>PYSS01000045.1:180875-269895 GCA_003049465.1 Magnaporthiopsis rhizophila | reverse complement strand
CCCCTACTCGCTCGCCGTCGCCTGCTCGGCGGCGTGGCTGAGATGCACCTGGATGGACCTCAGGAAGCCCCTGATGCGGGCGCGGGTCGACGACTTCTTGTCCTGCTCCACGTCCGGAGAAGAAGACCCATTGTGGTTATTGGCGCTCTTGGGGCAGTCCTCCTCGTCGTCGCTGCTGCTGCTGTTGTCGCAGTGTACCTGCTTCATGGCCATGGCGCGGATCGCGTCGTGGAACTCGATGTCCTCGTCGTACATGAGGAAAGGGTCGCGCAGCGTGTGGAAGCGCCGCTCCAGCTCCTTGATGAGGTCCTCGGGGATCTCGGCCGAGTCTCGGGCAGCGTTCTGGGAGACGTTGCCGACGGAGAACATTGTGACTGATGTTCTTTCTTTGTGCTAGATTTGCGACTGGTTCTGGTGGTTTTGTAGTCGAGACGAAGGCTGGTCTTATGTGTGGTGGTTGTTGTTCTTTCTCTGGAGAGGCAGGTCGGGTTTCCCTGAGAGATCTTCCAGAGGAGATGCCGCGACGTTGATGTATTCAGCGCAAGGCTTCTTGTTGGCACTTGCCTGCTTTTTTATGTAGGACTGTGATGCTCTGTTCCGAGGCTGTTGGGCTCTCGAGGTCGAGACGATATGGCGACGTCGACGTCTTGAGGACAAGGCTCTTATTGGCGCTTGTCTACTCTTGTAGGCTTGTGATGCTCCCCTTCGAGACTTCGTGATGTTCGAGGTCGAGAAGATAGACCAGAAACCGTAGTGATGTACTAGAGTCAAATCGGTATGTGGTATGACAAGTGTGTAGAGGTTCAGGAGAGAATGGGAGGACAGCGCTCCAGGAGCAGAACTGGTGCCCTCTATATGCGCCGACAGGCAAGCTGTCTCCGAAGGCTTCCCAACCCGTCCCCGTCTTTCTCCGATGGGCTTTCAGCCAGGTCGTTGGGGCCACGCCTATTGAGTTCACGGGCGTCTTGGAAAGTTGAACAGGAAGTGCGTTCGAGAAGAACGATATAGAAAACAGGGCTGCGCCGGCCCGTGGCGTGACCGGAGGCTCTGCAGCGGTCGGCCCAGACTGCAGCCGAAGCTAAAGAAGTAGGTTACCCATCTCCAGGCTACGATCCTCCATCGGTGCGGCTGGAGTAAGCCTGTCGCAGACCACGGACCGACGTACGTGAGACGCTTTACGCACGGCGCCACGCAAGTACCGGGCGTCCTGGGACAGATGGAGAATAAAACCAGAAACAAAACATCCATCCATAGGTGCTCACGTGCATATCTCACGGGTCTACTGCAGCTCAATCTGCATGCCCGACGTAGCGGCTGGGCCCGTGCCAGCGAGCCTGGACCGCCCGTTTCCATCTTGACAAGGAAACTGCCATCTGGGGGAAGAAACATGTCGGCAAACGTCAGCTGGTGGGAGCTTTAAGGTTTAGGAGGGACGAGGCTCTAGACATCCGGGATAAGCGAAGTCGGAGGTCGGCCGAGTTCAGACGAGCGGCCAGTGCACATTATGGTCGGGTGTCCGCTGGGTGTGGCGCGAGGCAGAGGACAGAACCGCTTATGGTGGCGCCATGGAATGGGATAAAGTGTCCAGACCCGGGGAGAAGGGGAACGAACCAAAGGTAGAAAGGGCGTGGATGCTCAGCGCCAAAAGCCAGGTGGAGCACTCGGAATACCAAGCTCGGGCCAACCGATGTTGGCTCATCTGCCAGCCTCCGAACGATGGTGGCTTATAGTAAGGTTAAAGATTCCCTAGAGAGTCATCGCGGTTCAGATCCAGACTCTGGGCATCACCATGGTGGGTGACGATCGAATCGTGCACGCTCGCCCCGCTTGTCTTTTCAACAGAGCCGACGGCTCAAAATGACAGTGCCCGGGAGCCAAACGCGAATAGAGTGGCAAAGCGATATGCAACAACGGCCCAAAGTCTCCGGTCTCTATTCCCACACAACGGGGATTATGTACATGGTGGTTGTATCTTTTTGGTTACTCGAGTTTATCTCGTTTACTTCTTGGGCTCCTCCGCCTTCTCCTCGGGCTTAGGGATGGGAAGCTTGAAAGATTCGGGTTTCCTGTCAACGCCAGCGCCGACCTGCTCCCACGCGCTGGAGCCGCCCTCAAAGTTTCGGAAAGCCTGCGTGAGCTCGAGGGGCTCCGTGACGATGCGCTTCTTCTCCTCGTCGTACCGGATCTCGGTGTAGCCGGTGAGGGGGAAGTCCTTGCGCAGCGGGTGGCCCTCGAAGCCGTAGTCGGTCATGATGCGGCGGAGGTCAGGGTGGCCAGCGAAGAATACGCCAAACATGTCGTAGACCTCACGCTCGTACCAGTTGGCGCCATCGTACAGGCTCGTGATCGAGGGCACGGGGGAGGCCTCGTCGGCGTACGTCTTGACGCGGATGCGGGCGTTGTGGCGCACACTGAGGAGGTTGTACACAATCTCGAACCGCTGGTCACGCGTGGGGAAGTCAACGGCAGTGATGGTGCTGACCTGCGTGAACTCGGCCGAGGTGTTATCTAGCGGCGGGGGACATGTCTACGTCAGGACACTAGCAATGATAGCGGGGGAGGGTCTCGTCTTGTCGCACGATAACAACGCCAGCTTACATTTGAGGAAAGAAAAGACGGGGATGACGCCCGAGGGGCAGATGTAGATGGTCAACTCGTCCTTCCAGAGCGAGAACTGCTGGATGTACTTGGGCAGGCAGGCCATGAGCCAGTTGCCGTAACGGTGCAGGTTCTCGGCCTTGGAGGCGTACTTGTCGGCCGGATTAACCAAGGGCACCTCGAGCACGCCCAGCGCCGCGCGGGGCGCCTGCCTAAGGTTCGGCGCATCCTTGGGCACGACGACGTCACGGGCCGCCGATGCGGAGAAGAGCCGCACCGCGGCCGGGGAGGAGGCGATGGCGTCAGTCCGCACAACCGGCCGCAGGGCCGAGGCGAGCGTCCTGCGCCTGCACACTTTGCTCGCCATGACTGCGGGGAGCAAAGAGTCGGCCAATTGATGGGCCCGTTTCTGAGGGGTGCGATGTCGTTGTCGGTGGGTTCGAGTGCTCGCTCTGCTGGAGCGCCGAGGCCTCTTGAGGGAGTCCAGGCGATGGCGACCTGGGTAGCTCCCGCGGTCCTGAGGCCCAAAATCCGATGCTTCGGTTTCTGTTGTGGGCCGTGCTGGCCAATCAGGAGCCGCCAATTACCCTAGCAGAGGAAACCAAAAGTTGCAACGCCCAGAAAGTAGGTTGGCTGCTACTGCTACAGGCCTGCAGATGGAAAGTGCCATGCTGGGGCGTCCAAGAATGATAATGCAGCATATTCCCAAAACCAACTAGAGTCTAGGCGGAGCTCTAGGGCAGAGCGAATCTCAGCTCTGGCCGGGCATTCTCCTTCGTGCAACTGTCGCCAACCCAATAGACCCACCGCCCTTCTATTCGCTCCAACCGTGACATACCACGTGCAATCCAGTCACGCTAGCCCCAGTTTGGGTTTAGCGGATTCTGGTCGCGCCGTCTCTGGAAGGCTCTGTCTTTTCCGTCTTTCGCCAAATCTTCCCTTGACCTCCTCCGCGGTCATCATTTGGAAGCATCACCAAAAACCTTCGCATTTCGATAGACGCTGTCATTTCCTTGGCCCAACCAACGCCAATAGCGCCACAACCGTTCGCCTCCGAAAATATCCTGTTTTAATACATACCTAGAGCTTCCCAGAATCCCTCGGGCAACCTGGGATTTGCCGTTTGTCGGACAGGTAGCCTTTTGTCCCTTACTTTCAGCCACCGCTGCCCACACTTTATTTTCCTTCGCTCCTGTTTCGGCTGCCCCGCGCAACTCGAAAGGATACTCACCGGCTTCTCTCACTGGGCAAGGCTCGCCGGTTGCTCTTGTCACCACACCTCACACGGCCCAGCAGACGCCATGGCGCCCCAGGACAGCTTCATCGATGAGGAGGAGGACACCTGGTAAGTCGCATCGAGGCTGGTACCGCACATCCGTGAGCAGTGGCTGCCGTCAGACGCGAGGCCGCGCGATGCAGCGTCGGGCATACCCTTGAGAGCATTCTGTCCCGCTGACCGCTCCGAAACTCAGTCCCCTCTGCATCGAGCAGTTCGACCTCTCGGACCGGAACTTCAGGCCGTGCCCATGCGGCTACCAAATATGCCAGTTCTGCTTCAACAACATCAAGAGCAACATGAACGGGCTTTGCCCAGCATGCCGGAGACCTTACGATGAGAAAACCATTCAGTGGAAGGTCGTCACCACGGAAGAGTATGGCCCCCCACCGCAATCTGCAACATGACGCGGATGCGTTCCGCTCCCTCCTAGAGAACCGCCACTGATCTGTAATCTTTATTTAGAGTGGCCGAGTTCCGCGCAAACATCCAGAAGAACCAAAAGAAACGAGCCGCCGAGCAGCGTCAAAAGGAAGTGCAGAAGCGTGAAGCCGAGAAGGAGAATCGCAAGAACCTCGTTGGCGTCCGTGTGGTGCAAAAGAACCTGGTTTATGTGACCGGTCTGACGCCGACGGTCCGTGAGGACGAGCTCCTTAAGACTTTGCGCAAACCCGAGTTTTTCGGACAGTACGGAAACATCCAGAAGATATCGATTAGCAATCGGCGAAGCTCGGATGGCCAGAACCAGTCACTCGGCATCTACGTCACTTTCGAGAAGAAGGAAGATGCGCAGCGCTGCATCCAGGCCGTTAACGGCTCCCAGAACGGCGATCGCGTCCTGAAGGCTCAGCTTGGCACGACCAAGTACTGCTCTGCATGGCTAAGACATGAGCAGTGCTCGAACCGACAGTGCATGTTCCTTCATGAACTCGGTGACGAGGAGGATAGCTACACCCGACAGGATCTGTCCTCGATGAACAGCATTCATACCCAACGTCCTCTGTCCAACGCTGGCGGCTCGTCGTCGTCGCGCGCGGCCTCGCGGCAACAACAGCAGCCGACTCCGGCCCAGGCCAGCCAGGCACAGCAAGCGCCGTCAGCCCAGCAAATGGCCAGGAGTGTCAGCAAAGAAGGGTCGGACAACGGCGACTCGTCTGCTTTGCCGTCGTCGGCGAACTGGGCGCGGAACCCTCAGGTTCGGAGTAGGAGGGGCAGCCATGCCACAAGTGGTGCCGCATCTAGCCCCGCCGTCTCCATGTCTTTGCCTGTAACCGCCGAGGCTCCGCAAGAAGAGGCCATTGAGGAGAGTCCGAGTGATGAAGAGGAGGCAATCGAGGCACCCGCCCCGACTGAGCCGACGCCAGCACCCGAGACAAGCGCGCCTGTCGAGCCGTCCAAGCCGAAGGGTCTCCACGATGAGATTCTGCGTCGATTAATCAAGTCTATCCAGAACTGCCCGTTCCCTTTTGCGGCAGTAGATCAGCAGAAGCTGGATGCGTTCCCGCCTCTTTTCGACAGTCGGGGCGGCGAGAAGCGACGTGCAATGAGGGAGGAGGAGAACGAGACGCGGGGTGCCGAGTCGGACGAGTCGGCCGAGGCGCAGGAGGCTTCGGAAGGCGAGCCGGAGCGGGGCGGCAGCCTTGCCCTTGGCGGGGAGCCCGAGGACCGCGAAATTGGACCCGACGGCCATGCGTTCGACCAGCGCCGCCCCGGCACGCAACCGCCCATCCAGAGGACCGGCACTGCCGAGGGCATGTTCAGCCCTGCCGTCGGATCGAACTACATTGGATCCTCGTCCAACGTGGGAGCAGTTGGCTCTCGAACCATGACGCCACAGCAGCAACTCTTCTCACGGCCACAGGGGGCGTTTGCCGACCATCTCCCGCCCGGCATCCCCACCACCCAGTCTTCGCTGTTCCAGGGCCAAGGCCAGGCGCACAGCCGCCAGGGCTCGAGGTACAGCTTCGCCAACGAAAATAGCGACGCAAGCGGCTCGACGCCGGTGAAGCTGGCTGCAAACCCAAGGGTCATGGCGCAGCAGTCGTCCATGATGCCGTCGTCTTCCTCGTTCCACTCGCAGCAGCCCAACCAGTATTACGCCACTTCAATCTCCGGGCCGCCACCTGGTCTGAAGTCGACGGGCACGCCGCCGAACCTGTTTGGGCAGGGTCAGGGGCAGGGTCAGGGGCACGGGTTTGGTGCCTCTGGGTTCGGCGGGGGGTCCTCAAAGGACTCCAACGATCTGTTGCAAACGCTGATGCGCGGCCGCGGTGGCCAAGGTGCCCCGGCTCACGACGCTGGAAAGCGTGAGTACATGTTTCATTCATTTTCTAACCAGTTTCCTCCCTCATCTGCGTCGTCTACCCCGGCTCCTGCTCCTGGCCTCTTGGCATCGCTCTATGGGAACCAGCCTGGGGCCTTCCAAGACTTTGGGTCAAAGCAGAAGAAGAAGGGGAAGAAGCACAGACATGCTAACACTTCCTCCTCTGGGGGAGGTGGCTTAGTAGATCTTGCGGACCCGAGTATCCTGCAGGCGCGGATGCAGCACCAGACCAATGCCAATGTCGGACAGGGAATGTTCGGGGGCCAGTCGCAAGGTGGGTACAACCCCATGATGTACAACCAGGGGTACAACCGGGGTTGGTAGTCGGGGGAGGCGAGCATCTACAGCATCGCGATACCCAGCAGCACACACTGTTTCTTGTTTGACGGGCAGTCATGTATGATTTTCTCTCGGTCCTCTTTCCTTTTCTTCTGCCTCTGCTTCTTTTCGCGCTTCTCTATTCTCGTTTTCTTGGGCAGGGGCCGTTTCTATGGGATGAGAGTACCTCTCGCTCCTGACCCGTTTATCTATTTTATTACTCCCTCTCTTCTCTCCCCCCACCCCTTTCTTCCCCTCCAAGCATCACGGTTACGAGCATGAGACGAGCCTACAGAAAGGATCTTTGCATTTATCACCTTGTTTTCTCCTTTTGTTTTCATTTTGAGCGAGCATCGCAAACGTCCAGGCCCCTGGGCGAGGGGGTTCGGTTTGCAAGGCGTCTTGGGGTCTTTTCTGGGGCGTGTGAGGTGTATCGAGGATGGCGTTGCAAAACCACGACTCCTACGACGATTCCTCCTCGTTTCCCCAACATCGGGATTTCCTTCAAGGAAGCATTGAGCAACAGGAGAAGAAAGACGCGACCCTCCCAACATCGCATTTCCTGGCAGCACGGTTTCGGATCATAAAAGAAAAAGAAAAAACGGTCACGCAGGCAAGCCATCATCGTCTTCCTCGAGGGCATCATTTGTACGTTAACGCGCCGAGCCCAGCTTTCATCCTAGAGGGCTGGCGAATGGGCGGCCCTACCTTTGGTTCTGTTCGACAAGAGAAATACAGTTTAGTTCTTCTTCAAGAACGGCCGAGAAAAGAAATGGCTCGCAGAAGCTGCCCTGTTTTTTCTTGGTGCCCTCGGAGGACGGTGGTGGTGGAATTACTAAGTGGCCTTGCCTGTGCCGTGTGTCCCCTTTTCTCCGCTAGTATTTTGTTACACCAAACCTGCCCCAGATGTACATATACTTTGCCCGTCTCTGGTGTGCTCTGCTGTGGTGCTCTGCTTGGCTTTCCTCCGACTACCCGGGCGCTGATTAGGCTCCCGGCCTGGTTCGGCGTGGCTGGGCACATACTTTTGTGCATGACCACGGAACACTAAAGGCTAACAGTTTCTTGCAGGAGACGAATTCCTTTCGGCTTATGATGAAGCGGTCACTCATAATATCGAGGCCATCATCTCGGACGAGTCGAGCGAGACGGTTGTGCCCCCACCGCCGGGAAATACTGTCAGCACCGCTGCCCGCTCGGGAACACCATCTGTTCCCCCTGGATTTGGTCTGGTCCCTGCCCCAACCCAGCCTGCTGCTCAGACGCTCGCCAAGCCTGCCATCCCAGCTTCTGTCGCACCCACTCCGACCCGGCAGCCGGCTTCGACTGCGGCCGCGCCATCGAGGAGGTTGGGCACTGAGGCCAAGAAGAACATCAAGGCCCTGGCTGTCGAGAGCGGGCTCACCAAGGACATCGCGGCGCAGTCGTCCAAGTCGGCCAAATCATCAAAGGCAGTACTGCAAGAGGAGGACTTCCCTGCGCTGGATGCCGTAAAGCCCGCTGCCCTCCCGCAATCCACCGCCCCTGTCATACCGATGGGACCCAAAGCAGCAACAGCAGCAGCAGGCAGGTCGGCGGCCAGAAAGGGTTCCGCCTCGGCCGATACGCAGTCGAGTGCGATGCCAAGCACTGCAGTCACCCCTGGCAAGAAGCAGACACCGGGCATACTGAACGTGGCAGCTGCCACTAGGGCCGCGGCCCAGACCCGTGCCACAGACTCGACCTCGGCTTCAGCCTCGGAGAAGTCGGCGGCGGCAGCCGATTCGGGCTCTGCCTTCCCGGCCCTGCCGACGCCGACCACTGCGACCTTCCCCTCGCCCTCCCCCGTTGTCCGTGCGGCGCCCAAGACGCTCCGCGTGGTTTCAACTCCCAAGGGCGAGGCGCTTCCCCCAATGACGGCGGCTGCCGCCCTCGCAGCCGCGTCAGCGACCTCGGGCCGGTCTTCGGCCCTCTCGTCACACCGTCCCGGGACGCCACATAGCGAGTTGATCTCGGACACGGCCTCGATAGTGTCGGGTAGCATCAGCACGTCGCGTCCCAACTCACCCCCCCCGGCCTCCAGGGTCGGGTCAGCGGCGGTGCGCTCCACTACCAAGAGCCAGCAGCGCAAACAACGCAAGCAGGCCACCAAGCTGGAGTCGGCCGCCCTGATCTCGTCCAGCAGCCAGCCTAGTCCGGTGCCGGAGGCCGAGGAGCCCGTCATCGCGCCCATTATTGGCCGCAAGAAGAAGCAGAAGAAGGAAAAGGCAACCAGCAGCTCGCCGACCCCTGACGAGACTCGATCGGCCACCCCGGCTTCGCCGCAGGTGCCGGCGAAGGAGGACGTCGTTATGGGCAAAGACGAGGCTGCCAAGGATGATCCCACCGCCAAGGACGCGGACGTAGCAGCGCAGCCGGCCCCGACGCCGCAGCAGCAGGAGCCTGCCAGTCAAGACAAAGCAAGCAAGGAGACCAAGACCACCGAATCCGGAAAAGGCAAGGGCAAAGAAAAGGATCAAGCGAATGGCGCACCAGCACCGCCTGCTCCTCCGGCGGAGGAGACGCCAGACAAAGAGCCGGTGGCCCTGGACGAAGGAAAGACGGCGTCTGGGAAGGTGATCCCTACCCCGGCAGCGACCTTGCAGGACCTTGTGCAGAGAGGACTCGTAGAGGACGCGTCCAAGATCAGGTTCCTGGAACACATCCCTGGTCTCGGCCAGAAGCCTGAGCGGAACGAGACGACAGCGGCGGCGGCAGCTGCACTCGCCGCCGCCGCCGCCGCCGCAGCTGCGGCACCCAACGACTCAGCCGCGCCGACAAGGTCGGCGGTGGAGGACGAGGACCATGTGGTACTGCTTGGCGGGCAGGTGGTACGCAAGGTGGTGGACGGGGTGCGTATCATGCTGACGCCCAACGGAGACTGCGTGCGCAACCTGACGGAGGAGGAGGAGGACCGGTTTCTGGAGCTTCAGGAGTCGCTCGCGGCGACGGTGGGCACGCCGGCGTTCTACTCGCACCCGCGGCACGAGCCCTCGTCCGGATTCAGCCTGATCAAGGGCCGGGCCGTGCCGAATGGGCCGCCGTCCTTCTTCCCACCGCCGCGCGGTTCGTACGCGACGGACCCGGTCGGGAAGATCCAGCGCGAGGATGCCATCTACTACATCAACCAGTACGTCCTGCCCAAGCTGAACCTGGGCGCGCCCAACGCCGGCGCGCCGGTGCACGCATGGAAGGGCGGCATGCCCCCCAGCGCCGCCGCCGGCACCAATGGGGCGGCGGGGACCAGCACGGAACAGCCCAACGGCGGCGGCGGCATCGACGCGTCGGCCAGCGCCAGCCTCTCCTCGATCGCGCCGTGGATCTACAGCTCGTCGGCGGGCGGGCCCATGGACCCCATCGAAGCGTGGGCGGCCGCGGGGCCCGACGGGACGCTGCTCTCGACGCTCGCCGACGCCGGCAATGGCCATTACCACCATCATCACCCTCCGCATCTACATAGGCATCCATATCATCAACATCATCATCCCCCTCCCAACAATCCCTACGGCTACCCGCAGGGTCACTTCCACGCGGTCCCCGTGGCGGCGCCGTCTTCTAATGCCGCCACGGCCGGGTCGTCCCCGGCGTCGTCGTCGTCGGCGTCGGTGTCGACGGGAGCGGTGGTAGCGGCGGCGGCGTCGTCGACGACGCCGGGCAACCGCGGGTTTGCCAACGTGCCACTCATGAGCGTCGAGGACGCTGAGAAGGCGCTGCAGGTGGCGCGGCGCGAGACGGAGAAGATCGAAAAGACGCTCACCCATGCGATCAAGAAGAACCGGCGCCTGCTGCTTGGCACCGGCGGCGGCGGCGGCGGCGGCATAAATTGACTATCCATGTCTGCCGCCGGCGACGCCACGCTCCTGGCCGTCTGGGCGGCCATGGCGGCGCTGGGTGGGGTGATGTGGTTCACGGGCGATGTTGTGCTTGCTGTGTTGGGGGTTCTTGGGGGCGCTTTGGATTGGGTTGGGACTGTTTATTGAGGGAAGTGTTTTTCTGAAACATGCAACTCTTCTGGTATTTCTTCTTCTTTCTGGGCGACCGGTAGGCATCACTTAACTTCACTGTCATGCCTTTCTGTTGATATCTGGTATCTGGTGTTTAGGGGTTAGCGGGGGATTTGTATTCCTGGCTGGTGTATACGTGCTATGTATGAGTACGAGACACTTTTCTTTTTTTTTCTTTCCTATTCTGTTTTCGGTGGTCTTTTTGTTATGCCATGGTATGACGGTAATCGGGCTCCGGGACCGGGATTGGGACAGCGACAGCGATGATGATTTAGAGAGACGAGTTTGCGTTGCGTTTGCGTTCAGTTTTTTCCCGGAATCTCTTGTTCATCACTACATACCCTGCACCTGTTATTCTGGTGGGCCTCTTCCAGCTTCACTATGCGTCTGCCGAACGGACATTGACTGGATGGGCATCCGTCTCTGGAGAGCAGCGTGTCTGCCAGTTTGGTTTCCTGGCTGCATATATGTCGCCGAGCGCAGGTTCCCTGTGCTTGGGAGCCGGTGAAGAGAAGCCCAACCGGCCAGCGATGGTCTTTCTTTGCTGTTGATATCACAGGATAGCTGTCCGTAGGAGAACAAAAAAACAGCCCGTAAATGCGGTTACTGTAGTTGGGGGTGCCTTGATGGTATTGAGGCACGTTGTGCTATATACGGCCAATGCCTGCTTCATACACCCTTTTGCAGCCGTCCCTGTCCATCAGGGTAGAGGTTTGTGTCTTGGCATTTGAGGTGTATTTACATCGGACTTTCTCCCAACATACCCTGTCGTGCTTTATGAACAAGGCTTATTGCATGACTGACGCGGCGCTCTGAAATGGCTTCGAACCCCGGCCCTCGGCCTTGAGGTCGCCCGGTTTGATTACCAATCCAAAAGCGCGGCGAAGAGGACACAAAATCATGTCTCCAGCCAACTGAAATCGTCTCTAGTTATCTTTTTCCTTTTCTTTAATTTTCATATTCTAACCGCACTTGGTTGCGTATAAGCAAAAACAACTCCCAGCCTAATGGCGCCGTCTCCAAAATCGCAAGGACCACCGCTCTGGGTCTGGGCCCTGGTCCTACCCCTCGCCACCCTGGGCCTCTTCGGCATCTTCAGGGACGCCCAGTCGCTGCTCTCCCCAGCACCCAACGTCGAACCAACAACGGCAGCCATAAACACAACCTCGGGCCTGTTCGAAGCCCTCGCCGCTCGCAGGACCTGGTACGGCCTGGACAAGACCCTTCCCGCACCCGTCACCGGGCAGCGGATCACGCGGCTGGTGCAGGACGCGCTCCAGACCGTCCCCAGCGCCTTCAACTCGGAGCCCAACCGCGCCCTCGTGCTCCTCGGCCCCGAGCACGAGCGGCTCTGGGACACCGTCGCGGCCGCGCGCAAGGCCACGCTGTCGGCTGAGCAGTGGGCGTCGTCGGGCGCGGCCAAGCTGGCGGCGCACCGCGCGGCCGCCGGCACGGTGCTGTTCTTCATCGACAGGGAAGTGGTGGAGCGGTACGCGGCCGACGTGCCCGCCTACGCGGCCGAGTTCCCCGTCTGGGCGAGGGAGTCGGGCGGCATGCTGCAGCTGGCGGTGTGGACGGCGCTGAGCGCCGAGGGGTTGGGGGCCAACCTGCAGCATTTTAACGGCCCGCTCGCCGCCGGTGAAGGTGCCGCGGCGCTTGAGGCGTGGGGTGTAAGGCCGAGCTGGGAGGTGACGGCGCAGCTTGTGTTTGGTGGGCGGGTTGGGGATGCGCCGTCGCCCAAGGGGAAGATACCGATGAGCCAGAAGCTTGTTGTGCGGGGTGAGACTGAGGGTGGAGAGCTTTGAGGTGCGTGGGACCATGGGATATCGCGAGGGGTGTTTTTCTTTTTTTTTTTTTTTTTTTTTTTTTTTTTTTTTTTTTTTGNGTTTTTTTTTTTTTTTTTTTTTTTTTTTTTTTTTTTTTTTTTTTTTTTCGGGAGAGACATTTACATCTTGTCACATTACATGTATCGCCTTTGTAACCATCCATATTCTCGCAGCTTTACACCCTGAAGGATGGCCAGCGTACAGGCACATGTCGCCGTTGTTGTTGCTCTCGCCTACAAAAGCCCAGTTATGGGCGTCAAGGGTGGCCCGGTCGATCTTGACTTCGAGGTGGTTGCCCTGGTCCTTGAAAACGTCGGTGGAATTGTAGTTAATATCGCCGCAGAACTGGTCTGCTGCCTTCGCAATTATGCTGCCGGCAGCTGTGGCCGGGGTGAGTGCCAGGACGCTGGTGAGAGCCAGGGCCAGGGATGTTTCCTGACGAGTGCCACGGTTTGTAGATATACCGGGCACAGGTGCCTACAAAGGGTAGCTCATGCTTCTCTCGGAGATAAAGGAGGAGGAGCACCGAGAGCGACATCTTCTCGCAAGAACAAAGACGTCACGACATGGCCCAAGCCACCGTATCTATAGTCTAGAGAAACCCTTGTCCGCCGGATCGCCGATTCAGCAAGGCCGCCCGTGACTGTGGCTATCGGAGCGGACAGGCGAGACATCCCGGACACGGCGGGGCCTATACGGAGCGAACAGCCTCCGACTCGGGTTCGAATCTCGGTCCCCCAACTACAACCGGGCCGACATGGCACTGCCGTCCCGTATCAGGAGAGTGACGGGCCTTGGGTCTGCCCACTGGTGGTTGCAGGATGGAACGAGTCTGGAGGGGCCGAATACTGATGATGTTGGAGCAACCACGCTTACCGGGAGCTTGTAGATCACAACGCCGGCCTTGGTTAACCTTACACGGACATAGGGACTGCGCCTCTTGCCGCCAACGAGGGTTACCCGCCCAGTCTCCCCGTCTAGACTCGCCTTGATCCGTCCTGTGTCGGGCCGTGCCACGGATATAATATCTGCCGGGCTCCCCGTCAATCTGGTTCAATAGTGACAAGTAGAAGACTGCCTGTGCTTGGCCCGGTTTTTGACGTCGTTATCGCACCACGGCGACATGGACACCACGCTTTCGGGTTGTCACAGAAAATGTCGTCTGATGGATGGATATCAAAGACAGACTGTTTACGCACGTTTCATGCGCTCGATTAAATTAATCGTTCAGCGTCTCACATTTCGATGCATGTCACCTTCATCCCGGCCACCCATCTCATCTTCCTCTCGTAGGGTTGTCTTCTTATTTCTTCCGGTATTCCCATCTTGGTCACCCTATCAAAGATAACCGCAATCTGCCTCGAAGTTACACGTCTGATTGGACTCCTCCTCGGATGCGCCACCAAAACCGTCGACATGAACGCCGATACTAGTGGAAGTAAGCTAGCTGGCCACACATCCAACCACACACTAGCCAGGGCTGGGGCTATGCAGTCACTTGGCAACACTGCCCCCAAGGTTCGCAAGATTGGAAGGCTAGATGGTTAGCGCCATTTCCGTACCAGACAAGAAGCTCACCTGATTCTCCAGCGAACCGGGTGGGTGCGCGAGTCTGGGGTGCGGCTGTGCCGACAGCTCGCATCGCCCTCATGTGGTGGCGCTGAAAGGATGCGCTGTTCCTGCAAGACCTAGCCTTACCGACTGTCTTATAAACCTGCGTCGCCCGACAGGATCCGTTCCGCCTGCAGAACTACCCTCGCCCGGCCCTGCTACCCGATCTCGCTGTGGTCGCACCGATTAACTAATCCTATTCAACTCTTTGATTTCGGCCCAGAATATCTCAAGGGTAGAAGAAAATACAGGTCTGAGGAGGATGAAGAGCGTCCTGGCATTGGTGGCCCTCGCATGGACGAGCCGCTCGGCCGCCCATGCGGAGGTGCTCCGATGGGACGACGGCCCGGGCGAGACGGGCTGGCGGCCGGCCAGGCCAACGGCCGGAAACCCGCATCCCATCGTCGACAGGGCCCCGGAGCCCACCCCGGCCCCTTTGCTTGCGTCGCAGGCGCTTTTACAGCCCAGGGGAGTGAATAACCGAACGCTTGGATACATAGCCGGAGTACTTTGTCCGCCTGCCCTTCCCTTTTGCAGCCCCTGAAAGCGAAGCAGTAATAAGCCCAAAGACTGGCTTGCTGATCAGTGGACAACTCACAGCATCTTTTCGAAGGTGTGGCGACAATTCTCACATGACCAGCTGGTCTCGCTCCAAGGTCGTTGATTGCTGTCCGGATAGGCCGACGAGGCCATGCCATCCAGCCACGTCTTGCCTGCCGCTGTCTTCGGTATCTCGCTACCCTACAATCGGTAACGGCACTACGCTATGGTACGTCTTGGGGGTTGTCGTTAGTTGTGTGCATCAGAAGCTAAAGCTCCTCCTGTTCCGTGTGCGCAGTACCGCCCGGCCATACACGAGCTGCGTCAAATACATATATGTCGATGAAAGCATCACGGGCTATTCCCTCTGGTGGTGTGGAATGTCTGTGGCCACGAGAAATATCCTCAGGCACGCGACCGAGAGCGCGCCGCCAGGGGAAACAAGCTCAACGACGGACGAGCCGGACGAGATCGCTCCGCCTACCGTCACCGTTATTAGCTATCCGCCGCCCACCTCGACCTCAAATATACAGGGTATTTTTAGATCTCCCCGTTTGGTTCTCGTCTGGCTCTCGTCTGGGTCTCGTCTTGATACTAAACACACACCCCTGGGAACTCCCCAGAACCCGCAAACGTACCTGCGGTCGGAGTGATAGCGGGCTCGGTCGCCGGCGCAGTCGTTGTGGTCCTTCTCGCAGTCTTGGGAGTTTTCCTTTACCGTCGCCGGCACCGGGGCAGAAAAGACGACCAAGCTGGGCCCGTCAACGGCAGTGTGCCCGGGATGGAGGCCAAGGCCTCACCGCGCCCGCTGAGCGAGCTGGAGGCCATGGTCCAGCTGCGAGAGATGGCCACTCCATTGTCGCCAGCACAGCACGTGGGCTTCGGACCAGTTGCTCCCGTGGCGGAGCTCCCGGCCGAAGAGACGAGATAGAGCAACAAGATGCATCATGCCGGCAGCTGGAGGGGTTAATGCTATTCTTCTACTCTTACCCTACTCGAGGAGTCTAGCTAGCAGACTTAAAAAAACCTTAGTAATGATGACTGAGATCGCGTGCCTGCTGGTCTTTTTCATAGACGACCGACAGACACCCTTCGTAGATGGATCAGGATCTGACTCTCTTTTTTCCGCCCCCGCCGAACCCAGACAAGAGAGAAGGTGCCGCACTAAGCCAGCCTGTAAGCGCAGACCTTTTGAGACGGGGCAGCCTCTTCCTGACACCCCTTCTAATCTTCTTTGCCCCTTCGATCTGCTATAGCCGGCGTCTATGACAGCGATTATCATGATCACTTGGCAGGCTGCCAAGGCACATCCCATTCTTCAGCTGCGGCGTTTGGCCAAAGACCCAATGTTTTATGTAGGCAACGGCCCCCAACGGAGGCCACTGCGTCGGTGCATATATCGCAATGTACACGATCCCTTACGGTTACCCCGTTGGTAATTGCAATTTGCAAGCAGAGCGCCGTACAACCACACCTGTCAAAAAAACGCGATGAAAATGAAACAGGCGCAGCAGTCCGCCTCTGTCGATCGTCGGCTACAATGTCGAGCAAGAATGTCCATTTATCTTTTCGCCCCTCCTTGCTCTCTGTCTTCTCTCCCCTCGCCCTTTCTCCTAATTATATCTCGGCCTAGTCTATTTCAGTCTCTCCCCGTCCATTCTGACTAGACAGGTACCAAAACGGACAAAGGTGATAGGTGGATATCACCACGATCTGGACCATGGCTGGCACCGCATCGACAACGCCGGGACGGGACTCTTCCGCACACGTCGCCAAAAGACCTCGGGAGTACAAGACGTCGCGGGACTCCTGTTATTTCTGCGGTAAGTTCTGGCCTAGATGGATCATCCCGCTCGCTCCCCACTCGGCCAACCACAAACTTGACTGCTCGAAGCTTCAGGCAGCTCGATGTCTTCAACCACTGACAAATTCCGATCGGTTCGCGGATACACATCACAGACAGCGCATCACCCGAAGCCAAAAAGATAGGGAAGGTGGCTGCGCTATGCAACGACCGCAACACATACATGGCCTACGTCGAGGGCTGCCTCGTTTGCATCGACGCCATGGCCAACAGCGGCTCCACCGTCAGCGGCAGCGTTCTGCCGGCAGATCTCGAGGAGCCCTTTTCCTGCTGCGAACAGACAAAGTTCCTGGCCAAGATCATGGCCGATATCCGATCCAACCAGGGCACAATCCCGGCCGGCTCCGAGCTGACTGGAGGTAACCTAGCCAACATGTTTGCCGCGGCCAGAGCACAGGCTAGTTCTCTTTCCAGCCTGCCTCCACCCGCCACGTCCAGCACCAAGTCCAGCCACAGATCCAGCACCACTCCCACCACCGCTCCCGGCACCACGTCCAGCAACGGTATTACCACCTCATCGTCGACCAGTAGTGACCAGGTCACTCGGAGCAGCAGCAGCAGCAGCAGCACGTTGTCGACCCCGGACACGACAGGCGGGCTAAAGTCGGGACAGCCAGCGGAGGGGCAAACAACCCCGACGACGAGAACGAACGCTGACGCACAGCAAGGTGAGATGCTTTTGGGAGAGACAACCTCTTTCTTTTTCGTCTCGGCTAAACCAACAGACCCCTGACACTTTACCTTGTTTGCCATAGGCCCCGCAATGAACTCCATGGCCGCCGCCATCATTGGCTCCATCGCCGCCACGGCAGCGCTGATCCTGCTTGCGGTCGGCGCCGTCTGCCTATATCGACGACGCCGAAAAAGGCAACAGGGACAAAACAAAATAGCCGGCAGCGACAAGTACGAAAAGCCGCAGCTGCACTCGGATCACCTGCCGAGGGCGACGTCCGTCCAGGAGATGTACGCTTGGGACACGCCGGGGGAGCTCGCGGGGGTACAACCCCGTCGGCTGGTGGAGCTGCCGGCCAAGGAGCCGCCCGCAGGGGAGGTGCCTGTCGATGATGGGAGGGGGAAGGGCCGCTTTGTTGGGCGGCAGAGTACATATTGAGGGTTCTGGACCGTCCCCTTTTTTTTTTTTTTTTTGGCAAAGTTGTAATTTACTCTGTTGGTTGGGATGACCGTCGGGAAGGAAGGAAGGATACATGCGTTGGATGGTTGTCCAGCAACGAGAGCACTTTGACTGCGGTAATATCGGAAAGTGAGCCTGGCGGATAGCTCTTCCAAAGGCGAGTGGGCTTTGTATGCTATGCGTTGCAGCGACCATACAGAGTGCTAGGCCTGGCGGCTCGGGTCCGTTGGTGGACGAGCGTAGTATTGAAAGTAACATCACATTATAGTGAAAGGAACAGACCCCGTAGCAGGGAGGGCCTTGGTGACCAAGTCGAACCTGTCTTGAAGCTTCCAATCGGTGACATAAGAGCGGATATCAGCGTTGACTCTTGTTGTCCTATGATGTGCAGTTCTCCCCGACTACACGTGGCATGACCTGCTCGAACTGAGGTTCTGGTGGGCTGGTAAAGATTAACCGACGTGCTGCAGCTCTGCTCGGTCTCTCATATCATTAACCTATTCCATGAGGTGTCTCATCTAGGGCACCCGGAACGGCAAAGACCTCCTCTTGGTGACGAGCATGTTTCCAAAGCTGTCCTGCGCGTAGGATTTCGTATCGCTTTCATGGCGGACATCGGTTTTACTGTATTATTTAGCAAAAATTACGATGCAGCGAGGCACATGGGAGGGTGGTATCTATACCAAAGGAATCTCAAAGTTTACACCCTTCCAGGATGACAATGTTGGATTTCCCGCGAACACTTCCCCATACTGGAATAATTCTTTCCTCCAGACTGCCAAATCTTGAGTTCGCCCGAATCCAACGTTTATGATTCCAGAAGGGCGTAGAGGCGATTCCAAGGAACTTTGTCATACGGATCAGACATTTGGAATCCCAGGTTTAACGTCGGTACCTGCTTAAGCGGGCCTCAGAAATGCAGCGGGGTTTGTCAGCGCTGGTCGGCCGATTTCGGGGAGAAACCGAGGGAACAGGTCAAAAAAAAAAAAAGTAGCGGGGTCTAGACGGGCCTTTCTATTATTTGCCCTCCAAGACGAGTTAAATAAACATCACCTCGGCAAGTGAACTTTGACGGCCAAGCAAACAAGACACACGACTACCGCCAAGCTGTTCTCCTCGGCCTTCAGACGCACCCTCCGGTCCAGTGGCCCCGGTTTCTCCGCCGCCGTCGCCGCCGCCGGGCTCAACAAGCAGCAACCCGCCCGTCCGAGGGACTTCCAGTCCAGCCTTGGCGCCGCCGCGAAGCGAGCCATGCACAGCAAAGTAGTTAGTACGTCATATTTCCCTTATCCACAGCGGTTATCCGCAAGACGCCACGGCTCTTCGAGCTAACCACCGCCCATCTCCCACGATAGTCATCGGCTCCGGGCCCGCCGCCCACACGGCCGCCATCTACCTGGCACGAGCAAACCTGAAGCGTGAGCCACGCACGGCCCCTGTCGAGACCTCTGACAGCACAGCGATACTGACAAAGACACACAATTTTCAAAAAGCCGTCATGTACGAGGGCTTCATGGCCAACGGTACCGCAGCAGGCGGCCAGCTGACCACAACCACCGACGTCGAGAACTTCCCCGGCTTCCCCGACGGCATCTCGGGCCAGGGGCTCATGGAAGCCATGCGCGCGCAGTCGGTCCGGTTCGAGACCACCATAATCACCGAGACGGTGGCCCACCTGGACCTGTCATCGCGACCCTTCAAGTTCTCAACCGAGTGGTCCCCGGACGCCGTGCACACGGCCGACGCCGTCGTGGTCGCCACGGGCGCGTCGGCGCGCCGCCTAGGCCTGCCGGGGGAGGAGCAGTACTGGCAGAACGGCATCTCGGCCTGCGCCGTGTGCGACGGCGCCGTGCCCATCTTCCGCGAAAAGCCGCTGGTCGTGATCGGCGGCGGCGACTCGGCCGCGGAGGAGGCCATGTTCCTTACAAAATACGGCAGCCACGTCACGGTCCTGGTGCGTCGGGATAAGCTGCGCGCGTCGTCCATCATGGCAAAGCGTCTCCTTGCCCACCCAAAGGTGACGGTGCGGTTCAACACGACGGGCGTCGAGGTAAAAGGTGGGGAAGGGCCCAAGGGCTTGATGACGCACCTGGTGGTCAGGGACGTGGTCACGGGCGCGCTGGAGACGCTCGAGGCCAACGGCCTGTTTTACGCCATCGGCCACGACCCGGCCACGCAGCTCGTCAAGGGCCAGCTCGAGCTGGACGAGGACGGGTACATCAAGACGACCCCCGGCACGCCGCTGACGAGCGTCGAGGGCGTCTTTGCGGCGGGAGACGTGCAGGACAAGAGGTACAGGCAGGCTATCACGAGCGCCGGCTCGGGTTGCATGGCCGCTATGGAGGCCGAGAAGTACCTGTCGGAGCTGGAGGATGCCGAGGCCGCGGCCAAGCCGAGCATTTGAGGTTTTGCGGGCGCTTGGAGGTGTTGCATGACAGACAACTGGTTAGAGGGTTCTTTATTTATAAACGATGCGTATAGAGAATTAGATTTGAACGATTTTGACGCCTGTTCCGGGGAGTAAATAAGAATTGAACGATCAAGCAAGGGGGCCTCAGGGTATCAGTGTGACGTAATGCTGTGTGAAGGAGGGGTAACAAATCGGAAAATGGCCAAGAGTCGCAGCGTTAAATCTGGATAATGAAATGATAAAAGCGTGTGCAAGCACAAACAAAGAATGGGTAAAATATTAAGTGTTAAAAAAAAAAAAAGCTCTCTCAAAAAATTCGTCTTCTCCGGAGCTTGAACCGGATCGCTGAGACTTATAATGCTCACTACCAGGGTCGAACTGGCGACCTTCGCATTATTAGTACGACGCTCTAACCAACTGAGCTAAGCGAGCTGATTCGCTTTGAGGTTGTTGTCGGATGGGACGGGCTGGCGGATCCATCTGTTGGAAAGGCACACTGCGTTTAGGTGTGTAGGTCGATAATGTTAAGTGATGCCGTAAGCTGCGTTATGTCCCCGGAAAGCGGCTGCATCGGGGCCGCACAAGACGACCGACCCGGGTCAAAATATCTTTACCAGACAGCTAGCTGGAAAGGCTTATAACATTTGGTCCTTGCTTGCTGCAAATATCGAATACGGACGCCAAGTTGGTGTAGCGGTTATGAGGATGGGTCGAGTCGACACCGGGACCCTACCTGTACTCTCGTTACGTTAGCCGCTTGGGTTGACGGTTCGAGCCCCCGTATGGGGGTTTGTGTCGGGTTCGACCCCCGTCGCGAAGAAAACCAAAGGTTTCGTAGCTGTCCACCCCCGAGGCTGGACAGTGAGCTTTTTATCTGTCTGCAATGCGATCTTTTTACGTCGCCTCGCAACGGCGGAGGGCCGCGCCAGGTAACTAGCACTTAAAACGCAACCATGATACTACCTTCAGGGTTTTAACTTTACATGCAGTGTCTTTGCTACGCTCGCTGTGCTTACAACAAAAACCGAATAGTAAATATCTTTCCCCCTGGCGCCATTTCAGTCCCCACCAGACCCATTCCCAGGACCAGCCGAGGCGTCCCGCTTCCCGAACCGGGCGCCGAGGCCGCCAATGTCCCTGCGGAAGAACTTGCCAATGTTCTTGAGGTTCTCGTTGATGGTGGCTTTGTCCGCAGCCCCGGCACCGACGCCCAAACCACCGGAAGCGGCGGCGCCCGCGGCGCCCACGACGGCGGGCATGGTGACGCCCAGGCCCGTGACGCCGGCCTGGGCGCCGTCGCGGGCGGCGCTGAGCAGCTTCTCGCCGAGGCTGCTGGCCACGTCGAGCCCGGCGCCGACGCCGGCCGGCACGCTGGCGCCAATGGACGACGACCCGCCAATGCCGCCGCCGCCGCCGCCCCCCATGGCCGACGAAGCCATGAGCGGCGTCAGCAGCGGCGACTGCGGCACGAGCTGGCGGCCGGCCACTGGGCCCTCGCGGTGGATGGCGAAGAGCTCCATCAGGTGGGCCTGGTCCGCCTTTGAGCGCAGGCCCTTGAGGTCGAGGATCTTGCGGAAGTTGACGTCGGACCGGTCGCCGATGTGGATCAGGTACGCCTGCACGAGCCCCTCGGGCGGCGACGCCCGCACCTGCAGCGTCTTGAGCAGCGGGTCGACGCGCGCCATGCTCTGGTTTACGCGCTTGACGAAGCTGGCCGAGGGCGTGTGGCCCGACGGCCCGTTGCTGTTGGAGTGCGTGTGGTGCGACATGAGGTTCTCGAACGACTTTGTGAGGACGTACTTGTCGAGAAGCATCTTATTGTAGCAAAGTCAGCATCAACCCAGATAAGAAGCAAGAAATCAAAGATCCCAAACCTACCTGCTCAGCCCCCACCTCCGAGACGGGCCGGCACAGCACAATGTTGGACACGTACGCGCCGGCCATGTGCTCGACGAGGTTGTCGCAAAAGGCACGCGCGTACTGCTGCTTGGCCACGAGCGGCAGAATCTCCTCGGCCCCGGTGTTGACGCACCGCAGCAGCTCGGCCACGTACGAGCTCTGGTCTCCCACGCCCTCCATGCGGCTCCAGTTGGTGTTCTTCATCTCGCGCCACGCGCCCTCGCACGCCACCTCGACCCGGTGCACGAGGGCGAGCACGGCCGCACTGGCCACGCCCAGGAACGCGTCCGACTGCGACGTCAGGTCCACCTTGGCCGCCAGCTCCGCATCCACCCGCTTCCGGATGTTCTCCTCGAGCTGGTTCGTGTTTGTGTGCCAGAAGTCGGCCGTGTTGAGCACCAGCACCACGTCCTGCGCCTGCGGGCCCGCCCCTCCTCCTCCTCCTCCACTACTCCCTCCCGGTCCATCACTCCTCTGCAGGATTCCAAGCAGGACCTGCTGAGCGTACTCGTCCAGGTACTTTGCAAAAGTGCGCGTGAGGTCCAGCAGGCGGTCGCCAGTCGACAGCTTGGCGCACTGCGACAGCGTCGTCTTGTAGAAGTGGAACAGCTCGATGGCGGACGGGATGACGGCCTGGGGGCTGAACTCGTCGTCCTCGGCCAGCAGCGGCTGCGTCTTGTACCTGGGGATCATGGCGGCCAGCTGGCGGTCCTGCGACCCGACCCAGAGGCTGAGGTACGGCTCGAAGGCGACCGACATGGAGCCGTTGAACAGCTGAGCGCCCGCGCCGCGCTCGTCGGTCGAGCTCAGCGTGTCGATGCTGGCGCGGGGCCGACCGCCGCCGTCGGCACCGGCACCGGCACCGGCACCGGCGAAGCGGCGCTCGAGCGACTGCTCAAAGTCGAGCGTCTCCTGCAGGCAGCTGAGCAGCAGGTTGACGTCGACCTTGCCGGCAGCGTCGGGCCGGCGCATGGAGCGCTCGAGCACGCCCTTGAGGTCGTCGCGGGTGCCGTCGCAAAACGCGGCGGCTAGGGTCTCGTTGACGCGCCAGTGCGGCGGGAAGATGGCGGCGTGCTCGTCCTCGTGCGTCTTGAGGGCGCGGCGGAACCATGCGTAGCGGCGGCCGATGTTGTCGAGCGAGCCGGCCTCGTCGTTGCCGCGGAAGACGTGCCGGTACTCGCGCAGCTCCGTGTTGACGTACCACGTCACGAGGCGGGCGCGCGCGTTGTCGCCCAGCGCGTCCATGACAAGGCACGCCTCGACGAGCACGGGCCGGCGGGCGGCGACGTCATCCCGCGCAAAGGCGAGCTCAAAGTCCTCACACACCTGCTCCAGCAGCTCGCGCTGCAGCTCCGACACGTTGCGACTCAGGGCCGCAATCTGCTCGATGGAACGGTAGCTGTTGAAGTGGCGCATGAGCTGTAGCACCGCCTGCAGCAGGCCAGCGCACTCGCGGTACTGGCGGGTGCGGGCCAAGCCCCGCAGCTGCTCGTAGGCGGTCGTGAGCATCTGCAGGCGCTTGAGGGCCGTCATGGACAGCGTCAGGTTGCGCTTGGTGCCGTCGAGGCGTTTGATGTCGGCCGTCATGGTGGTGATGTCGCGCTCCGTCTGCAGCGCCCGCGTGCGCACGCTCTCGATGCGCTGGAACATGCCGGCCAGCTCCGCCTGCGCGTTCTGCATCCGCTCCAGCGACGCCGACGGCCCGTAGGCCTGCGCCGTCTCCAGCTCCGCTATCGAGTCCGAGAGCCCATCCTTGTGCGCCTGCAGCGTGCGGCAGACGGGGTCTAGCGAGCCGACCGATGCCGGGGTCGAGAAGAGGAGGTTGAGGTGCCGCACGGGGTCGTAGTCGACTAGGGCAGGGGGAGTTGCAGAACGTCCATTGTCAGCTCCGATCTCTCACAGGCAGGCAGGCGGGCAGCTGTGCTGATGCCCGATGCGCACCTTTGACCACCCCCAGTCTGACCCAGGGGCCAATGACTTACCGGCATCCAGCGACGACGGCTCGGTGAGGGTGCTTCCATTCATAGTAAACCGTCACATCTGGTTTGGCTCAGTTGCGGTTTCGGCCAGGCTGTCTTACTCGACTGGGCTGAGCTGCGAGCTCCGGCGGCTGATGTCAATTCCAGCGTCACGTGTTAGCGTGTGTCTGGCGTTCCGCGGCCCCAGTTACAGCGCGTGGGGCTTCATCCCAGGCCAGATCAGACAAGTGTTCGTGGTGTCCAGGTGGTCCGAACTTGAAGCTTTTCCAACCTCTCGTCTAGCCCCAGAAACTTCACGTGCCAGCCAAGAGAAGAAATCGACCAAAAATAAAGACAAGAGGCGCCACACTCGGCTACAGCCTCGCGATTTTGGGAGAAGCTTGCGTGCAAGGATGTTGACAAAAAGAAACAAGAAAGAGGCCAAGAAGTAGTGATAACTAATAATAAAAGAAAATAATAAAAAATAGGCAAGAAAAGCATAAATGACTCGACCTGTCACATCGCCATCGATTCTTCCCGGATTCGAGAAACCCATCCGGCCTCGGTTCCTCCGGTCCGTCGCTTCGCGCGGCGGCTTCGCCAATTTGGACGTCTTTCCGCCGGGCTTATTTCAGCAACCCCTGGCACCACGTCGGGAACATATCAGCGAAACCTGGAATCGCCCAAACGACATGGATCCAAGCGGATGTTTAGATTGTTTCCCACCAAACTCTAAGCCAGATCTACATGTTCCCCGCGCTGTCAGCATACCCAGCTGACGTCAATATGCTCCCTAGAAGGTGTCAATACGAAGGACATGAGCAGAAGCGAAAGGAATGAGGAACAAAAGGAATAGAAACAAAAGAACAGTCCGAAGCACCCAAGAAGGAACCGCCAACCCGGCCGTTCGATGCTGTGCCCGTCATGAAAAGCGTCCCGTGATGCCGCGTCCGTTTTCCCAACATGCAAATCAATGTCTATGCCCACGACCATGCCCATGTTCGCCCTGCTGTGAACTCGACGCCCCGACCCATGCGAACATGCTGTTCCCCCGATGAGCTATCACATATGCACGGACTCGAAAAGAAAAACAAAACAAAAATTCACGCAGGGGCTACGAGCCGTGGAGCGTGCGGAAGCCAGCCGCGATCAGGCTTCTTTTGCTTTCCTTCGCATCAGCCGGCCCAGCCCAGTAGAAGAGGCCCTGAATCATTGGTAGAGCTGTGGTCAGCACATGGTGACTGGGTTGGAGGGTGGCCGTGGAAAGTGATAAGTGACAAGGAAAAAAG
Organism: Magnaporthiopsis rhizophila; assembly: GCA_003049465.1. NCBI lineage: Eukaryota > Fungi > Ascomycota > Sordariomycetes > Magnaporthales > Magnaporthaceae > Magnaporthiopsis > Magnaporthiopsis rhizophila. The sequence continues at coordinate 244,829 of PYSS01000045.1, read as the reverse complement.
GGGAAAAAAAAATAAACTCACGCCAAGGCCCTTCTGTTTGCAAAACGCAGCCTTCATCTTGACTGTCTCCGGGTTGTCGTATGTGACGAAGCCGCCGTCCCCGCCAACGCACTGCGCGGCTGCCGTCCCCTTGTCCACCTGCTCCCTCGTGCCCCTGCGCGGGAGCTCGCGATATTCGAACATGCCGCCCTCCCCGCCGGCGCCCTTGAACTTGTTGCCAGGACCTGGGGTGTTGAGGAAGCTTCGGCCATAGACGGGCACCCCGAGAAGGATCTTTCGCGCTGGGAATCGGTTGGCCATCAGGTGCTGAACTGCGCCCGCGCCAGACGGCTCGTCTTTGCCCCTGGCGTACAGCTGTGCGTGGTGGCCGCTCTTGTGCGTCCAGTGGCCGTAAAAGTCAAAGGCCTTGAGGTTGATGTAGTCGAGGTACTCGGCCGCCGTTGCAAAGTTGATATTTTGCAGCACGGGAATGCCGGCCGGCAGGGCCGCTGTCAGGAGGAACCGATCTTCGGTGAGATAAAGTCGTATGGCAGCCAAGAGAGCCAGGAAATCCGCCCCTTGTTCCGGTGTGCTCGGATACTCCCAGTCCACTATCGAGGAATATTAGCAACCCGGGCTTCTTTCTGGGGACATGTGTCTTCTTGGGGGATTTTTTTTCTTTGTTATTTCCCGACGCCTGGGTGATTTGGGGATGCGGCTGGTCTCGGGTTGATTTTGGTCCAAGCGGGGAGCGTCGCACCATCGATTCCATCTAGCCCTGACGCCTCAACCAGGCCAAGCGCTGACCTGGCAAAGTTGTCGCGGAGTGCCGCGTTGCTAGCAACCAAGGGAAATATTTCGCTCGATGAGCCGCCTCCAACAGACAAGATGACCTGTAGGTGCGGATAGTTTTGCTTGATCTGCATCAACGAGCCCAGCCCGCCGTTCACGCCATCACAAGGCGCTCTGGCATCTGCCCATTCGTCACCGAGCTTTCGGGGTTGTGGGATTTTCCAAGTCAGCCGCGCCCTTCAATATCCGGCAAACACGACAAGTAAGCTGTGGCATTGAGAAGAGCCACCGTAGCCTGGCAAACTCACAAGGACGCCGCCGTCGGCCGATATCTGAGCATGTGCGTAGAAGACGTGGCTGATGCAGTTGTAGTTCATCTGTCCGGGTGTATCACCTCGGTAGATATGATGATTTGGGAAATAAACGGCATTTGCAAACATGACGCTCGAGCCGCCGTGAGACTTGCGCGTCTTACGCGATGGCGACGATGAGGAGCTCATTCTGCAAGTATGTGCCAGAAGACTGCCGGCAGTTGGAAGAGTATAGGCGGAAAGGGTAGGGGGATACGGAGCGAAGAGTGAGATATTATAAGGGAGAATGAATGATAAAAAAAATAAAGGAAAAGGAATGATAATAAAGCGAGCATAGAGTAGGCTTCACCTAGAAGTAGCTGGGGGGTTAATAGAAGTGGAAGAAATGCGAGGCATGATGAATAACGACAAGTTGGGCAGCAACAAACGTCCGCTGGCAGCCTTCTTTTCTGAGTTTGTTCATCCCAAAGTGCGGCCGGGAGACCCTGCCACTCCGGTTACTCAAATAGGGAGGGAAAAGCGGAACGGGGATAGAAGCCGAGCGAAGAGGTTGGCAGGGCGTGAGCGAATCTCGCGATGGATATCGGAAGGATGGTCTTATTCGGCGCCCCACCAGGCTCTCACGTCGACGAGAGCTCGGACGATGCCTACCTACCTAGTGAACTTTGGCAGCGCGGGCACAAGAAAAAGGACCCCAACACCAGGGGTTCCGGAGGCGCCGCCATGCATGACAGAATTGGGGAGGATATACCGGGATGGTACCGAGTGGAGCGAAAGGGACATGCGGTAGAATAGCACTCGGATACCTAAGCAGCTGTGTTGCAGGGCGCTCCATCAGATCCCGTACCCAGGGGGTGTTAAAAAGGTGCTAGGTTCTGCCTCCCGATGCCGAGCTGAGTATGGCGCTGCCACAGCAAGACACAGCGGCAGTTGGGCTTTCTTTGTGATGGCTTGGTCCCCGTCAGGACGCGTGGGGTGCTCAAACGTCAGGAAAGCATAGGCATGGGGGTGCGTGGGCGTCTGGCATCCATGGGCCGTCGAGTGGCGGCACCAGAGCGGTCGACCATATTCGCTGATATCTACCAGCGGGGCCTCCCAGGCTTGGTAGGAGTGGTACCAAAACACTGAACTCGGCGGCCTAATCCAACACTGGTCAAATGGGCCCAATCCAGATATCTCGGGTGGTGGAGGACGGGTAGCCAGCGGCTGGGATTTGGGTCGGGTCATCAGGACGCAAGGCCCAAAGCGTCGCCGTAAGAAGGGAAGGAGAGCGAGAGGGAGGGAGAAAGAGAGAAAGAGAGAGAGTCTCGATAAGACCAAGTCAGTGCGCGTTGTGGCCCCTTGGGACTGGGCGCGTCCTCAAAACATTCTGGATGACGGGACGTGGTTTCTAGCACCCTGTTTTGGGAGGTCGCTTAGGCGGTAACCCATGGCGGTGGATGCGCATCCGTGATGCGCAGCATGCATGTCTTGGTCCCTCCGAAGAACCGTGGGCTGAGATAGACAAGATCGGCGGGCGGGAGATCTGTTCGAGGACCTTCCACTGGGCACGGCCATCCAAGGAATATGGCGTTCATGGCAAGGATATTGTTTTTTTGTGACAGGCCCGGCGGGGCCGACCGAATGGGGTATTTGACGAAAGTTCTTGAAATTGGACAAGGGAGAAAAATGACAGAAAGAATCACAGGCTCGCCGAGACCGCAGCCATCTCGGGGCGGGGGTGGTGGAATCACGCGAGGGGATTGTGGAAAAGAAGAAACGAAAAGGCGGCGCACGTCCACGAGGCGGTGCCAGGGCCAGCGGGCTGAAACAGCGGGCCAAGGATGTGGTGGTTAGAGGACAGGGCCGTCGGAGCAACTCCCGGCAGAGTGCGCACGCCGCACTCTAATTCAAGGACTCGCGCCTCGCGCCCCTCCGGTTCACCAACGTTCCACGGAGCGCCGGCGACAGGCGTGGCTGGCGGCGCTTGGCCGCCCCTCGCATTGCAACAACAGCACCGGACAGCCACACCCGTGCTCAGGAACTGGTGGACTGCGCTCGGCGTCTCTGGTTGGCGTCTTGGCGCCTCTCGGTGTGGTATGTCCCCACCGTCCAGCGCTAGTGCTTGTCCTCCCATTCTAGCGTTTCGAGAACAATATCGCATCCAGTCTAGCATCGGCGGGCCCCGGGGAAGAGCGAAATGAGGCAGGGGATGTGACGATGATGGTGAAGCAAGCATGAGGCGTGTGGGCAACGCGCCCAGCCAACGCTAGGCACTGCTGTCAAATCCATGGGACAGATGGGCAGGGGATAAAAAAAAATAGAAGGGGAAAAAAAATATGAGGCTACATCATGCAAGCTACGGCAAGGTTGAGTACGTGGCTGGCTACCTGTGCAAGCGCAGGGACGTCGATACGATGATGGGACGAAATAGGTCTGGGTAAGCGCCACGCATAGTCCACGGCTGATGGTGACTTGGTGGTGGTGCGCTGCGGCCTAGCCTGGTCAGTGCCCGACAGCTGCAGACGCCATGGAGCTCGGGGTCGGGGACCCGGATGGTCAGCAAGCGCCTGGCTGGCGGTGGCCGGCAGTCATCAGGAGTCCAGTCGATCGGCTGGGCCAGCTGTGTGGCTCGTGTGCGTTCATGTTGTCGCTGCAGACGGATCCATCGCCAGCGTGTCGTCATGCCAACCTGGCACGGACGGATTGAGATGCTGTTGATGTGAGACTGGACAGGGGAGGTAGGTATTCAAGCTCAGGATACCACCTACCTCAGGCAGAGTACCAAGCGAATAGAGCGATGCAATCAAGCAGAGAAGCTTCGTGGTCAGGAACAGTTCGACCAGCCTGATTCATGACATCGATTGAGTTTCCCGGTTGATTTTCTTTTTATTTTTTTATTTCCGGCGCTGCCTAGCGCACGGACCCAAGCAATCGGGCCGTTATGTAAGCCAAGGCGGTCAACCCCCAGCCATCAAAAAGCTTCATCGCATTCGCACCAAGAAGATTTTTTTCCTGCTGCACCAACAACATTTTGTTCTTCGTTGGACTTGACCACATCACCACTTTCTCGGCACAAGGCTATCATTTGTGGCCTCTTCAATGGCAGTACAATTGCTTGCTTCACATGTCCGCCGCGCAATGGTGATTGACGACGCGGGAGATAAAAATCCTGCAGGTGGAGAGAGGGATCTATCTGCAACAACGCCCTCCTGGAACCAGCTGTCTCCTTAATATCTCCCTGGCACGGTAGGTCGCTTGCCGTGTAGCCTTATCCTTGACTCTCCATGGATCATTGCCAGCAATGCATTCCTCTTCGAGGGGTGCATATCGACATCCACTGTTCCGTCTTCTCCATCGGCGTGGATGTTTTCGCTCTGGCATAAAAGAACGTATTTTGCGGACCCGTTTTACTGGGCGCCCGGCTTTGAGAGGACGTTTTGCTTCTCTACGAGACTTCGGGAATCAGTAGTGGTTACACCTCTTGATGAAATTTGCCTGCTTCTGTGTTGGGTTGCGTGGTCCCTATCGCCGCGAGGAGGAGTATTCTTTGAGACGTATCCCAAGAAACGACACAGCTCCCAGCTATCACCACCCACGGCGACGGCAGACAAGCGAGGAAGAGATCCAGCGGCATATTTCACTGAGGAATGGAGTGGAGGAGATTCGTCGTAACGCGACCATGTACACAAGGCGAGGAATATTACCACGTCACGGACTCCTCGCGACCAAGCGGAAGATCATACAGGATGCATATATTTGACACAAACTAGTTCTGAAATACAGTTGTCCTAACAGTACTCGGAGAGCCACTCCTTGACGGCGTCAATGTTGGCGCACTCGAGGAAGAGCGAGCTCTTGACCTCGACGCCCAGCTCGGCGCGGAACTTCTCGGCCAGGACCAGCGACATGAGCGAGTCGATGCCCAGCTCGGCGAACAGCGCGTCGTCCCGCAGGCTGTCGGGCTCGAGACCGGACTCCTTGCAGATGAGCGCCAGGGCCTCGCGCACCACCGGCTTCTCTGCCCGTGTCGTCGTGGCCGCGGCGTCGTGGTGTAAGGCGGTTTTTCCTGCTGTTGGTGCCGCCGCCGCCTCCGTTGCCGGGCGCCCGCCCCCGGCGCTGCTGGGACCTCCGAGGTGTGCATTCGCCGCGGCAGGGGGTGCTGAATGAGGAGGTGCAGCAGTGGTAGTCGCCTCTCTGGCGGGCTGGCCGTGGTTCGGCCCATCCGACATGGTCGTTGAAACAGGAGGACCATTGTTTGCGGGGGCACCGCCGACGGTAGGGGAGAAGAAACGGTCCATGAGGATCCTGGGCACGCGGCGGAAGCGGAACCCCTCCAGGACGCCGACGAGCTCGTCGGCACCCTGGAGCATGTATACGTCGCCGCCGTACATGTTTGGCTCGTAGTGGTCGTCGCCCACGGCCAGCGGAGCCATGCGCGCGTAGCTGCGGTACTCGGTCCCCGGCCGCAGCGCCTTGTCGTGGCCGCGGGGGAAGAAACGCATGCTGCCCCAGCCGGGCGTGACGTAGAAGAAGGCCCTCGAGTCGTCCCGCGCGTTGAGCGCCAGCCCGCCCACGTGCACGGCGCTGTCGATCCACTGCGGCGGCGCGTACCAGCCGGCGGCGGCGGTGGTGGCGGTGGAGGAGCCGCTCTTGGCCTGCTGCTGCTGCTGCTGCTGGCGGCTGGGGAGCTGGTCTGGCGGCAGGCCGCACATGCGCACGGTGGCAACGGCCTCGACAGGCTCGCCGGGCTGGCTGTCCGCTAGCGTGACGCTGCGCATGCCCCGGAATGCCTCGGCGTATTTGACGACGTTCTCAAACACCGAGTACGCCATGTTGCGGCTGAGGCGCGTCGTCGTCGTCATCGCCGTCGAGGCGACCGCGTTGAGTCGGTCCTCGCCCTCAAGCACACGGATACGCCCGCCGACGAGGTGGGCGACGCGGGCCCACTCCTTGGTCCAGGCCTGTGGGTCCTCGTAGAGGATCTTGCAGGAGGCAAACGGCTCTTGCTCGCCGTGGGCGAGGAGCTGGACCGACGCGCTCCGCGCCCCGACGTCTAGTGTCGCGCGTGCCGTGATGAGGTGTGGCGTCGAGGCGTCCCGTGAGATGACCTGGGCGTGAAGGACCTGCATGTCGGTCAGGTTCATGGCCAGGTTTCGCCGCTGCTCCAGTCCGCCGTACTCGGCGAGGTAGTCGCCGAGCGTCAGGGCCAGGTCTGCCCAAATTGCCTGTTGGGAGATGAAGGGGGGTTGTTAGCAGACAGGAAAAAAAAAGAAGAAAAAAATAAAAGAGTCACAGGGCGTCAAGGGGATGGAAGCTGGGAAGCTTACCGACGTCGCCACGCCATATCCATTCATCTCGTGCCCGTCCACCGCCGCCAACAGCCTGGCATCCCCTTTGAGGTCCAGCAGGGCCTCGCAAGACGCCTTCCCGTCCTTCTTCTCCTGCCACAGGATCCGATGGACGGATGCGGTCTTGAGCGGCGACATCTCGGCCTGGTTCTGCCGCAGGAGCCCCGTCGCAGCAGCCCTTCTCTCGCCCGCGGGAAGGCCCTTGTCGAGGGTGAAGGTGCCCTCGTAGGGGATCCAGTAGTTCTTCTGGTTCCACTGGTACGCGGGCAGGCCCCTGAAGAGCCGGTACGCCTTCTCGTGCGGCCCGAAGTGCTCCTGCCAGCTGACGGCGACGCCGGCCTGGTGCAGGCCCGCCATCGCGGCCGTCATCGTCTCGACCGCGTCCTGGTCCCTGCGCAGCGAGGCGAAGGAGCGCACGGCCGGGTCCCAGGCCCTGACGAAGCCAGCGCAGAGCGGGTGCGGGCCGACCTCGAGCCAAAGAGTCGCGGCGGCGGCGACCAGCCCCACGTCGGCGGCGGCCTGCAGCGCGCCGGCAAAGTGCACGGGTTCGCGGCACGCGCGCGCGAGGTAGCGGGCGCCGATGGTCTTGGCGTCGAAGACGCAGCGGCGCAACAGCGGCGACAGGATGGGCACGCGCGGCGCCGCAAAGGCCGCGTGGCCCGCGAGCTCCTCGAGCCGGGGCAGGACCGGGTCCATCTGGGCGCTGTGGAAGGCGTAGGGCAGGTCGGCGAGGGGCGTGCACCTGAGGCCCGCGGCCTCGAGCCGGGCCTGCGCGACGTCGGTTATGTATTGGCGGGCGCCGCTGATGACGACGCTGCGGGGCCCGTTGACGCAAGAGATCTCGTACTCTGGCGAATCGGCCATTACTGAAGACGGCTCTCTAGACGACGAGGGGGCAGGAGACAGGCAGGCCGAGACTTCCTCCTCGCTGGCTCGTACGGCCAGCATCAAGTGGCTTCCGGCACGGCAGTTCTCGGCGAGCAGCTGAGCGCGACGGCCGACGAGCAGGATGGCGTCGTTGGCAGACATAACGCCGGCGACGACGAAGGCGGCGTACTCGCCAAGGCTGTGGCCAATGACGGCGCTCGGCGTCACCCCGAGCTTCTCCCACGTCCGAGCCAGGGCGAGCTCGCACACGAGGATGGCGAGCTGGCTGACTATAGGCTCGACAACCTCCTCGACACTCTGTCCAGTTGCAGTTTCCTGGCCATCGCCCTGACCCTGGATGTGGCGCAAGACGGAGCGGAAGCCGTGCCCTTGAACCAAGCCATCGAGCTCTTGCACCTCCTGCCTGTAGACGGGCGAGTCGCGATACAGGCTAGCACCGAGTCCTCCGGCATAGAAAGCGCCCTGTCCGGTGAAGGTCATGATGACTTGTGGCGGAGTGTGCGGCACGGGAGAAGATATTGCCTTCTCCTCGTTATCGAGGCTCGCCCGGAGGGATTGGCGAAGCGCGGTCAAGGAGTCGGCGGTGATGACGACGCGGAAGGGATGGTGAATACGCCGAGCGCAGAGCGTGTAGGAGAGATCGCCGAGCATGTTGCTTCCGCCGGCAGCATCATCTTCTCCACCATCGCTGCTGCTGCTGTCCAGGAGCCGAAGCAACGCCTCCGCGTTGGCCTTGAGGGATGCCCGGCTCTTGGCCGAGACCACAAACGGGAACGACTTCCGCGTCGTGCCGGCCGCCGGGTTCCTGTTCTCGGCCCTCAGGTGTCCTGGCGCGTCCTCGAGCAGCAGCGTCGTGTTACCGCCGTGGGCGCCGAAGCTGTTCACGATCGCACGTCGGGTCTCGCCCCGCCGCGGCGGCCACGGCGTGTTCTCGGCGGTGAGGGCCATGTGCCTGCCCTCAATGTTGCGCGCCACCTGCGGGTTGAGCTTGAACTCGGGGGAGCGGATGCCGGCGTGCGCCGGTATGAGGCCCTTGTCCAGGACGAGGAGCGCCTTGAGCAGCGACGCGATGCCCGCGGCCGCCTCGCCGTGCCCGATGCTAGACTTGACCGCGCCTAGGTGCAGGAACTGGTCCGGCCTTCGGCGGCGCCGGCGCCGGCTGCCTGCCCCGGCCGAGTTGCTGCCGCCGCATTCGGCCATCTCCTCGGGCAGAGGGGAGAAGACGGTGGCTACGGACTCGGATTCGACCGCGTCGCCGGCCTGGGTGCCTGTGCCGTGGAGCTCGATGTAGGTGACGTCCAGCGGGCCGACGCCCGCAGCGTGGAGCACCTGGCGGTAGTTATCCATCTGCGCGCCGGCGTGCGGGTGCGTGATGGAGATTGCTTCGGCCGAGTGGTTCGTGGCGCCCGCGGCTACGACCGCGATGACGTTGTCGTTGTCGGCCTCGGCTTCTCCCAGTCTTTTGATCACAACGGAGCCCACGCCATCGGCGCGGCAGTAGCCGTCCGCCTTCTCGTCCCAGACCTTGCACTGCCCCGTTTTGGAGAGGAAGTGCCCCTTGCACAGCATCGCGTAGTTGTCCGGGTTGGTGATGACACTCAGCCCGCCCGCCACGGCCATGTCGACGCGGCCGTCCCAAAGCGCGGCGCACGCCTCCTGGACGGCGGCCAGGCCGCTGGAGCAGGCCGTGTCCAAGTTCAGGCTCGGACCGGCCCACTTGAAAAAATAGTTGAGGCGGCCGTTGGCAAAGGCACGTTCTCCCCCGGGCACGCCGTATGTGCCAATACGTTGTCCGGCGTTGACCTCGCGGTAGTCGTCGCTGGCCTGTCCGTAAAACGTGCCGGTGCGTTTGGTGTTGGTGGAGGGGGTCCGGTTGGGCACGTAGCCGGCATCCTCGAGGGCTTCGTAGGCGGTGACTAGGGCGAGGCGGTGCATCGGGTCCGTCTGCTCGGCTTCGACAGGCGACATGTTGAAGAACCCGGCATCGAACAGGCCCGGGCGATCGATGAAGTTGCCGTATGGCGTCTCGGTGGCATTGGGCGTACGGCCCGTGGGGTCGAAGTGCGCTTCCAGGTCGAAGCGGTCCTTGGGGACGGTCGTGTGCGTATCGTGGCCGCTGACGAGGAGGTCCCAGAACAGCTCGTTGTTGTCGGCGCCGCCGGGCATGCGGCATGACATGCCCACGATGGCCAGGTGAGAGCGACTCGTCTTCTCTTTCATGGCTTTGTCCCCTGCTTTCAGAGGGTCGGTGGCGCTTGCCCACCGAGACAGGTCGCAGACCTCGAGGCTGGTGGTCTGCGGCATCGAGGACTGCAACCGAGAGAAGAGCTCGACAGTAGCGGGTGATGTGCCCACCTGCATAAGGCGCAAGTCCGAGCACATGGCGCCAAGTGTGCTGTCGAGGTTCCGAGCGAGTTCCAGCAGGCAGATCTGCTTCGTCAAGATCTCCAGCGTCACGGCCTTCTGCAGTTCGGCCAGGGTAGCTGCCTCGAAAGGTCGGCCGTCGTTCACCGAGTGCAGTGGGACGACGACGGCCCGGCTATTGACTTGCTGTGGCGGATGGGCGTCTCCCCTGACAATAGCCTCGACGTCTGCCTGGCCGTAGAGATGGGGCGCATGGCAGAGGCCGCCATAGATGGGGAGGGGCGCGTGTCGGGAGTAACGGAGAATGTTGGAGAACATGAAAGCTCGCTTGAGACGTGACGGCGGCCCGGTGACGCTGATGGAGGATTCATCCGCCGCGCTGACGAAGACCTTGACCGACTCCGAGGCCGACGTCGCGGTGTTGAACCTCTCAAGCTCGGCCTGGACTTCCTCCACGCTTCGGCCGGTCAAGACATATGCCCAACTCTTGGTCTCGTCGGCAGTCGGCTCGAGCCGCTGAGAGATGCGGAACACGTGGACGCCAAGCCGGAACGCGATGCGTGCGCACCATGGGGCCAGCGTGGCCAGGTCCGCGAGCGATTTGGAGGCGGCTACGGCGGTGGCTGACAGCAGCCCGATGCTGAGGCCGGCAAGGAGGGCGTTCTCGTTGTTCTTATGGAGCTCACATTCCGTCTCGCAGGACTCGTGGTGGCCGATAAACAGACCAAGCTGAACGACGCAGAGCAGGAAACCCTCGAGAGCGCTTGTGAGGCTCCCAGCATGCGGAAGGTAGCTCGCGACATCCGGTAGGGTCGCAAAGTGCGGCAAGGTCCCGTCATGAGGGCTAATATATGAGAGCTCGCGCCGAAGCACCTGAAGAGATTCGGAGAGAAGGAGACACAGGAATGGAAAGCTCCCCTGGCGGGCGCACAGCTGCAGGTGGTTGAGGATGCTGGTGAAGCCTCCCTCGGGCACCTCGTTCCCGAGGAAGAGGAGGTTGCCAGTGGTGAGGGCGTCGTTCTGTTCGGAGCCGGTGTCCGCTGTGAGGCAGCCGAAGTCAGAAGGCGTTGCTGCCAACAACTCCGGACGTTGAGCCATTGTTGGAGTGATGGTGTGGTGTCGGTCTGTGCAACTTGGGCCGGCGAGAATGATCACGGAGTGCCTCATGAAGAGCAGTCTAGCACAGAGCCCTAGAGTACCGTAGCCAGTTACCACCACTATGGGTTGGATGGCAGATCAAGGGCTATTTATGAAACTTTCTCCGCCGAAACCATGATCATGGGCGCCCCTTTCCTCGTCAATCTGATGTTAGCTGTGCAAGTTGGGTAAGAGTCGTCAAGAATACCTCCCGAAGGGAATGTTAGGAAGGATGGGGCCGGTATCCGAGGCCGGGATCCGACGGCTGGCCCCCACCCACCGCCTTACCTGGTAGGCCACCGGCTATGAAGCCGAACCATAAGTACACCCATTGTGCACTTCCCAACATGGACTCTTTGCCCGCTCACCTCCCTGGTCTCTGTCGGTGGCGATAACAGAGCCAAAGATCAATAAAAATCCGGTCCCATGCTACACATGCCCAGGTCAACCAAATAATTTACGTCCCGGAACGTCCATCCCAATGAGCCATCCATTCTTCAAGCCACTCCTGGCAGCCAGCATCACCGGGGCGGCTTTTGTGACTGGTAGGACAAGGCTTGACAAGCTCTCGGCCCCTCATCATGCAGGTCACGATCTCCTCCAGGTTCGCCGTACTGACGCCTGCTTTGCTTGCAATGATTACCTTGCAGGCTGCCAGATAAGCCTCTCATATGTCTCCCTCGCGTCAATCCTGGGGCCCAAGGACCTGAACGAAAAAAGGGCTCTTGGCCAGTTCCGCAGCGTCTTCGATCGCGGCTTCCATCTCTGCCCCCTACCGGCCATCGCGTCGGGCCTGTGCTGTTTTGCCAATGCCGCACTCGTTACTACGGGGAGGAGAAGTGACGGCTCCACAGCCACAAGGTTGATAGCCTCCGGCCTGTTGATGATCGGTCTTGTGCCTTATACGCTGATTTTCATCCTGCCGACGGAGGAGTGGCTGCTGAAGAGGGAGAAGAACGCGAGCAGTGGACTGCGGAGTGACACGGAGGAGAAGAAGACTTGGGCGTTGCTTCGCCGCTGGGGGCAACTGAACTACGTCCGAGCCATTTTCCCGTTGGCGGGAATGGTGCTGGCGTGGACTCTGGTCTAGAAAGTTTGCATAGGTGGTGGCTTATGAGAAGAGAACTAGGTACCTAGTTGTAGTTATCAGACAAGCGAAGATACCGGTGGGATATCTCAAAAGATTGGTGTTTGTGAAAAGTATAATCAACTAAGTAATACATGATCATCGGCGAACGCACACAAAACGCCTAGGCCGCAGCCTTGACGACAACACGCGGCTCTAAGGAAAACCAGTGCCTCTCGCCCCGGACCAACCTGAAAGCCACTCTACCATCCTCGGCTAGCTTCCACAGCACCTGCGCGACAGCCGGCTCGAGCGCACCCTCCACGAGAGCCTCAGACCGCAGGTTGCCGTACACGCGACGAGCTAGCGCCGCCGCCGTAGCGGGAGTGGCAGCAGACCCAGACCTGTTCGCGCCCGCCGCCGCCAGCCCGTCCAGCACCAGCCGCTCGCGCGCCTCCCAGTGGCCGATGTAGCGGGCGATGCAGGCCGGCAGGTCCCCCTCGGCCACGACGGACCCGTGCGCCGGATAGGCCCTGGAGCAGCCCAGGCCGGCCATGCGGCGCAGGCTGGTGAGGTAGACGCCCAGGTCCTCGGCCACGCTGAAGCCGCCGCGGTGGCCCAGGACGTTGTCGCCCGTGAACAGGGCGTCTTCCTCGTCGAGCACGAAGCAGCAGTGGTCGGCGGCGTGGCCCGGCGTGAAGACGGCACGCACCGTCGCACCCTCGACGGCGAACACCTGCCCGTCCTCGATCGCCTCCTGGCCCGGGTCCGGGGTGTGCTTATAGATGGCGGTAGCAGCGGGGCCGTCGTCATGGCCGGCCTGGTGGTGGTGGGGTTCTTCTTGCCGTTCAGGGAGCAGCAGTTTCGGGTTTTCCAGCAGGTCGGGCACGCCGCCGGTGTGGTCGCCGTGCCAGTGCGTGAGCAGGACGTGCGAGACGAGCAAGTTGTGGCTCAACATGTAGTCGGCGAGGTTCTTGATCCACGCCGGCTTTCCCTCTCCCGTGTCGATGAGGATACGCGACCTGCCCGTGCCCACGAGATAGGTGTTGGTTCCCTGGAGCTGCATCCGGCCCGGGTTGCCGCCCATAATTCGCACGACGCGGGCCGTCAGCTGCTCCACGTCGAGGAGACGAGGTAGCTTTGCCTCCTGGGCTGAGAGATATTCACCCCACACATTCGCGTCGAGCGGTATCGGGTTTCTGGCCATGTTGAAAATGTCTGGGGTTTTCAAGGATTTGTCTGCAATGGGAGAGTTGCAACAACGAAACAAAGAAAACTATACAATGGGTAGCAAAGGAGGTTTGGCACAAAACAAAAAAGAGCCATATCACGATCTCCTGAAGTTTTTCGTGCCATCCCAATAGTTGAAAAATGGCACTATCAACGTGGTGTCTTCGTGAACTCGGGCTCTTTTTAGCCGTGTGTCGTCCCAAATGGGGAACGCACCGGGATCCGTCGGGACCCGAGACATGGGAAGACCAGGCGCAGTCTTCGGTGAGACAACACACAAGTAAGCACAATATTCCGCCTTATGTCTAGAAGCGGAAGTAGCACGGAAAAAATAACTCAGTGCCAGCAGCCTCGCGCCGTCCACTCTCGCAGGCATCAAAGGTAGCTGTTGGGTGTTCTCTCAAGGGTGAGCAATAGGGTCAATAATTTATTTATGCTGTCTAGAGCGGCTCCTATATCGGTGGTGCCCGGTTGTCTCTATAGTCCGTTATACCTTAAGCTTCCATCCTCCCACCACAAAACGCGTGGCAACAAACAGCGTTGCACCGATGGCGCAAGCCAGCCCGCCAAACACCTTGGCGTACGTGAAGTCTCCCTGCCGCTCCGTCACCAGCTGTCCGCCGATCGGCGAGCCGGTGAGGGCGGCAAAGGCGGAAAAGACGTAGGCGGTGCCCGACCGCAGACCAATCTCGTGAATGGGCGAGATGGTGGCGCACAGGACGGGCACGAGCCCGATGCCGGCGCCCGAAGAGATGCCGAAAAGGACTGCGAAGGCGACGGCCGCAGGCTCGCCGACGGTGGGCAGCCACACGGCCAGGATAAGGGCAGAGGTCAGGACGCTCATGGTTATCATGACGTTGAAGTGGCCGAGCTTGTCGGCAAGGGCGTTGGGGACCGTACGCCCGACGATGCTGGCAGCGTTCATGATGGGGACTAGGTAGGCCACGAGGGATGGGGACACGCCGCGAGCCTGCGCCTCAACAACCAGGAATGTGATTGGGATAAACATTCCCCCTGGTTTTGGTTTTTTTTCGCAAATCATCTGTTAGTGCCAGCCTGGTGGGAATAGTAGCCAAAAGAGGGAGAAAATTGCGGGGGCAACCAACGACTTACAGTAGAAGAAAAAGATGGACGCCGTCAACAGCGCGAATGGGACTTCACAAAGCGGCCGTCCCATGGCCCTCAGGTCAAAAGGCTTCCGGGAGGGCGGCAGGCGCGAACGCACCGTCAGGTTGGCGACGACGAGCAGGGCCAGGATAAGGAAGGCGCAGGTGCGCACCGCCCAGCCGAAGCCGGTGCGCGGTATCATCTGCATCAGGACGATGGGGAAGATGACGCCTCCGACGGACGAGCCCATGGCTATGATGCCGAGGGCGGCGCCGCGCTTCTTGAGGAACCACGTTTGGGCCTAATTATTTGTCATCAGTCGAAGCCATTCTCGTTTTTCTTTCGTGGTACAGGAGATGGACTTTACACATGTGATGGCTGGGTAAAAAACCATGGACGACCCGATGGCCGAGAGTACGGCCTGGCTCAGCATGATGGACACGTAGTTTGTCGACACGCTCGTGAGCATCAGGCCAAAGACGTGCAGAAAGGTCCCGAGGGCCAAGGGCAGGGCGGGCCCGCCATCGTCGATCAGCTTGCCGACGACGGGGCCGCCAAAGACCATGAAGAAGACCTGGAGCGACGAGATCCAGGCGATCTGCGAGGGCGTGTGGTCGCGCAGCTGGTGGGCCTGGTAGTGCGCCTGGAACACGCCCACGCAGTTGACCCAGCCGAACGACACGAAGAGGCAGCAGCTGGCCCCCAGCACCGTGAGCCAGGCGTCTTTTCCTCCGTCTGGGAACGGGGGGACAGGCGTGGGATCCGATACCGGAACGCGTTGTGACGCTGGTGACGACGATCGCTCCAGCGAGGGCGTAGGAGGAATTTTTTTGAGCCGCTTCTGGTCGGAGCCCGGGTCTGGGTAAGGGGCCCCTCCAGCTGTTGGTTGGAGGCCAAGGATTATTCCATTGTCGTCCAAGAATTGGGACTCTACTCGGGGGTCTGAAGAGTGCATGCTGGAAAGATTTGATTATCGGGATGATTTGGTTTGGGTCTAGGGAGCTGATTGAGGCAGGTACTCGCCTGGAGGCCGCTCCATGCTTCACAATCATCAATATTTAAATGGGGTTAGCCGGACTGTTGCGCCGAGGCAATGCTCGGTGTTCCGAGGCAGCAGTCAGCCGGGAGGTTTGGGAGTTTGTCGGAACCCGGGCGGCTGACAGGATTCGAGGGCGCCGCCGCCGTGCATCAAGGTAGTAGCCACGGGCGACGACGGAATCCGAAGCAACAAGACGTCTGAGAAAATAGGCAGACACTTACAGAAAGACAGACACTTGCCCCCGCGTATCCTTGGGCGGTATTTATAAGCAGGGCTCAACATCATGGTACGCCTCGACAACCCAACCTCATTACCCATCACCTTCTCAAGCCATCAGCCACCGAGATAGCCTACACAATGCAAGTCCCAACCAAATCCACGGTCCTCGTTGTCGGCGGCGGCCCGGCAGGGTCCTACTGCGCCTCAGCCTTGGCGAGGGAGGGCATCCACGTGGTCCTCCTCGAGGGGGACAAATTCCCACGGTATGCCCGAAATCCAAAGCCATGGTGGTGTGGACTATAACTAAAAAAAAATAAACGTCTGGCCAATGGATGCAGATACCATATTGGCGAGAGCATGCTGCCGTCAATCCGCCACTTCCTGCGCTTCATCGACCTGGACTCGACCTTTGACAGTCATGGCTTTCGCGTCAAGAAAGGGGCCACCTTCAAGCTCAACCCGGGCATGCCCGATGTCTGTGAGTCGTGGACAATGATCACGGATGATGTTTATGTGCCCCTGCCGACCGGCCGGTTCGTGCCCTCCTCGTGCTTACCAGTTGCTTGTCAAATCCAGATACCGACTTCGTTGCTGCCGGCGGACCTCAGGGCTACGCCTACAATGTGGTGCGTTCCGAGGCGGATGAGCTGCTCTTCCGCCACGCAGGCAAGAGCGGGGCCGACATTTTTGATGGCGTCAAGGTGACAGGCATCGAGTTTGACGGGTGCTCATCCGCAGACACCACAAGCACCACGGGCGGCAACCCCGATGCAGTGCAGCTACCAAATCCCGGCCGGCCCGTCGCCGCGACTTGGCAGCGCAAGGAGGACGGCAGCTCAGGCCGCATCGGGTTCGACTACTTGGTCGACGCCAGCGGGCGCGCGGGCCTGCTGAGCACCAAGTACCTCAAGAACCGCAAGTACAACGACAGCCCGCAGCTCAAGAGCGTCGCCACCTGGGGCTACTGGACCGGCCACGGCACGCACGGCGTCGGCACGGAGCGCGAGGGCGGCCCCTACTTCGAGGCGCTGCCCGATGCCAGCGGCTGGATCTGGTTCATCCCCCTGCACACGGGCAAGGTCTCGGTCGGGGTCGTCATGAACCAGAACGTCTCGACCGCCCGCAAGCGCGCCGAAGGCCTGGACGGCAAGGGCCTGTACCACCACAGCGTGCGGCACACGCCGGGGATCGCGCGGCTGCTGCCCGAGGAGACGGCCACGCTCGTCTCGGAGCTGCAGTCGGCTTCGGACTGGTCGTACAGCGCCTCTGCGTATGCGAGCCCGTACACGCGCCTGGTCGGCGACGCCGCCTGCTTCATCGACCCCTTCTTCTCGTCCGGAGTGCACCTAGCCCTAGCCGGCGGCCTCTCGGCCGCCGTGACCGTGGCGGCGTCCATCCGCGGCCACTGCGGCGAGGCGGCGGCGGCCCGCTGGCACTCGAGCAAGATCGCCGAGAGCTACACGCGCTTCCTCCTGGTGGTGTCGAGCGCGCTGAAGCAGATCAAGGCCCAGGACGAGCCCGTCATCTCGGACTGGGACGAGGACACGTTCGACCGGGCGTTTGAGCACTTCCGGCCCATCATCCAGGGCAGCACCGACGTGGCCGGCAAGCTCTCGCAGGCCGAGGTCTCCAAGACGGTCGACTTTTGCCTGCGCGCCTTCGTGCCCGTCCCGAACGAGGAGAAGCAGGAGGTGCTCCGGAAGCTGCGCGAGATGGGCTTCGAGTCGCCCCACCAGACGAACACGGCCAAGGCGCAGGAGGAGTTGGCGTCGTTCCTGACGCCCGCGCAGCTGGAGCTGGTGCAGCGCATCCGCGCGCGCCAGATGCTCCGGTCCGAGGACACGTTAAACATCGACAACTTTGGCACCGACGTCATCGACGGCCTGTCGCCCAGGCTCGTGCGTGGGGAGCTGGGGCTGGTCAAGCCGGCGGCGGTGGCGGCTGCGGCTGCGGCGGCTGCGACTGCGTCGCCGCTGCAGAATGGGCACCACCGTAAGGCTCAGGCACCGGATGTGCTGGCGTTGATGAGCGGCGAGGAGAGACCAGCGGCGGGCGGCGACGTGCCGCCACCTATCCGGGAAATGAACGGCAAAAGCAAGGAGGTGAATGGCCATTCCTCCTCCGCCGAAAAGCTCGAGGCCGACAAGGTTTCCACCACCAATGGACACCACGAGCCGGCCGAGCTCCTCGCGCCGCTCCTCCAAGGTCGTACCACCACCACCAGCTCCTCTTCTTCCAACGAAGCCGAGCGCTTGTACCGCCAGGATGTGCTGCACGGCATCGCCGAGGAGATGGAGACGCCGCACGACACCATGCTCCGCATGTTCAACTCGGCGCTGGAGATCGCCGTCGTCAAGGCGGTCCTGGACCTGGGCATCTTCACCCTGCTCGCCGCCGAGGACGGCAGCAGCGCCTCGACCGTCGAGCAGCTCGTCAGCCGCTCCAAGGCCCCCGGGGCCGACGTCCAGCTGGTCGGCCGGCTGCTGCGGTACCTCGCCTCGATCCGCATGGTGAGCGAGGCGGGCAAGGACCGGTATGCGGCCAACCACGCCACCCGGGCGTTCGCGGACCCGCGCGTCCAGGGGGCCCTCAGCTACACCTTCCACATCGGTGGGCCCACCTACCAGGCGCTGCCGGCGCAGCTGCTCGAGACGGGCTACCGCAACAGGCCCGCCGGCGGGAGCTCCCTGGCCTGGCACAAGGGCGCCGGCACGAACCTGGACTTCTTCCCGTGGGCGGCGCGGAACCCCGAGGCGCTCAAGTGGTTCCAGCAGCTGATGAGCGTGCCGCGCGAGGGCGACTGGCTCGACGTCGTCGACGTCGCGGCCGCCGCCGCGGGGTGGCGCGGAGGAGGAGCCGACGACGACGACGACGAAGCCTTGCCGGTGCTGGTCGACGTGGGCGGCAACGTCGGCCACCAATGCGCGCGCCTGGTCGACAGGTTCCCCGAGCTCAAGGGCCGGGTCGTGCTGCAGGACCGGCCCGAGACCATCGCCATGGCGCCCGAGATTGAGGGCGTCAAGGCCATGGCGCACGACTTTTTCACGCCGCAGGTCATCCAAGGTAGGGTGTTTTTTTTTAAAAAAAAAAAATACGAAAGCTCCTTTCCTCCACCAGCTTGCTGACCATAAAAATCATCTAGGCTCCCGCTTCTTCTACCTTCGCACCGTCCTACACGACTGGGCGGACCCCGAGGCGGCCGCGATCCTGCGCAACCTCGTGCCGGCCATGAAGAAGCGGCCGGGGTCGCAGGTGCTGATCGACGAGATGGTGCTGCCCAACACGGGCGCGCATTGGTGGTCCACCTGCCTGGACCTGCATATGTACGCCATGCTGGGCGCCATGGAGCGCGACGAGGACCAGTGGCGCGACCTGCTCGACGCGGCAGGCCTCCGCCTGGTGGACGTCAAGGTCTACAGCCCCGTGATGAGACACTCCATCATTGTCGCGGAGCCCAAGTAATTTAGAAAGGGGGGAATTGGAAAAGTCGAAACAGTGGCGTCGCTTCTGGCCGTGAGGTTTTAATTATAACGTTTGGCGGTTCAAATGACGACTGGAGATTATGTTTTTGTAGTGTGCATGCATCTACTGCAACAACTTTGTGGCTGTTCCCCTTCGCCAATTCACGTCACCAGCCAAAGCGCAAGACCCCAGATCCATTCAGATCAATCTGGCCGTACAAATGGCCACGTCCCAAACAAATGCCGAGGAGCATCCCGTTCGACCCCTACAGGAGGTTCATACATCACGGCAAAACTCGGAGTGGGACGCGATTCGAAACCAATGAGGTGGAAACTAAAGAGAAGAGATAAAGATCGAGGCTCGATCACCGCCCGTAGCCAAAAAGGTCCAACAAACTATTAACCACCAGTATCCCACCATTTCAGACCAGCAGGGCATCATCAATATGCACGAGGACTAACATATGCGCATCCCACCGCTCGAAAACACCTTGTTGGAAAACTTGCGTAAAAAACCATTCCTTTCGGGAACGAGAGAGAGAGAGAGAGAGATTTTTTGCGCACGCTTTTCCAACAAGGTATTTTCAAGCAGTGGAATGCGTATATGCTCGTCCTCGTGAATCTTGATGATGCCCTTCCGGCCCCAACTGGTGGGATACCGGTTAATAATTCTTTTAACCTTTTGGCATGGGCACGATGCAACTTTTCGAGCTGCTTATATGCTTCGATGTCATTTTTTTTTCCACATCCCCTGATGCTGCCGGAGGTATTAGAAGTACTCGGCCGGACTGACTTGAGGTCCTGGGCGCACCATGTTGCTTTTTAGCCCATTGCTAAGAGCGTCGTGAATGGACGAGGTGGTAATTTGGTCGTTGCCGTGGTTGGCGATGCGGCTTAGGCGGATCACTCGTAATAGGCTGGGCTAAAGGGCGGTCGCCGCCGGTAGGAGCCAAAGTGACGTTACTTTGCTAGATAAGGAGAAAGGAAGAGAAAGGAGGAGGCTCCCGTCGTGGGGGTTGCCCTTGGTTATATAAGCCTGGAGACGGCTCAGGGGTGACCCCTGAGCCCCTCAACCCGTCCAGCACGGAGCTATGACACAAAGCGCGTGCACATTAAGTGCGTCAAAGGCGGCCACTTGTGGCGCCGACACCTTTTACTAAAGGACCACATTCAACTAGCACGCGGTCTAGGCCTTGTGGCAAAATATTATAACCATTACACCTACTTGCCCAACCATACCTAGTGTACTAACCGTCCGGTCTACCACCCTTTACGCCTACCACCCAAATCTCTAGAATTACAAATATGGTTTGCTTTATTATCCCATCGCGCTACTAGCCGCGTGGCGCATCATCGCGTTGAGCCGCGCCCTGAGCTCCGCCGCTAGGCAGGTCAACAGCTCCTCCACAGCGCCGTCTCCAGAACAATCCAGCCCCGTAGACCTGCCGCCGCCACCGCCGCCGTAGTACAGCGTAAACTTGAGCACCAGCGTGGACAGCTGGCGGAACTCGACGTCACCGCCAAAGTGATGTCCGTCGCCGTGGCTGCTGCTGCTGCTGCTGCTGCTGCTGCCGCTGCCGATGTTTTGCGGCGCCTGTCGTCGCTGCTGCTGCGTTGCGGCTTCTTCAGCCCGGTCCAGGACGGTCTGGCACGCTGCGGCGATCAGCAGCGCCGTGTCCAGCCGCTGCGAGCAGGGGCACATGAGGACTTGGATTATCATTCCCGGCACGGTCTGGGCGGTTGTCGTCTGGCATGACTTGCGTTGTTGGCTGTCCCTTCCGTCTGCCGCCGGCTCTTGGGTGTTGCTCTGCTGCTGCAGCAGCGTGTCGAGGAGTCTCGAAACGCAGTCCGAATCGCTGCCGGCAGGGTTGTCGGTTTGCGGAGCCGACAGCAAGACATCGTCTCGGTTGGATGCGGATTTACTGGAAGACCTCCAGTGGGAAGAAACCAAGGCGGGAGCGGGCGTCACGGCTGGTGTCGGGGAGAGCTCCATGAGGGTCTCTGCCGACACGCCCGGCGAGATGCAGATGGTGTCGGAGATGTTTGTGAAATCTGCCGCCGCGAGGCCGAGCCCTGCTGCTAGCGACGGCTCAGGCGATGGAGAAGACGGTGATGGCCAAGGGTGGTCGGCAAGAGCTTCCAGCGGCGAGTCACACTGGTGGGCGGTTACTTCTTCCGTCCTCTGCCGCTGGAGTGACGAGTGGCCTTGATGGTGATGGGAGTGGCGGTGACGGCTGAGCCCCAGGCCGTGTGCGGTGGTGGAGGTGGCCCGGCGAGACACGGCTGGCCTGCCGATGCGACGGGCCGGGCTGTAGTAGCATGGCTCGTCTAGCTTGTCGCAGCGTCCACAGACGGGCTTCTCTCTGGTGCAGCGCACCTTGGCGAACGAACAGCGGTCGCAAGAGTCGCGGAGCTTTGGCCTACCTGTTTGCATCTTTGCCCCCAGAATCGTGTGGCAGGGCTGGACAGTAGCGGGCAGGCGGTGGGAGGTGGTAGATTGGAATGCATGGATGCTCAAGAATCTCCCAAAAAAAAAAAAAAAAAAAAAAAAAAAAAAAAAAACTTGGATATATATTTCACCCCATGATAAGCCTTTCTGTTTGTTCAGCACCACGTATGACAGGACAGCTTGCTGGGCACCTTATCTCCCTGTTGGTGGCCTCGCGAGCCTGGCGAATGCGAACGTTCCCACTCCCCGCCTGCCGTACCTGGTGGTGAAAGGGGCGGAGTAGCATGGATGCATCCTGAAAAGCACTTTCAATATTGCCCCTAAGAAGCGCGAGTTGTCAAAAAGCCACGTGCGGCTCTGGACATGGGCGACGCGTGGAGGGAATACGCACCGACCTTGTTTCGGTGCCTTTTCCCGCGCCTCCGAGAGGCTTTTCAATATTGCATCCTGAGAATACTACATCAGCGCCTTCCTCGGTCAAGTCAACCGGGGGCACCCATCCTCTGCTTGCAAAGGTACCGTGCGTCGCACAAACGGGTTTTCGTCCTAACCCATGCAAAGATCCATTTTCCTCCATTCGGCCGCCCCCAAGCCGTTCAGCTTTCAGCTGGCACCTTCCATCCCCTATATTGTATGTATTTTGTACAGGTCTCGTCTCACGTCGAATCCATCAGGCTGCTCCTGGCGTGTGCCGTCAGCACCCCCAGCCGCTCGTTCAAGTCACGAGCCAACGGATAGCGGGTCGCATCCGCCGCCGCAAGCCATTCGTCCACCACCGCCTGCAGTTTGCCGCAGGCGTCCAGTGCCGCGCAGATGCGCAGGCGCGACACCAGGCCGCCTTCGAGCACGCACGAGCCGAACTGGGCGGTGCTGGTCTGCTGGACTCGGATTCGCATCGTTGCCGTTTTGATGGTCGTGCTGGTGGCTGGCGGCGACGCTGCCGGCTGTAGTAATGCTTCTTCCTGCTGTGGGCCTCCCTGCTGACGCAGCCGCGAATCCGGATTGTCATCCTGCTGCCTCCCCTCGTTGACGCCGAGGAAACTCTCGACCCACGTCACGAGCCGCTCGCACAGGAGGAACAGCGTGAGCTTGGCCGGCCGGCCAGTGACCAGACAGGAGCACTGAGAAAGCCTCTCGGCCACGCGGACCCCTGCCACGATCGCCGCGAGCACGTCGTCGTCGCGGCGGGGCTCTTCTGCGTGCGGCGAGGTGACCCGCTGGTTGAGGATGCAGTTGGTCCAGGGGTACGGGACATGCAGGTCCTGTAGGGCCGCCAGCCCCGCCCTCGCGCAGTCGCACTTCCGGTTCTTGTAGTTCAGGGCAGCCAACTGAAGCAAGTTTCGCCGCTGCACGCTGCTGTTGCTGATGCTGCTGCTGTTGCTGATGCTGCTGCTGCTGCTAGACCCGCCGATGCTACTCCATGGACTGCTGTGTTCGACGTGGAACAGTTGCGCTTCAGCACCTTCGATGGTGGGTAGAGAGAGGGCATGATGTTGTGTGCCTTCGGCCTCGGATGGGGTGAATGGACTTTCGTTTAGGAAAAAGTCCACGATGTCGGCGCCGTCCGAGTGATCGATCCCCGCCATGAGGATATTCGAGCTTCACCCCGGAGAGCCCTGCGGCCAAGGTTATCCCTTCTAACAGACAACCGCATCACGGGCTTTATATTATGCCGCGCCAGAAGTTGCCAGCCCTGCAGGAATGCTCCCTACCGTATTTCCTTGAAAACTGCAAAAAACGCTCCAACCCCTTTTCAGCTTAGCGCCTGGGCCGTGAGCGCCCTGTAACCTGGGAACCAAGTGCTTTGCCGCCTGTTGGCGCTGGCGGTTGTCACTGAAGCCAAGGTGGCCTGCAACCCAGAATTTAAGCGAGGGTTAGGCACCACCACCAGAAAAGGGCTTGAACTTTCGTTTGATTCTTCGTCATCGTGTGAGGTGCTTTTTCAGCATTCCAGGGCAAAAAAATAATATTCCCTAACATGGAAAGCCATCGTGAAAAAGGATGGCTGTCGCCTAATCGTTACCGAGGTCGGGCGAGGGTTTTTTTTTTTTTTTTTTTTTTTTTTTTTTTTTTTTCCTTCTTGCAGCAGACCAGCCTAGCTCGGTGGAGTCCGACCGTGCTGAGCCACCACCATCGAATGATATTGCTTGGTCCTGGCACCAACGTGCAAAAAAAAGGGGGCTAATTTCACTTTGTGGTTCCACAATTAGTTAAGCGAACCAACAAGCCATTGAAAGTCTTCCTCACAAAATGCGTCTGGGCGGCGCGGCAGCTTACGGATAATCACTAGCACTGGTGTCACCGGGAGGGGTTTTCCTGTCGGGACCGATTGCCAAAGATGCATGAGGCACAGGTGCGGATCCTTTATGCCGACGGCCGGACCCGAAGACGGTCGGTCTTCCTAGGCTAAATGAGGCAGCCGTATGGCTGGCTGTTTGTTCGGGCCCTGTCGTGTCGCGAGCGGGACCCCAAGCTTTCCTCGCCCGTTATGCTTAGCGCCGACGTCCGAGGAATAAGACGTGCCCTTCGGTGGGTATATTTACGCAGTTGATTCTGACACGCCCGAATAATTGCTCGCTTCTTCAGGCAGCAGCAGCAGACCTTATACAGCCACCCCCGCGCTCCGTCATCCCCGCCGTCAGTGCAGCAGGCCTGCCTCGGCAGCCAAAACTTTCACCACAAGCGGTCGAGCACACCTAGCCGGCAGAAACATGCCGCCCTCAATCACCATATACCGGGGCTTCCCCGCCACCAACGCCTACCCGTGGTCCCCCTTCGTGGTCAAGCTGGAGGCGCGACTGCGCTTCGCGCGCGTGCCCTACGTCCTCGGCGTCGGCTCCCCACGCGAGGCGCCGCGCGGCAAGATCCCGTACATGTCCATCAGCGACGACTCCTCCTCGGGCTCCCCGGCCGGCGAGCCCCAGGGCGACAGCACGCTCGTGATCCGCCGCCTGGTTCGCGACGGCGTGCTGCCCGACATCAACGGTGCCGCCCGCCAGGCCATGGGACCCGCCCGGGTCGCGCACGATCTGGCCGTGCGTGCGCTGCTCGAGGACAAGCTGTACTTCTACCAGGTGCGCGAGCGCTGGTTCGACAACTACTATACCATGCGGGGCGGCGTCCTGGGCCAGCTGCCCTACCCGGTTCAGGTCGTCGTCGGCGCGCTGGCGTACCGCGGTGTGGCCAGGACGCTGTTCGGCCAGGGCACTGGCCGCCTGACGGCCGAGGAGAAGGCCGAGCTCCAGAACGAGGTCTGGGCCGCCGTCTGCGACCTACTGGTCGAGGCGCGCAGCAGCGGTGGCAACAACGACAAGCCGAGCAACACCACTCCTGCTGGTACTGGTGCCGCCGCCGGGGACACTGCTGACCCGTTCTGGCTGCTTGGTGGAAGCGGCCCGACCGAAGCCGATGCCACCTTGTTTGGCTTCGTCGCGTCGTCGTTGGTTTGTGCCGCGTGAGTTTTTTTTATTCCCTCCTCCTGATACGGCTACTGCTTGCTGCCTTGTAAGGGTCCTTCAGAGCGGGCCGCGAAACTGTCTGCTGACTTTGCATGTTCCCGCGTGCGCCCAGTGCTCCTGCATCCCAGAAGATCATCAAGGGATTCCCTGTTCTGGTCGAGTATGCTTCACGCATCCATGATCGGTACTTCCCCGACTACGAGAAGTGGAAGGAGGGTTGAGGAAAAGCTGCGAGGGCGCCAATGCCGGCTAGGTTTTTTCGAATCTTTAGGGAAACACTCCTGGAGTTCCGGACGGGGAGATGACGTGATGGCAAACTTGTATAAATACAAGCCATTCCCGCCTTTCCCGCCATTTCCTTCTTTGTGTGGCATTGCTGATACCTGTGAAGAATAATTCCTCTTGCTACTTTAATCACCACCGCGCCTTGAATCAAAATACAACCTGTCGCATCAACGGCCTCTTCCTGTCAGCCATCTCCCTCCTCATCCAGACCGAAGCCAAGAAGCCCCTAAATGCAGGGGTTTGCGTCGACGAGGGACATGTCGGCAGGTGTCTTGGTATCGATGTCAACGAGCCTGGTCTGTATCAAACTGAGCAAGTGCATAGCAAAGACGCAACAATGCAAGGGGTGTGGTGTCGTTGCACCAGAGGCTGTGCAGCGGCTGCGTCAGCGGCCAATGTCCATCATCCATGTCGATATCTTTCTCACTTGGAGCTGCCTTGCGAAGCCAGGGTCGATCTTACGTCAAGATGCTGCAGCGGCACCGAGTACCGTAGTAGTATGCTAGCGCTTAACATCTCGCTCTTTGACTCCAGGAAACCCGCCGTCCCGGAAAAAAGGTCAAGTTCGTGTCCGCTAAGACTGGTCACGCCACGACTCGGACCTGCGGTCCCCTGCAGCTTCGGCCGCCTTCACCGGACTCGCGTATCTCGGAGATAGCGGGACGCCTACATGGACAGCCTGCAAAGTTACCTTAGGTACCTACCAATACATAAGACGAGGCCGACCTCCCCGATTGCAACGCTTTATCCCAGACACCGTGGGGCCGAAGCTTTTTTTGTCCGGTCCCATTTTGTACAAGCATGCAACAAGGCCCCTGGTACGTGTCATCGGCTTTCGACCCGAGCCGCCTCGGATCAAACGTCCTCGGACTTGATGAGCATGCCCCCACATCCCGCGCGGCCCATTGATGCCGACGTTAGTTTCCCACTTGGCACACCCCAGTCGCCCGCCATACCTACTCCGGACCTCCAACGGGCCGCGTCCCACAGGCTCCCGGATGCGTCGGGTGGATGGGATATTAAATGCCTGGCTTGTACAACAACACCACTTGACGTTCACGCTGGTGTCTTGGTCGAATCTGGTCAGCCTGATTAAACAAAACACTCGTAACCCTTGTGGAATTGCTCTTGTTGTTTGCAGACAGCCACTGCATCCTCGAACAGCCTTGTTGCCGCGCAACAATGACTGCCGACGGTAGGTCCATCTTCAAAAACGCAACACTGTTGTTTCAAGCAGAGATCTCGAATACAACGACTGACCGGTGTGTCCCTAACCGTAGCGGTCTTGCCCAACCCTGCCGCGGGTGTTGCGGGCGAGGCGGCGGCCTACCCTCCCGCGGTAGACCTGCGGACCATGATGGCAAAGAGACCGCTCCCGGCCGTGGCGCCAGGCACCGTTGATGCGTCGTCCCTGACAGGAGAGGAGCCCGCCAGGCTGGTCCGCCGAGTTCTGGACAAGTTGAATACCTCCCTGGCCGGGGGAGATGCTGCGGGCGTGGAGGAGTGCTTCAACGCCTCCCAGGCGTACTGGAAGGACAACGTCGTCTTAACCTGGCATCTGCGCACATTCGGCACTCCCTCAACCATTGCCGCCAGTCTTTTGGAAACCAGCAGACTTAGGGGGCTGTCGCGAGAGGGCTTCCAAGTCGACGGTGATGCCCACTTCGACCCTGTGTTTGTAGGTGGCAGCCATCTGTCGCATGCGTCGTCCCCCGAGCGAACAGTTTCTAACTGACCAAACTACAATACCAGAGCTTTATCGACTGCCATATCTCCTTTGCCACCAGCTCTCCGGCCACCAAAGCGATAGGCAAGGTCCTTTTGCTGCCCGTGAGGGGTGACGACAAGAACCAGGTGGAGTGGAAGATATGGATACTTTCGACAAGACTCAAGAGCCTCGACGTCCATCCCGAGAACGAGGCGCTGCTCAGGCAGCCCGGCCGGGCCATTAGCAGCGAGCAGGACTTTGAGACCCAAACCTTGATTGTCGGGGGTGGGAATGCGTAAGCAGATCGCGGTTTATCCCCCGCGATGCGAGGGAGCGCTGACGAGATTATGAATCCACTCCTACACCCGCAGTGCCGTCGTACTCGCCGCCCGCCTCAAGGCGCTTGGCGTCGAAAGCGTTATGGTGGAGAGGTACCCCCGGGTCGGCGACAACTGGGCTCGCCGCTACGACTCTCTCCAGTTCCACGTGCCCACCTCGTCCACCCAGACGCCTTTTTTGCGTACGTCAAAAACCTCTACTCCATCTTTCCCAAGAGGAGGTGGTGCACACACACACACACACACACACACACACAACGCAAGCCGATTTCGCTCTTCGGGACAAGGGAACTGACAGGATTTGTGCGCGACGCGTGCCTGCCATGCAGCCTACGATGATAGCTTGCTGGGTCGGATGCTCAAGCGGGAAGATCTTGCCAATCACATGCGGCGCTACGTGGCCGAGTTCCACCTCAACATCCTCACGTCTTCCAGGGTCCAGTCGTCGGTTTTTGACACATCGACCAAGAAGTGGACCGTCACGATCAAAACACCTGCCGGCCGGGTGACGGCGACCGCGAGACACGTCGTCCAGGCCACGGGCCTCGGCTCCCAGCAGCCTTTTGTGCCGGATCTGGCCGACGAGGGCCTTTACAAAGGTGTTGCCATTCACTCGACCGAGTACCAAAACCCGGAAGTCTCTTTAAAGGCGAAAGGCGTGAGGTCGGTGCTGGTGGTGGGCTCGGCCAACACGGCCTTTGACGTGCTGCAGGACGTGCACGACGCCGGGCTCGAAGCCACCATGGTCGCGCGCTCCGCCACCTTTGTCCTCCCCGTCGAGTACCTCGAGAGCCCGCTGGCCCTGGGCTCGTACAACACCGCCGGCGCCGGCGCCGACGAGGTCGACCGCAACATCCTTTCGCTGCCGACGTTGGTCGAGGCGTGGCTCAGCAAGGGGCTCTTTGCGTCCCTCGCCGGCGCCGAGCCGGAGAAGGACCGGTACAAGGCGCTGGCGGCCGCGGGGTTCCCCGTCCTCGACGGCGCGGACAAGGACGCGTGCCTGCTCCACAACCTCTTCGAGCGGGGAGGGGGCCACTACGTCGACATGGGCACCACCCGCCTCATCGCCGACGGCAAAGTCGGCGTCAAGGCCGGCGTCGCGCCCGTCGCCTACACCGAGCGCGGCCTGCGCTTTTCGGACGGGAGCGCCGTCGAGGCGGACGCGGTGGTGTGGTGCACCGGCTTCCGGGACAAGGACGCGCGCCAGGTCCTGCTGGACGTGCTCGGGGACTCGGAGCCGGAGGGGGAGCAGAAGAACGGGCCAGAGAGGCTGGGGCCGCGGGACGTGATGGAGCGCATGGATGCCACGTGGGGCGTCGACGCCGAGGGCGAGTTGCGCGGCGTGTGGAAGCGGCACCTGCACCTGGAGCGCGACGGTGGCGTAAACTTTTGGGTGATAGGCGGCCACACGCAGTTCCACCGGTACCACTCCACTACCCTGGCGCTGCAGATCAAAGCGGAGCTCGAGGGCTTGCTGCCCGAGGCATACAGGAAGACTCCTGGAGGGCACTAAACGGTCAAGGTTTTGAAATGAGGTGTACGGGTGGGTTAACGAGGGGACGCCCGACGACTCGATGTGATTCGGTGCTACTTCTAGCAGGGGGGGCACGGCGGAGAGATCCGGGGTTCGTCACCATGCCGTGATATTTTGCTTTAAATGTTTATCTGAGCTGTTCTCCTCCACTTTGCCACCCCGGAGAGCAAGATACCAAAGGGACTACCTTTCTCGTACCTTTCTCCGACTTTCGGCCTCAAGCCTTGGGCGAGGTCGGGCAAACTGCTGGGCCCAGCCAGCCCCGTTCGTCGTTGTCCAAATCCATATCGGAGAATTCTTGCCACAGCCCTAGCTCGAGCAGGAGGACGGCCAGGCTGTAAGACGTCACGCGCCTCGGTATAGTCGAGGCTGGCCACGTCTAGCTGCCGAGCGTCTTGCTCTATCGTTCGCATGTAATACTTCTGACGTATCCAGGTCGCCCATGTCGAAATCTCCGTGATCCGCATCGGTGACGAGATCGTGATGAAAGTCGACGGACTCTCGGCGGCAGCTGCGGCTCAAATCAGGCGTTTTGACCACGCTCAAATATTCACACACACACACGGCCAATGAGAACCAAGAGTTTTGAGCCGGAGCCCCTCTTCAAGCTGAGGTACGTCTCGAGGCGGAACTTGTCGCAGATGGGATATACGTTACCACCGGGCTCCGGCCCCATTGGTAGCCAATGGCAGAAGCGGTCTGCAGCCAGCAGAACTCGACGAGCAGCGGCAGCAGCTCCTGCTATTTCGGTGGTTCTGGCGGTTGCTGGGGGCATCCAAGATAGTCTGATACTCGGGGATGTGCTCCAAGGACCAATGGATCTTCGTCTTGCTGTAGCCTGCTGCGCGGCCCAGGACCGGCGCTGCCGTCTCCGTGCCCGGGACGAGGAGGAACAGCGGAGCGGTCGGGTCCTCCATCAAGGAACGCCAAGGTGCACGAGAGCATTGCCCCATACGGAATTCGGTGTCCAAAAAGCCATGTTTCTCAGGGATCCCGTCAGCTCCCCGCATGCCAAAATTCCCCCCAGGGGGAGAGCAGAGGGGATCTCGTATATTCCAGCTGGTATGGTCACATGTGATGGGACATCGAGGCTCACGTCTCCATGTCGTTAACACAAATCAAACATCTTGAGTTCTGAAGTTGTTATAGAGATCATGCGTAACAGTCAGGCCACCCATGCTGGATATCAAACCCCCCATTTTCCCCTCCCCCCTGCTAATTCTATCTCATCACACTCTTCCCTTTGGTTCACGGCAAAGAAAAGCCGGCAACCGAGGCACCACCCGTCACCTCCATAGTCGGCGTCGGCGGCGGCAGGTTGCCCGTCTTCTGCATAACCCAACAGGACGCATACATGTTGACCCGGTCGATGCAGCACGCCGCCTCGTCGTCGCCGGCGCTCCCGTCGTCATTGCGTCGAGCCCCGACCCGCCGGAGCGTGAACCCCAGCGCCGCAAACTCGGCCACGTACCAGGGTTTGAGCCCCGCCGACCGCAGCAGCACCCTCCCGCCGGGACGGAGGGCGCGGTTGAGCCGCGAGACCTGCGCCGCCGCCGCCGCGCGGTCCGCGACGGGGTCGAGCCAGTCCATGCTGTCCATGACGACGGCGACCGTCAGCGACCCCGGCGCCAGGCCCGCCAACACCACGTCCAGCTCGTCCGTGTGCAGGCGGACACCATCCAGCGCTCCCGGTCGCGAGAGCCGCGCGTGCGCCGAGCGCGCCAGGTAGTCCGGGTGGCAGCGGGGTGAAAAGCGGCCGGCGAGCGTGACGTGGTAGTATGGGTTGTCAGCGGCGATGTGCGTTTCGCGCGCCACGGGGTCGAGCGTGTCGGACATGAACTGCCAGACGGCGGCCGCGCGCGTGTTAGCGACCTTTCCGGACCTGACGGCCTCGGACTCGGCGTGGTCGGCCACCAGCATGGCGAGCTGGTGTTTTGGCACGCCGAGGGCGGACCAGAGGAACGTCTCGGAGCTGACGACGAGTCCGCTGACGAGGCGCGAGAGCAGCGCCGGGCGGATGCGCGACGTCCAGATCTCGCGCTGCTCGTTGAGCGTCCTGGCCTCGAGCAGCGCGCGCACTGCGGGCCGGCAGCCGAAGGCACGCGAGATCCAGCGGAACACGCGGATAGCGTGCTTGGAGCCGCCCGTATCGTACAGGCCCCTGCCACGCCTGCTGCTGAAGACGTGCGCGTTGGCGAGCCAGTACTGGAACGCGCGGCTCGAGAGGTGCGGCGAGAGCTTGTTGAACAGCAGCGCGCGGAAGTCCCGGTGCTTGCCCTCGCCAAAGATCTTCCAGAAGTCTTCGTACGGCAGCGCCGCCGAGTAGGACGCGAGCTTGAGCTCGAGCAGATGGTTCTGGTTCGGGTTGAGGTCGACTGCGTGGATATTGGCAGGGGACCGCAGCGCATACGACAGGATATTATCGCCTGCGCTGGTGATCGCCAGGACCACATCGTCAGATGTGAGCTTGAGGAGCCGCTCGTCCACGCGTGTGTCTTCCCAAGTAAAGGCGTAGATATATTCGTCCCCGAACTGCGTGTGCTTCTGATGCTGATCGTCATAGTAGATGCGCCACGGGTGGTTCTGATAGAAGAACGAAGGCAGAGGAAGGCTTGTGTTGCGGTTCTGGATGGCAGTCTCGTGGGCTTTGGGGCTGACAGAAACGTCGACACAGGGAATCCCGTCGGGCACTTTCGTGTCCTCGGAAAACTCGAGAAGATGCACCAGCTTTTGGCGACCAATCCAGATGTAGTAGGGAATCGACACCAGAGCATGGTTACGGGAATTCACGCTCAGAACCGTCCCAAAGAGATACTCCAAGTAATCTCTTCGCGCCGGCTCGAGGTTCACCCTGTCGAGGTCAAACCAAGAGCGCCAGAACGTCCTGCTGAGGTACCCAGTGTGGCGATCCAACAGACCTCCAGTGTAGTTGCGGAAGGAGAAGTCTGCTTTGGACTGGACATAGAAATCAACGACACCTATGAAGCCATCGGGAGCGAGCAGCGCTCGAAGAGAGTCGATGACGGAGTAGAAGTCGGGCTATGTGGGCATTAGAACAAGGCCATGCACGGAGTTGCCCATTTTGCATCACGCCATTGTCGGAGATTCGAAAAAATGACTCACAATCATGGACAGGCTGTAGGACATGGTGAGAAGATCAGCGCCGCAAGGTTCGAAACCTCTAGGGCTGCGCTCGTGATCTTCAAGCCGGAACCGCCTGGCATCTTCGCAGACGACCTTGACATTGGCCCAGCCGAGCCGGGCGAACCGGCGAGTGGCAACCTCGCACAGCGAGGGCGAGAAGTCGACGAGGTAAACACTGGAGAAGTACTCTGGGACGTTGACGAAGCGGTTCATAGCCTCGATGTTCCATCCCGTGCCGCCGCCAATCTGTTCGGCCGTGTCATTGTTAGCCAGGCTCCTGGCTGAGCGAACGACACGGCTTCTACTTGAGCGGGTGAAAGTAGGGTCAGCCATACATCGACCCAGATTCTCTTCTCTGGGTTCTTGCCCTTGCCCTTGGAGGGCTGCGGTCTGGCAGCTTTGTGGTTGAGCTGCGCGGCGGCGAGCGCCAGCATGTCTTCGCGTCCCCGAAGCAGGACCTTGCGCGTCACGTCGTAGACGCCAGCCTGCTTCTTGTAGAAGGACTCGAGCGCATCCTGCTGGGTGCCCCTGTCGCCCACCTGGTGCGGCTTGACAAAGCACGAGTAGAAGAAGAGCAGGAACGCGCGGACGAGCCCAGGGGACTCGCCCTCGGTCTTGTTGTTGATAAGCCTGCAGAGGCCGAGAGTGATGCAAAGCACCACTCCCATGGTAGTGAAGATGAGCTTGACCCCGAGGTCCGGGGGCGAAATGTTACCACCAAGAGAAGCCATGGTATTCTCTCATACTGAGACGCAGGCTGAGCGCGTTTAGACAGCGGGAGACTGGTGTGTCTGTGTTGAAGGGATACCGAGGAGGGCTGACCAACGAAAAGAGCAGGGACAAGGTGAGAGCACACGAGGGGCTGACGAGGTAGCTATATATACTGGCACCCTAGCCCGTGATCGGAGGGGTCGAACGAGCAGACGCCAGACCCCTTCTGTCTACTCAACAGGGTCCCTTGGCATCCAGACAGAAGAGGAAGATGTTAACCCGGAGCTATCACAGGCCATTTGCTGCAGGAGACACCCAGGGTCCAAGCAGGGTGCAAAGAAGAGATACGAGGAATGTGACATTGGGTCGCAGCTCTTCCACGCCGTTTCTTACCCTATGGATACTCAAGCTCCAAAGTAATACGAAAAGAAAAGCTGCCTGGTCATGAGTAACAGACAGGATCCACAAAGAACTAGGGAAGGCAGAAGCCAGTATCGGAGTACCCGACACGATGTGAGCAGCTGTCAAGATATCACAGCCAATGAATGGGCCACATGCTGCGCACTCTCGAGGATATGGGATGACTTTTCGTGTGTGAAGCAGGGCGGTTGGGAAAGCCTGCCTCTGGACCAGAGTGCCATTGGCGCATGTATAAGGTGGAGCACTACTCTCCCGGACGCTCTAGGCCAAGGCCGCTAGGGATAACAATCCGGGAACTGTGCTTCTGAGGGCATTCGAGTGGGGATGTGGTGCGGTTTGATAGCTTGCGGGTACTTCGCAGGGGATATGTGTATCCTGAGGAGCGGCATGGAAGGCGTAGCCAAGATGTTTGGCGTGGAGTTTGAACGTATAAAAGAAGACAGGGTCCTTCCTCTACAATCACTTGGACGCCACTTGCCAGCCCAGTGTCAAGGGTATGCGGACGTCAGCGGCATGGGTACTCGATAAGGTCAAGAGATATAGATCTGAGCATGGTCGAGGAACCAAAGATAGACCCGGGCAGGAAAGGGAGGGGTGTCGTCGTGCAGGCGTGGACACGCACATGAGTCCAAGGGGAGGGACTGTGGAGACCCCATTGCTGAACCCACAGGAAGCTCCTCCGTGCCAATCAGAACTAATAACGAGCACACGGGTAAGGTTGGCGCAGCGTGAATAGCTGCACTGGAAAGAGAACACGACAATAACTTCCGTCGCGACGCCGACTTCTTCCGCCAACGGGGCAGGCCGCTTTAATTTTCTTGACCGACAGTCCACAGTCATCCTGCTCGCTTGTCGGCACTTGTGTTTGCCACCACGATATTTCGGCATCAAGATGGCGGAGTAGCGACGTCCTGGAACGGCGAGGGGAATGCCATATCAAGTTCTGCCAAAGGCTTAGCAAAGACGGGTAGGGTTACTCCGAGATTCATTCCCACACGATTGAGGGGGACTCTCCTAGACTGAGAGTCGAGTGATATGCTCATGGCGTGAGACATGACCTGGCCTGTCTGTGTCGGTTGCGCAAACTGTGATAGTGTGTGGGCGTCATGGCCGTCATGGTTTCAACACAGTTTCTCGACTTAATGTTTGCCGGTCGGTTGGAAACTTGGATTGCTAAAGCGACAGCGGCTTTAATCTTCAACGGAATAAAGAAATGTCCAACGGGCACAGAAGATAGGCATGTAGAAGTGAGATCGCAAAAAGTTCGAATGGGATCCAAGAATTTCGCATGAGGAAATTAAGGATATGGGCTCAGATCATTGGGATCAAGTTGAGGTAGACTTGGTGGCCTCATTGAGGCAGCTCATTCACTCAAGAAGCTGCTCCATGTTTGTCAATCGAATGTTTGAATGAGGCAGAAATCCGGGGAAAGTCCAGGGCAGTCCAAGAGGCTCTGTCTGTGCGTCTGAGCTGTGCGTCATCCAATCGGGCAGTTCCACCACGCAAGCAAGCACCCCACTCTGTGAGTGACGAGCCCCTGTCGGCCAAATGCTCCATCGTCAATTAGTCGATGCCGGCGCGACGTGCGTCCAACGCCGCTTACCATTCATGAATATCCATCCATCAAAAGGAGGCCACCCCTATCTAATGACGATAACTCTCTGATCGCAGCACACGCTATTGACGCTGCTCCTTGCCAGGGGCCTTCCTTGGACACGCCACGAGGCGCCCTGGAGCTGGATTCCGAGCCCGACCAGACGACAGCGAAGCGCCCACTGTCCCTCTGACACAGCCCGCCGCCGACAGGATGCCGCCAGCCTCGAGCCAGAAGGGCACCGGCAAGAAGGGCGCCGGCTCCATAGCGCGCAACCGGAGCCGCAACACCACCCCCAGCCTCAGCTCCGCCGCCGCCGCCGCCGCTGCCGCGCCCCAGCAGTCGCTGTTACCACCTGTCGAGACGATCGAGACCGAGTTTGTCGAGCTCAAGTTCGAGGTCCTGCGCAACATCACCTATGAGGACCTCTTCGACCAGGCCGCGGGCGCCGCCAGCCCCGTCATCCCCGACTCCCGCGCCCTCGACCACATCGGCAGCCGTCTGCAGCGCTTGCAGGACATCGTCGAGAAGAGGGGCCTCAGCTGCGACCGCGGCATGCGCCTGCTCGCCGGCAAGCGCCGCGATCGCATGGACATGGACCGCGCCAGGGAGGAGGAGCGCCTCCAGCGCGAGGCCGAGGGCGAGGCCCAAGAAAGGCGTGCCAATAAGAAGAAGCGCAAAGAGAAGGATAGCCTGGCGCCCCATGATCCGAATATTGGTACGTTGGCTTCCTGGGCTGCATGTTCTTCCTTGTCGTTCCGTCTTTCCATGAAGTGTTGGTGGCCTACCGTGCCTCCCACTTTGCTCGCCTGGTATTTTTCAGAGTATAGTGTAGGGCAGACGTCATTGCCCTCCCGCCCGACCATGGCCGCCTTCACGCTCGCACCGCTTTCACTTCAGATTTACAAACGTCCCGTTTGTTATTACATCTCTCTCAACACCACCCCCCCGCCCAGAAGAAATTACTGAAACCCATCCGCATCAAAAACAGAGCGGTCTTCTCCTCTCCGCGATCCAAGCAGCAAAGTCAGGAAAGCATCACGAGACGACTCTTCCAACTCTTCCTTGTCGCCTCCGATCGAAAACATGTCGCCGAGCGCCATGGAAGTCGACGAGAAGACAAAACCTGCCAAAGATGAAGTTAAGGATGAGGAAGAGGAGGAGTCTTCCGACGACGAGGGCGCGCCTCCCCCGCGACCAGTACCAGCAAACCAGACCTTCGGCGAGGACCCGTCGACATTCCCGGACCCCACGGTGTACGAGATCTTACCCGTCACGGAGGGCATGAGCCACGAGGAGATATGCGAGATCTATAGCGTAGCAACATATCCCAAGAGCGATCTAGCCGACCTGATAGCGGGCGACCCGCCCGACAAGGATTTCAGCAGCGGCAAAGCCTCAAACCAGATCAGCTTCAGCACCTTTTCCACCTACACGGAGCCCTACTTCAGACCCTTTAACGAAGAGGACCTCACCTTCCTCCGAGAGCGCGGCGACCGCTCCACCGTGTTTAACATGCCCAAGCGCGGTCGCAAGCACTACACGGAAATCTGGGCCGAGGAGGACGGCGCCATGGCCGTCGACGCTGGAGCCGGCGCCGCCCGCGAGAGGCTGCCGGCAAACGTCCCCCGCGGCACCATAGACAACATGAACGACAGCGTCGCCGAGACCGACAAGCTGTCTGTCGGCCCTCTTCTGTCGCGTCTGCTCTGCGCCATGCGCCCGGAGGGACGCACGCAGCAGCCAGACGGGGACGTCAAGCCTCTTGTTAATGGAATTGGGACCGGCGGCGACTTCATGAACGGCGTCGGCACCCCCGGCCCCGGCGTCGACGACGGCAGCTTCACGGGCGGCTTCGAGATCTCGGCGACGGGCGAGCTTGTGCCCATCGGCGGCACTCCGGCACCGCCGCCCGTCGCGGGTCAGCCCAACTTTATCTCGGACGCCCAGATGAACGGCATGTTTAACGGCGGTGACCACCTGAGCATGGGGATGGGCATGAACATGGGCGGCGGCATGCTGCCTAGCGGTCAGAAGCCGCCGGCCACCTACATGCCCGAGTCATCATCGGACGCGTGGAAAAAGGCGTCGCATCCCAAGCTGGACTACGCCCAAGTCGACGAGCGCCTCAAGCAGGAACTGAGACACATCGGCTTCCTTCCGCTGCTGGACGCCAACGGCGCCGCGGCGGGGGCTGCGGGCGCCGGCGTGGCTGCGACCAACGGCACCGTCGTGGGCGGCGGCGGCTCGGCGGGAGCAGCTAACGGAAGCAACAGTCAAGTCCCGCCCTCTGGAGCCGGCGCGGCCAACGGCACCACCAGCTGGGCGGCTGCTGCTGCTGCCGCCGCCGCTGCCGCCGCGGACCCGTCGATGACGGCCGACTACGACGGGGGCTACGACGACGAGGTGGCGGCGCGGCTGCGGCTCCTACAGGCGCGGCTCCGCGACCAGATGCTCGTCAACGGCGCGCGCAAGGCGCGGCTCATGGAGTTGGTGCGCGAGCGCATGGCGCACCAGGAGTACACCACCATCCTCGAGGACCTCGACACCCAGGTCCAGCAGGCCTACCTCAAGCGGAACAGAACCATGGGCAAGGGCAAGGCCAAGAAGAACAGGCCCGGCGCTGCCGCTGCTGCTGCTGCTGCAGCTGCTGCAAACGGCGGCGCGGGAGGTGCCGGAGCCGGCGCGGGCATGGCGCGCCCGGGCATCGGCGACCACGCAAAGACGCTCATGGAGCGCAGGCGCCGCTGGATCGACAACATCGGCCCCATCTTCGAGGACGACAAGATCAACAGGGTGCCCCGCGCCGCCGACGGGCCCGAGAGCAGCATCTTCCAGCCCGACGTCATGGCGCCCCTCATCAAGCAGGAGAAGGATGCTTGGGATGAGGAGGCTGAGGACTAGATGGAAGACCGAGCTGCTTCTTTATTTTTCCCCTCTTTTTATTCGCTGTACTTTGTATTGCAGAAGTTTTACCCTGCTTCTTTTCCTGTGTCAGCGACAAAGGTCTTTTCTTCCCTCAGTCTAGCCTGGTCGGTCAGGCCATTGGTGGTTATGGCAGCATTTACTGCTGGAGTTCTCGGCGTCTGTTTTTTTCCTAACTTTTTGACTTTCTGCGCGTCCTGACGCGGATTTATGCACTGTTGACCGGTCACAGATGGCGTCCTTGGGGAAGCGTCAAGCTGGGCCTAGGAGAAGAGGAGATGCAGAGGCACGAACGACTAAATGGTATCAAGTTGAGCCTTTAGACAATTACGATTAGAGCACATCGGATCCCCTTGCATATTCCACTTCGAGCAATGAAAAGAGTAACCAGCACTTCACATCGTGAGGTGTGATGTGAATTGAGACTTCATACGGGGAGATTGCCTCCTGGCCAAGGAGGTACCCGGTATTGATTCCGCACCCCGTTGTTCGAACCCTGTCTACATGCTTTTTTTCGGGCCGAAATGCCCATGTACAAGAAGTAAATAGACCAAAGAAAAAAAAACGCCATCGGTAAAGAAATGGTGCCGATGAGGTCGCCATTGGGGTATAATGTCATTCCTAGAAGCCAACAAAAGAAACCCAATAATCGCTTTCGTGAAAAAAAAGAAAGGTTGAAGAAGAAGAAGATTCAAACGGGAAATGGGCTCATTATCAGCGTAAAACACGGTCTTGCCGAGCAGAAATCATCTCTGACGAACAGTAAGATCTGTTAGTCTTTGCGCTAGAGCTTAGGTGTGTAAACCGTTTCCTCTAGCTTGGCTCGGGTGCCGGTTCATTTCTTGCTCGAGAAGTGGTGGTGCGGCCTCCTGCCGAGGCCCGTCTACTGCGGTACCGCTGGCGACTTGTGTCGGCGGCTCGTTGCTCAGAGGCAAATGTTCGCTCGGGGCGATGGACTCTGGGTCCGCGGTCGCCGGGCTGGGGGCTTGCCTTGGCGGTGCCGGTATCACGACGGATGGTAGATGTGCAGGGGCAGGGGTAGGGGCAGAGGCAGAAATGGCGGGCGCAGCGGCACTGCGCTGAGGAGCCAGGCGCTCGAGGACGCTGCTCGCCCATCCCAACAGCCTCGATCGCTTCGCCCCTCGCTCAGATGAGGCGCAGGCGCCATCCGCAGCGCCACCGCCTATGCTTCCGCGTAACCGCCGAATGGACATCTCGCGCCGCACCATCTGGTTGGTGATGCGCGGGCTGTAGCCGCGTGGAAGCATCGACGCCTTGCATAACGGGCAGAGCGAGCTCGATTGAGACAGAAGCTCGTCTATGCACTTTGGATGGAAGATGTGTCCACAGGGGAGCTCCCGGATCACCGTCTGACGGTCCACGTATTCGTCGAAGCATATGTAGCACTTGGGCTGATAGTCAAGGCCCGAGAGATGTCCCTTGGTCCTTGCGCTTCTGCCGCTGCTGCTCTTTTCATCGCTCATTGTCGCGGCTAATGATGCTGGCGCCATTCGGTCTAGCTTTGCCCGATCTGGAGTTGCGGGTAGCTCAAGTGAAGGCTCGGGCCTGAAGCTGTATGTGAAGAGTGGAAAGCCATGGATGTGATGCATCGGCACAGTCAGGCGGCTGATACCGAGGGACTCCAAGTTGACCTCGCCGTTCTGGACACGACGGCGAAGCGACGCGCGGCGGCGACGCTGGACAAGATGGACAATGAGTGACGCGCCGATAAAGGCACCCATTAGAAGGCCGAGGACGACCGGGATCAAGATCCACATGCTGTTGAGCTTCCTGTCCACGGAGACGTTGACCCGGGTCCAGATACGGAGGTAATCCTCCTCCCTAGGGTCATAGAGCTGAGAGATTATCTCGCCATTGGGAACCGTAGTTATATTGCCGCTGTAGAGACTCAGTTGGGCCATCATCTCGGCACCAACACCGCCAGGGACGGCGACGATTGGGAAGCGGTTGTCGACACGCCAGGCGCCATTATCTCCCAGGTCCCATGCCGGTGAAGAGGCCGGAGGCGGCGTTAGCGTGTTGTTGAGTCCCGGGCGGTAAAATACGAAGGCTCTGATGGGATCTTTCCGCGCGGACGCGAGGAAGGACTGGGTGCACTGGGGTGTGACCCAGGGGGCCAGTCCGATGAGATTGATAGAGGCTGGGGGCAGATCTGCCCTGCGAGCCGCGAGGGCGGGGAGGTACGGTTGGACTACGTCCCGGCAGGGATCATTAAGACCAAGATCAGGAACATATAGCAGGCCCTGGATTGCCCTGGACGAACTGATGTACTCGGCCGCGAGGGTGGTCACATGTTGGTGAGGGATATGGGACGAGTAGGACAAACGGCCCTGCCAAGACGCGAGTCAGCCAGTGAATGGTGCCTAGAAGCCGTGCTGGAGGGAGTTGCAAAAGAAAGAGAGGGATCCGACCTACCGACGTGGCGGTGATGTTCTGGACGATAGTGCTCTGTGCCGAGCTGTGGCCGTACCAGGCCGGGTTGCTGAGGAGGAGACTGGCGATAGATGGCGCGTATTAGTGATGAATGCAACCAAGGGAATTATTGCGAGGGAGGTGTGTAGGTAATAGAGTGATTAATCTGCACGAAATGAAACTTACACAACGTTGCTAATATCGGCGACGGCTGCAGCACAGCAATGGAAAGAGTCAGCGACCAATATCTATTAATCGGCGACGCAACGTGGAGATTGACGATTGAGGGGCAAGCAGGGGACGAAGGTTTGGGGTTTGGAGAAGGTGTCTCGGACGCCGCAGCCGGCTTGGCAATCGCCAAGTGCGACGGGACCTGCCGACGGGCGATGGCGTGCGTGTCAAGCTGATGTGCTTTGGGGAAACAGCCGTCTTGGCCTTGTCTGTGATTTGATGATTTTCCTTGATCGTCTGTATTCGACTTTTTGTCACCCTCATTCGGGCTCTTGTTCCCCGTTGCACCAGCATGGCCACGACACAATCAAGCACTGGGAAACACAAAATCGACCAGGCGGAAAGGGGATATGCAACGTACACATGCTCTAGTCATAGTGCTGAGTATCGTCGAACAAGCATTTCTAGCGGTTGTGCTGCACCAGGAGCAGCGAAAACGGCTGGAACCGTTGGGCTTGGCGGCGTAAGAGGCGTCGGTGGCTGCAGCCTTCTCTGGGGAAGGGAAGCAAGGGACGAGAGAAACGATTGAATTGAAAAACACAACGAATCCCAAGGGCTGGAAAAAGAACAGATGACGGCCCCCGTCGCTGCCTTGACTCTTTTCCTCTTCTTCAAGGAATAAAGGCGGAGCAGACCAAAGTTGGCTCGGTCGTCTGGCTTGGCTGGCTGCACACAGGATTGGGTCAAAAGAGGAAGGGCAGGCGGCTGTAGTTTGGTCTGGGGGAGGTCATGGTATTTCAGTGCCAAGACTTTTTGATGGACGGGGCGTCGGAGCCAGGGAGCGGGGACGAGGGAGGCCCTGGGAATGCAACGTTGGGGCCTCCCTTGCATCAGATCCCAGCAAAGGCCGCGAGGAAGACGCAGCGCTTGCAAACAAAAGTCCAGCATTGAAGGCGCAAACGGCCACAACCTGCGACTCGCCTCTGCAGCCTACCGCCCTCTGTGGGGCCTTTTCGGACAACCGGCACCCCGATTCACCACACACGGCAGCCAATGACGTGGCGAGAAACAATTTTTGAAAGGAACAGCGCGCATAGAGCTTTGACCGACCCAGCACTTGGGTCGCTGGTGCCCCGAAATGATAACATGGAACAGGCCCAACAGACGGGACGACGCATACACGGAATGCACAGCCCCAAACGAGAGAAGCCGTCTGAAGACCAGAGGGAAATGAGACAAACAGAGGGAATACGAGCAATCTTCAAATGTGGGATCAATGATGCATCGCTGGCCGCCGCCGGAAACAAAGTCGACGGAGAAGGTGGAGCGCCTTCTTTTTTGGTCTTCTTTGGGTAACGCCAGGGTCCATCGCCGAATGTCGCAAAGTTAGCAGGCAGCGCTGTCAATGCCCAAAGTCAAGCCCATCGGAACCTGCCTGTCCCGAAGAAGAAGCAGTGTCTTACAATCTGATATGCCTCCTGACGAATGCGATGCCCGCCAGAAGCACAGAAAAGAG
Source organism: Magnaporthiopsis rhizophila (assembly GCA_003049465.1). Lineage (NCBI taxonomy): Eukaryota > Fungi > Ascomycota > Sordariomycetes > Magnaporthales > Magnaporthaceae > Magnaporthiopsis > Magnaporthiopsis rhizophila. The sequence goes on along the minus strand of PYSS01000045.1, from coordinate 203,220 downwards.
AAAGAAAGCTGAAAAGTAAAAAATCTGACACGGCCCAACGGTTGCATTCAGTGTTTGTGTGGCAGCGAAGCACGGGGGAAAAACAAGCCGTGGCCCCAGCCGCAGAAAGTGGGCACCAGAAAAGCTTGTTTGTCGCTAGGCAGTCCAGGACTGACGATCACGCCAAGAACGCAAGTCAGATCGTCTTTTTTGCAGAAAACATACCTACGAAGGAGCCAGGTCAAAAACAAGAATCTATCAATCGGTACATCGATACGGCAGAACAAAGAGAAAGAGCAGTTCTGGATTCACTGCCTACGGGCCACGACAAACTTACGTCAGCATTAGCAGCCCCAGCCATGACTCGTTTCCACCGAAGCCCCGCGGCTACCGACCGATCGGCGGCGGACGCGCCCACATCGTTTCGGAATCCAGGCGCCACATTCCGCTGCTCGCGTTTGCTTTTTTTCCACTACGAAAAGCGCACGTAAATCTGAGGGGAAAACGTATATACATGTGACTTCACCGGCGACACGACAATGTTTTGCAAGTCGCGGGGTGGGCGGCTCACCAAACCTCGGCAAAAAAAAAAAAAAAAAAAAAAAATTCAATCTCTCAAGGATCGGCCATGATGCCATCACCCGAGAGGACCCATTTCCTTCGCCCCAAGGCCCAAGGGTATACCCGGCCCTGTTGCCACTCACAGAGGTGGTCCTCCCTCCTGCCCACCCATCCATCCGATCTTTTTTTTTTCCAACAAACAGTGGAGAGCCACGCACGCACCCCCCGCAGCGACCACGGATCAAAAAGCCGATCCTAGCTGCTGCCCGGCTTCCAGGTCGGGAGGGTCTCGGGCCCCGTCGGGGTCTGGTCCATGACGTCCCTCTGGCGGACGCAGCCGCTCTTGGCCGTGAGCACGGCCGGGCAGGCGACCTGCTTGAAGCTGACGCCCGGGTTGTCGGCGCCGCCGAACCAGTCGAACCGCCAGAGGCAGCCGGCCTTGAGCTTCTCGGGGAAGTTGTTGCAGTCGGACCGCGACCGCACCCCGCCGTACCGCTCGCCCCAGCCGTTGGGCGGCGCGCCGTATTCTGGTGTCGGGGTGTGAGAACTTGACTTGACTTCTGCCATCTAATCCCGGGTTGGGTAAGTATGGAACTCACGGTTTGTGCATGCGTTGAATATGCCAACTCCACCTCCAGGGATCTGTTTTTGTTGTCGGTCAGAATCAGTTTCGTTTGTTTGTTTGTTTATTTCTCGTCAGAGGCATCAAACAAAAACTTACCGCAATGTCAAAGTGGTTTTGCCCGAGATCTCCGCCCGTGTTGCTGTTTCGATTCACCAGCGTCAGAACCTGGATCAAGATCTAGATCAGGGAACACATGGCTTTGCTCACACAGCTTGCACTGTTTTCTCGACGATACCGAGTCAGCAAAAACCAGAGCGGGCGTATACAGAGATCCGAGGAGCAGACGTACCTATCATCTTCTTGCCAGATACCGGCCCGCTCGTAAATGTCAGCTCGTAGCACGCGCAGCACCAGTCGCTCTCCTGCTTGCCCGCGATCCGGACAGCCCTGCTCCAAGTTAGCAGCCTTATCTCATTCTCTCTTTTTCGTTCCTCTTTTGTCTGGACTCACGCAAAACCGAACGAGTGTGTCGCATTGGTGGCAAAGGGCTCCTGGCTGGAGCACATAAAGGCGCTGCCGCCACTATCACAGCCAGATCCTACGTTTCGAAGGTTAGATCTTAAGTCCTCCTAATAGCACATACGCATCCGCCACCACCACTCCTAGGAATAGAGATCAGAGAGGTCGGTGGACTCACGTGTGTTCCCGCCGTCGTTCAGCGGTTTGTCGCCCCGATCGCATGTCAGGACCGGCCCCTTGACCAGGTTTCCCTTCTTGGGCCACCCGCACGACGGCTTGCAGCAGTCCCAGTATCTCGTCGTCTGCCCGTTGCCCTGCGAGCCCTGCGCCGCCGCCGTTGCCGCCAGGTAGGCCGGCACGATGCCCAGCAGGGCCGTCGCCGAGATCTGCATCGTGGTTCGGGTTCTTTTCCCGGGGTTGTGGGGCTTTTTGTTTTGATATCTGCCCGTGGAGAGCAAAGAATGTTAGCATACTCGACGTCGTCTTTCCCCTCTTGCCACCACCTCCAGCAAATACATCTTCTCTTCCCATCTTCCGTGAACCGACTCATTCTCCCCATGTCCGACCGACTTCAGCCACAGCTGGACCATAAAAGAAAAGCCACCAGGAAATCGGCACTAGTATGGCACATCCACCAGCATCGCGAAGGATTGGAAAACACTTACATCGCAGCCTCTGGAAGGACACCCCAACTAAACATACAGCCTTCATCGAAGGGCGAGCCGGGTCAAGCGAAAGTATTATATAGACTCTTGCATGCCCGGGGCTTATATATAAACCTCTGAGGGGCAGCTGCAGAACAAAGCCGCCCCATATCTCCGCCCGTTCCCACCCTCACCCTCGGAAGCCGGCCCTCCTCGCGGTGCTTGATTTAGACCATCACCACCACCACCCGCCATCTACATCTGACAATCACACCCAGGCTATACCCAGCCAACATATTAAGGTAAACCAAGCCCCTATTTACCTCCCGTCTTCACAGCCAAGCGAGCACAATAAGCCATAGATAAGCTTCGCAGACGGGTCCCAGCTGCCTGTCATATTTCGCTCTCACTACCGAGCGAGCAGCCCAGTCAACCAAAAAACACCCCGGATTTTCCACGCAAGCATGACCAGCCGGCCCCGTGAGCAGCCGCTGGCCTTGGTCCCGTTTACCCCTTTCGGTGAGTCGATCCGGTGGGGCCGCTCGCGGGAGCGTCTTTGCCGTCTTTTCCTCTTTGTGGTTCCAATGGGCATTACCCCGTGGGGGAAAAAAAAAAGCCAACCTACGTGCCAATTACCCAGATGATTTTACCCGGGCGGGTCGGGGAGCTTACAGCCGGCCACATTGTAATGATTTTGCTCTCCCTCTCTTTCCCTCTTCTCCCTTTTGGCTTTTTTTTCCCTACCTTGCTGGTCTTTCTCCCGCCCAAGAAGAAAAGATCGCCTGTCCAGAGTGACGCCGCCAAGAGACGAGTGAGCCTGGGCAGAGCGCACTTCCTTTCGGAAGCGAGGGCTGGACATCCGGCCAGGCTGCCTCGGTGCAAGTATCGGGGGTAGATGGGATAGGTAGGTAGTGTCGTCATCTTTGGGGTTGACTTGTGTGCGCGCAATAGCGGCCGCCCCAGCTACTTGCAACAATCCGCAGTCGGCCACGCAGCCCGTAGAGGAAAGACGCCGTCTGCTCATGACTGCCGGAGCTGCTTCTGGGGATAGAAAAGTAGAAAGATATCTCGTCCCATCCCCTAAATAAATAAAAGCTTGCATTCGATGTGAACTGTGCGACAAAATTGGTCAAAAAAAAAATATCGGAGACGCGACGAGATAGAACCAAGAAGCAGGAGAGCGCCTAGGAAACAGGACATTATCCAGGAGTCGGGATAGGCTACCGACACATGTTCGTTCCTTCGCATGACCACCTTCGGGCGACAGCCCATTACGTCCCATCGCTTGTCCAGGAACTCTGGGCCAACATTTTGCGGTTCCTAAAAGAAGAAGTGTCTCATGTCCAAATCGCCGGTACGAGTTCACCGTCCCTCCCATCGCTACTCATACCCGCCTCCGACATCGTGAATTTCCCATTTTCTTTCCTAAGCAAGCACCAAACTATAGCTTGCATTTACCACCGTTTTTCCCCAACCAATTGCTTCGCGATATCAACCCAGTTCTACCCCCAGTCACCACACCCATGAGCCCAACTATGCACACCAAAAGCCACGCCTGGATAATTCCATGTCGCGACGACTCTGATCAGGGTTTCAGTAGCGGCGGCGGTCGTCCTCCTCAGCCCAGCGGCTCGCTTCCTTGGCCATGCCCTCGATGAAGTCCCCGAAACCACCACCGCCTTCCCTAGATTCCTCCTCCTCCTCCTCATCCTCCCGCCTTCGGTTGCTCTCCCAGCGCCTCTCCGACCGCTGCTCATACCCGCCAGACGTCTCCCGCTGCTCGTACCGGCGGTACTCGCTGCGCTGGCTACCGTCGTCGTAGTCTGTCTGGCTGTACTCCGCCTGGCCGTACCTATCGCCGGAGTCGGATCGACCGTACTGCGAATACGACTGAGAATGTCCACCGTCCTCTCGCTCGTAGCTCCTCGACGACGACGTCTCCTCTTTGTTGAGGCCGCCGAGGATACCACCGAGGAAACTGCTGATGCCGCTTGCCGACCCGGAGTTTTCCGAGAAGCTGGACTGCTGGGGCTGATAGGCGGGAATGTTGATCTGACCGCCCGAGCCTTGCTTCACGATCTCGGAAATGCCCGTCGTAAAGCCTCCGAGGAGAGCGCCGGCCGCAGCCCCAGCGATGCGGTCCTCCATAGTGCCGCCCGTCTCGATGTTCTTGCGCATGCCCAGTGGCTTGCCGCAGCCGTGGCCCGAATCGTGCTGGCCTTCCTTGTGGTTCTGTCCGTTCTCGACCCCCTCACGCGAAAGCTTGCGGCGGTACTCGTTCTTGCCACCCTCATCCATCTCGTTCCACCACTCCTCAATCGAGCTGAAGATGATTCTTCTGCCTTCCTCCGCTCCATCCTGGCCCTGCTGACGTTGGGCAGGATGGTGAAGCACACCTGAGATGATGCGGTTCATGAGGCGGTTCACGTCCATGTTATGGTCGTCCCAAGCCTGCATCAGCTGTGGCACCACCCACTGAACCGTTTTCTTGGCTGTTTTGCCCGCAACCTCGTTGAGGATGTTTGTAAAGTGGTCCTTGGACAGCATCCTGCGCAGCTGTCAGTTCTGTGCTCACATACCAAACATTCTAATCTGAGACAAAACTCCTAAAAGACCACTTACGAATGCGTGGGGTCGGTCGAGTCGTCATCCTCGAACACGATGTGCTGCTCGTTCTTGCTGCTCTCGATAATCTCTGAAGAGCCCGTCATGAGCTCGTTCTTGATCTGCCGGATAATTGGCAGAACAAACGGAGCGATTTGAGTGAACACCCACTGTCAAGATCAGGGTAATAGTCAGTCGCTTGCGTCAAGAGCCAGGTCGCTCGCGCCGTAAGCGCAACTACCAATAAGACGGTGTGGCAACAAACCATAGACATCTGCTCCTGGAACTGCTCGAGGATCTTGGGAAGAATAGGGATCTTCTCGAGCGCCTCGGAGATGTTTTGGAAGATCTCGTCGTGGAACTCGATGACGGGCATGATCTGTCTGAAGACCTGCTGAACCTGCTGGGTGAACGCCTCTGGCTCACGCGGCGAGACATTCATCTGGTCCATCTGGGCGGCAGCGTTGCTGTCCTGGATCTCATCGAGCCTCTGCTTCTTGTCCCCGCCAATGAGCCCAGGAGGAAGCTTGTCAAGGAGATCCTTCAAAGCACTATTGTCGTTCCGCTTGTTGTTATCAAGGGTCTGCTCGAGCTCCTGGATCTCGTTTTGGGTGAGTTTGTCCGACACTGGCGGATTGATTAGTATTCCTGCGCAAAGGAGGGTTCATAGCCGAGCGGGAGTTTAGAGGAGCGCCAACCTTCTCCAGTGACAGAGTGCAGGAAATCCACTCCACCAAAGGTGCCAGTGACGGCAGGGTACACAGAGTGCCGGGTGCCAGGGATCTGGAGCTTGGTGTTGCGGCCGACATGTGGAAACACGTCCCTCTCACCCATCTCGATCAGGGCAAGCTCCGTGTAGTTGGAATGGGCGAAGTAGTCTATCCGCATCGCCGCCGGTCAGAGGCCAGCTCCAGAGTCTTCATATCCTTGCAACAGATGCCCGCGGCAACTCACCTTCCAGGCAGTGGAGGCCAGTGCCGAGCAGGCGCAGGGCCTCGTACAGATCGTCCTTGTTCCGGTTGCGTCCGTACGAACGGCCAAGCTCGACGCATTTGGTGAAGAGGTTCCTCACGTGCCAGGCGCTGGTCATAATCCCGGCCCTCTCGTTGGCAATGTAGTTCTTCAAACCCGTCTGCTCATCAACAGCCAGCTCGACTCTCTCATCCACGGGGCCACGAAGCCGGCGGTCGTACCGGGTGGCATCCTGGTTATCGGCGTAGTTCTTGGGGTTGTCGATGTCTAATATCAGAAAGGGAGCCTGGTTAGCGCATCGTAGTGCTGTGGGGGATTTGGAAGAGTTATGCCATGGGGGAGGAGATAATATGCTCACGATCCTCAGGGCGGTAGCAGCCAAGACGCTCGGCCGTGACTTCGAACTCGCGCGAGCCGTAGCCAAAGGTCAGGAAGCCCAAAATGGACAGCAGAAGGCGAATGGCCTCGGCCGAGACGTTCTTGACAGTTCCAACGTCGATAGCCTGACTGTAGTCGCGAAGCCAGTTACCGAAATAGACACGTCTGACGTCGAGCTGGAGACCATTGTGTGTCAGCGCAACATGCAATACCTCTGGTCTCAGCTTCGGTGGACGGCGCGCAAGAGATAAGACCACCGACTTTGCTAAATTTCTCGCCGCCGGCGACGCGGGCCATGACAATCTTGAGCAAAGCATCTTCGATATCTCCGTGGCGCCCTGGAAAACCGCAGACCGCCTGTCAGAATATCGGCTCGCAGGGAGAACACCAAAGTGAGGCGCCGATAGGGTGGGTACATCTCACAGTTCTGGCCCTCGATCTTGGAGATGCTCGCGATATTTCCGGCACCGAAGGCGGCCACTCCCGGCGCAAAGGCGAAGAGGAGAATAATCCCCACTATGAGGGGGTACGGTTTGGCAAACGCCATGGTTGGGGGTATCGTCAGGGCGAGGCGGTTGAAGGGTAGCCTGTTGGTTGCGCTTCGGGTTGTTAGTACAGCTATGGCCTTGGTCTAGACAGTAGCTAATGGACGATGAAGGGCTGTGTCGGTAAGCTCGATTTGACGGGCAGCGGCAAATGGCCATGGCAGGCGCAGTGGGCGAACGCTTGGGAGCAAACGAGACGGGCGCACAGCTCAGGGTAGAACGTACCTGCGTCAGGTGGTTAAAGAGATTCCGGTGTAGCGGCTACAGCAGAGGGAGACCAAGCTCGCTCGTCTACTGTCGAGGAGGTTCTGTTGGCAGTTGCAGCGAAGCGTTCAGAGCAATCAATGCGAAGCGCAGCCAAGGGCCGAAGTGAGGAGGAACAGATAGGGAGATGGCGAGGGGACGGAGGAGAGGGGCAGGATTTAAAGCAGACACCAATTCCAGCCACTAGTTGACCAGCCCGTGTTGCAACCAAGCAAGGGCGAGCTCCAAACAGTGTCAAGCAAGCTTGGGACGGCGAAGCAGGCGGCACATGCAGTCAAAATTATCAAGCCAGGCACCCCACAAACCAGAAACCAGACGGTCATCCATTCCCACTTTGGACGATGCGACGTCACCGCGGTCGTCCCAGGGACGCCGGACGGCACCCTTAAACGCTTAAACACCATAATATTCCATGCATTGAGCCGAAAACAAGGAATGCGGCGATGTGCTAATGTCCCGTCTAGGGGTCGAGGGTCCTGCTAGCTGTCTCCCACGCCCGTCTGGACGTCCCAAGCTTGGCGGGGCAGTTGAGACAGCATACGTGTGCCGCCTCTCAGCTGGCGGGCGCCGGGCAGGATTTCTATGCCTTCAAGCAGACGGATCTTCACAAGCGACGCCATGAGACACCTTTACCGTCCAGGGGATGCGCCATCCACTTGGCCCACCTCCTCGCCACCCTACTGACACGCTGAACTCTGTCCAGATTGAACAGTCAGTCTCCTTTTTAGGGCCAAGCAACTTCGCCAACGGAGACGTTCTGGTATGGAGAAAGAAGCACGCACGCCGAGAAAGCTTCAGCTCAGCTCTCCCCCCATGGGGATCGATGGCAGGCATAGAGCTCTGCAACTAGGACGTCTTGAAGGAGGGGTCCGCCGCTGGCAGACAAGCTCCAAGAGGGGCTCCTGTGAGGGGCAATCACGCCAGGAGCACGGTTTCAAGGTGGGGTCGCGCGCCGTCGCCAAACCACCTAATCCTTGCTGTCCAAGCGCCCGCCTGCCCACCTTGATCTGTCGCGAAAACATGAAGGCAGCCAGGCGCGGACAGCTGCCAGCCAATGGCGCCGCTTGCGCGAGCTCGTTGCAAGGGTCCGCTGCGTGGGGTAGCTGATTTGCGCTTGTCGCAAGCTCCAAGTTCGGAGCCTACCCCGCCACCGTTTTGTTGACATTTTGTCGCGCGCGACGAGCGCCCAACCAACCACGCGCCCGACTGTTCGAGCCTGATGCAGCAATGCCGGCGCATTTGCTTGAATAAATCTACCCATGTCGCAAACCGAATCATAATCGTCTAAAGGCTTTAAATATCTAAATAGATAGGGCGCGGAGACACGTTTTGCGTTGTGTAGAATTTAGCGCGCCTGACTTTCCACCGAGAACCATCACTCATGAGCTCACCAGTATACACATTAGGTGGGTGTACTTAAAAGCCCAGCTCGCATTGAAACCTACAGTTCGTATGGTGTTTATCCAAGTGAAAGGAAAGTATTTATAAACCAGGGTGGGATGCAGAGAACACCAAACGACACTGGAAATATAACAGGATATAGACAAAAAAAAAATGAGACCATAGGGCGAATTGGATAGAGATTCCAAGCCGTCTTCAATGTTCGGTGTTGATCCGGATATATGAAGCTGCCGCGGGAAGGTCAACCGCCCCAGTGCTCAGGACTCGGACGCGCAGCAGGCCGAGGCCCATCCATCGCCATCCCAACCGTAAGTTACGGCTCACCCACAAAGGGGTTTTACCCTACAAGGCAGCGTACCCCGGAAAGCCTCATAAATGGACAAGACTCGTCGCTGTGGCGAAGAGATATAGTGACAGGCGCAGGACTACGTTGGCTTGTCAACGAGGCTCCGCAGTCGAGACACTACGGTGTTCTATAGGTCGTCGCATCAGCCATGGGCAAGTATCCAGAATACTACAGACGGATACGGCTAGGAGGCAGAGAACAGCCGTTAGTCACAGGACTTCCAGCGGTGTCTCTCACGGGAAGCCGAGCCGAAGGGTCGCAGCCTGGGCCTAAGGCTCGGTACCTACCTAGCTCCGCAGCGGTTCCGTCTGTCAGGTATCGCCCCGAGAGGAATAGGCTACCTAGGAGTTGTGAACAAGCCCGAAATCCTTCAGCATCGCCTTCTGCACAAGCAAGCGCATCGGGCTGGAGCTCACATTCGCATTAGAGAGAAAAAAAATCATCACCCACATCAACGGTCTGAGCCAAACGGGCTCCACGTTTGCCTAACCCGTCTCTTGGCGAACGTTTACACTTGGGCACATCAGCAAGTTCGCCACAAGGCACCAAAGGCTACCAGCGGCGCAAAGAGCGAGTTGGAGCGGCTGGAGAACCTGGGGAACCGAACCCGCTGCAAAGCGGGCGGGCTCGGGCGGCTGTTCGCGGAAGCAGCCCCCATGCTGTGGGCTGCATAGGGGGGTGTAGAATCTGGTCTGCTGGGGCGGACAGGCGAGCCGAGCCCCCCAGCGTTTCCGAAAAAGCAAGTTTAAGCTCCTCCCAAATGTCGCACCTGCCTGTCTCGCCCGCCCACTCTGCTGCACGTCCGCTGCTGCTGCCCCCAGAGCTAACGAACCTTGTGCGCTGGCAGTCAGGGCCGCCCGCTCAAATCACAGCGCGCAACCCCGGATCCCAAGGCGTGTCCCGTGGAGCAAGCACGCACGCTGAATGGACAGCACCACGATGCCTGGAAATCTTGCAGGTGATCAATTCTGAAAAATTTGCTGTGCAACTACAGGCTCGGCTGGACATGCCCGGCTGTTCGCTGCTGGAACGGGCACGCGGTGAATTTCTATGCATTTGTTTTTTCCCCTTCCTATAATGCGAACCAATCCCTTGAACCACCATGCACCCAACGCCGTGTTCTACCAAAAACAACGAGAAAGAGGGATATACTTCCGTTGTACCTGGGCTCTCCTGACTGAAACCCTTTGCTGTCTTTTTCCTTCTTTTTTTTTTATTTGCTTTTTTTTTCTCCATCGCACGACGAGCCCTTCGATTCTCCTCGACGCGACTTGCAGCCCCGCGAACCATCCAGCTCAGACCGACAGCTCAGCCGTGGCGGCAGACGCGATATGCTGCTTGTAGGGGGCCAGTGCCTTCTCGACAGCACCGCCAGGGCCACAGTACCGCTCCACGATGGACTGGGAGCAGCCTGTGAAGAGGGCCGGGTCGAGCATGGCGTCGAGCTCGGCGTGAACGGGCGCAAAGTAGGCCGTGTTGCGGATGCGCTCGATCAGGTCGTTGGCATTGCCTTCCATTTTGACCGCGTGCGAGGCCTGGTGCGACAGCACCCGGATCTCCTCGTGCGCCTCCTGCCGCGACGCGCCCTTGGCCACCAGCTTCATGATGATGTTCTCCGTCGCCATGAAGGGGAGCTCCTGCATCACGCGGCTGCGGATGGTGGCCGGGTACACTACCAGGCCGTCCGTCACGTTGTCGAGCGAGATCAGGATCGCGTCTGCGAGCAGGAACATCTCGGGGATGTCGATGCGGCGGATGGCCGAGTCGTCGAGTGTGCGCTCCATCATCCTTTTGTCTTTAGCGTCAGCAGGTGAAGTGCCCTGGCATAGGGCACGCCACTCGGGTGCACTTACTGGACCTCAAACGTCTTGGTGAAGTTGGCGTTTAGTGTCGACAGCTTGCGGCCGAGACTGGTGATGCGCTCGCTGCGCATGGGGTTACGCTTGTAGGCCATGGCAGATGAGCCTATCTGGCCGGCCTCGAAGGGCTCCTCGACCTCTTTCCAGTTGGCCAGATGACGGATGTCGAGGCTGATACGCTCGGCCGTTGCGCCAAAGGCCGAAAGCGCGTTGGCGATGCGCAGGTCGACCTTGCGGGTGTACGTCTGCGTCGAAATGTCGTAGACGCCACCGAAGCCCAGCTTGCCGCACAGGATGTCGTTGAGCTTGTTCACCTTGACCTCGTCGCCCTCGAACAGCTCCATGAACGAGGCCTTGGTGCCGGTGGTTCCCTGAATACCACGCAGACGGAGGTTGCTGAGGACGTGCTCGATGTCATCGAGGTCCATGACGAGCTCTTGGATCCACTGGCACGCCCGCTTGCCCACCGTGATAAGCTGGGCCGGCTGGAGGTGGGTGAAGCCAAGGGTCGGGATGTCCTTGTACTTGAGGGCGAACTTCTGCAGGTTGCTGACAACCTTGGCGAGCTTGGGCAGGAGCAGCTCCAGGCCCTTCTTGATGAAGATCAGCTCGGCGTTGTCGGTGACGTAGCAGGACGTTGCGCCGAGATGGATGATGCCGGCTGCGCTGGGCGCCTCTTTTCCATAAGCCTGCTCGCTGGTTAGCTCATCCCCAGCATGCTGCCAGTGTAGCATCAAAGGGCCGCGGGTGAGTGATGTTACACACATGGACGTTGGCCATCACATCGTGGCGGCGGATTTTCTCTTCGACCTGCTGAGATGTGAGCTACTCGTGTGTATATGGCGAGGCCCAGCTAGGAAGACGTACGCGAATAACCTCAAAAGCCTCATCGCTGACATGGGCGTGGGCCTTGAGTTCGGCGATTTTCTCGGCCGTCACCTATTCTTCATTTAGCACCAAAGTCGGCCTCGCCCAAGCTACAACCTAAATTTCACGCACCTGAGGCAGGCCCAGCTCATGCTCGGCTTCCGCGAGGTGCTGCTCCAGGTCAGTATGGTGCCGCTTCATAAGAGACATACGGCAAAGAGCTGGGGTGTGTATTTACGATCCAAAGCTGGCGCCAGGTGTTGGCGCGGCTCCGAGGAGAGAAGAGCGCGAGCATCTCCTGGCCTGCAGACGTGTTAGTCGCATCGGTTTGCGAAACGGATAATTCACTGGGGGACATACTGGCATAGCGCATGCCGAGCGGCGTCTGGTAGGTGTCGTAGTAGCTGGACATCTTTGGCGACTTGGGGCTTTCAGTATATAGTACGCAGGTGGGCCGACGGCGTCTGAGAATAAAGAAAAAATAGACCCTTGCTGGGGAGGATAGCGAGGTGGGTTATATATTCAGTGGTAGTCGAGCCGTCTGAAGCCAGTAATCGCCTGTGACGTGCCAGCCATATCAGATTTCTCCTGTCGGCGGTTTGCGGGTGGGGGTGGAGGGGTCGAAAAGGCTTGCACGGCTGGAGTTTGGGGTTTAGGGCAAACGGTGATTGGCCAATTCGGCGCAGCGGGCTGCGAACTCGGGACGTCGCGGGTGACTGACTCCACGAGTCCAGCGCAAGTCGCCTTCAGGCACAAAGTCTCTGCGATCCAAATGGACCTAGCTCACGTATTCGGGCACAGTTTGTGAGCAGGTAAGAACAGAAGTCGTGAGTGGGTGCCTCACGCTTTGCTGTCAAATCCTCTACAAGTGCCAAATGTGCATCTGGTTGTCTCGGCTATGCAAGTTTGATCCAGCGAGGTTGGTCTGGCTGTGCTGGAGGAGCTACGGTTACGTGTGATGGTTGGATGTGGGACTCTATCCTCTGAAATCACTGCTGTTTGTTGTTGCCAGCGCGCGAGCACCTAGCCTCGCATCTCTACACTGCCGGGCGTATTGCGAAGCTCGCCTGGAGCCGGCGCTGGGCAGCCTGTGGAGGTGGGAGCCTGCACGAGCACTCTGTCAATTGCTGTAGGGCTGGTGGCGCCGCAGTGCCGCTGTTTGGTCGCGTCGCAATGTTGTTTTTTTTTTTCCCTCGCCCAATCTGGTGTGCGCCTGGGAGGCAGGCCCATCGGCGCGATGTAATTGGCACACAGGCCGACTGGGGGGTGCCACCAAGCCGCCGAGACTGATTTCGTGCCAGCCTTTGCTTCGCCCCAGTTAGGTTGTCGCACACACACACCCCGGCACCGCAGCTCACATGCGACGGGCAATTTTTGCCCCGGCTCGAAGCGGACGCCTAAAATCCACCAGAACTTGGGCGGGAGGTACCTGAAGATGCTTCTGGCGCGACCTCACCTGAAGTTGGCGTGTCGGTAGCCCCAGAACAGCAGTAGCGATTGAGAGCGGCACGGCAGCAGCACAAATGCACAGAACCAGCGCCTTTTGCAGCGCAAATCGATTCATGGCGACCGAAACTACTGGAATTCGGTACAAAGTGCACGACTTGCCAGGGACCTGATCAATAAGCAGCAAAGACCATGATGGAAGACAATAGGACGCGACCGCGTGATTTGGAGATGCAGAGGTATTGCCACTGCTCCAGGGCAGTACCCATCCCTGGACGTGGGAAGGAGCCAGGAAGGTCGGGCCTGGGTGCGGTGGTGGTTGTTACTGGGCTTTTCAACGCGGTCCAGCTGGGCGGGGGCAGTGGGAGGGGGTGGGCGGTAGGCAGGTAGCGGGCGCCCACACAGATCGATCGAGCAGCGAAAATCAAAATTGGGCGCAGGCAGGATGCGTTGCTGATTTTGGCCTCGGGTCGTGCCAGGTCCCCAGCAGGCTCGAATTTTTTTGAATTTTTTCCACAGCACCCACACCCGCACCCGCACGCTGCAGGCTCTGAGTGATCTGGGAGACTGGGCCACTAAAAATTCCGCTTTAACTACAGCACTCCCCGCCAGAAAAATTCCCTCGCCTCTCCCACTTTCTTGATCCCAATAGCCTCACCAAACTCCCCCTCCGCATTCTGTTCTTTCAGCGCCCGCCCGCTGTAGACAAGCCAGCACGAGCACCACCCCAAATCCACCAGGAGCGCGTGCCGACAACAATCACCACCAACGCTGCGCTGACTTAATTTCGGCATTCAAAGCCCCCAACATCGCTAGCATCTGCTGTCCACCTCAGCAAGGCCAGCGCCCACAAATCACCACCCGCCAACTCCAGTCAGCCCGCTCAGCAGCATCAATGGCGCGCCCTCCCAAGAACAAGGCCCCTGTGGCCGACAACGTAGTGGCCAGCAGCTCGATGCCTCCTCCGCCCCGCCAAATCGACGTCGAGGGCTTCGTGCGCGTCCGCGACTCTGGTCAGTATTGATCGTCCACCACCGCCCGTGCTGCACTGCCCTCGGCCCATTTCCCTCGCCCACCCTGATTCCCTGTCACCATCGCCCATCTCCCCTCCCTCTGATCGCGCCCGACTCTGTCACCCCGCCGCGCCCGATCCCCAGCGCGGGCCAGCCGCCTTCCCCCACAACACCCGCGCCGTGGAAAAAGAGGCCGCTATGCCACCAAACTGCCTGCGCGCTCTTGTGCATACAACAACGCGCCAGGTCAGGCATGGGGCCTACGAGGCCAGCAGCACCACCCCAGCACCTGCGTAGCATTTCCCGGGCACGCTCTCGGCGCCGCTCCATGATATCCGCGCGTGTCATGGGCCTCCGGACAGTCGCTCCGGGCAAATTTCTTATCTCTTGTGTGCGCATATTGGCGACACACCATGCCCATCTCACATCGCATTATGAGAACTTTCCATCTGGAAGTTCAGTGAAGGGATTCTCCTGCAAGCCGTGACGCGTCCATGTCATCACCTCATCGTGAGGTTTGTTTACATGCTGTCGCACCTGGAAAGGCTGCCAAGAAACTCACCATGACGGCTCAAACCGTTGCCTAAACACTGCTCCCAACCATCATCCGTCACTTGACCCGATCTATGAAAGAAAGAAAACATACGCTAACGCTATGCCCAACAACAGTTTACTCGAGGCTGGTCAGTATCCAGAACCTCCTCCAGCAGTTCTCGGGTGACTACCTGAGGCAGACCAACCTGCTTCTGGGCTTCGGCGATGGGCCCCTCGACAATGCCGTCGAGTTTGGAGGCCTTGAGGGCATGGTGAACCTGCTCCCGGCTACCGGCCTCGTGCCCATGCCCGCCGAAGAGCCCAAGAAGGAGCGCAAGAAGCGTCACCATGACCCCAACGCCCCCAAGAGGCCCCTGACGCCCTACTTCCTGTACATGCAGACTGCCAGGCCCATCATCGCTGCCGATCTCGGCTCTGATGCCGCCAAGGGCGCTGTTCAGGAGGAGGGCCAGCGCCGGTGGGGCACCATGTCCCAGGCTGAGAAGGCCGGCTGGGACCAGGCCTACCAGTACAACCTGCGTCTGTACAACGCGCGGGTGCATTCGTACAAGCACGGCAATCTCGAAGCCAAGGAGATGTCGGACGAGGATGCCCAGCAGTACGCGGAGCAGCACAGCATCCCCATGCCCACCGGCAAGGACGTGGCCGCTGCCGCTGCCGTCGAGATCGGCAACGACCAGGACGCCATCGCCCAGCAGCTCCAGGGCGCCGTTGTGGAGGAGCCCGAGGAGGAGGAAGAGGAGGAGGTCGCGCCCGAGAGCCCACCCGTGGCCAAGACGCCCAAGTCGACCAAGAAGGGCGCGGCCGGCAAGCGTAAGAGCGCAGCCGCCTCGACGCCCGCCGAGCCTCCCACGCCGGCACCAAGCGAGAGCACAACCAAGAAGCGCAAGCGGCAGTCCAAGGCCGCCGAGGAGAAGCCCGAGCCCGAGCCAAAGAAGTCGGGCCGCACCAAGAAGGCCAAGTCAGGCTAGGCGGCTGATGCTGAGCTTGAGAACATTGATCCTGCTCTTTTCGACCAATGAGCACAGCAAACACAAAAATCCAAAGCAAAACAACGCGAAGCCAGTCGAATTCTTTATGATACCTCAGTTGCGCGCGCGCGAGTCTTTTTACTCCTGCCCATGCTGTGTTTTTCCTTCTTTGGTTTGTTTATGGCGGCGGCTTTGGTTATCTACCTACCTACCTAGGTACTACACTCAACCTCCCCAAGCAACACTTGCCTCACTTTTTCCCTTCGGACTCCTGGCTGCTTGGGTGGGCGTTCCGGCGTCAACTTCTGGGATGGCACAAGGGCTGGGGAGGGGCTGATATGTCGGGATTATCTACTACCCTACTTCTACCTGGGCGGTTTTCTTCACGGTGGTTTTTTTCTTGTCTCTCTTGGACCTTATTCGAAACAACGTACTGTATGAAACATCATGACGGCTGTGTCTGATAGCAAATCTCTATACTCTTGGTGGGATGGGCGTTTATATATGGGATGGACGATGGTGAGATGCGTGATGTTGGAGACGGCCAGGGCAACCACAAAATCGGCTCCGACTTTACAAAAAAAAAAAAAAAAAAAAAAAAAAAACAAACAAAGTGTCTGGTTTTGTGAAGAATTATCTGGAAGGTGAGCTTTTGCGATGAAGTTTTGCGTGTTTCTTATTGAAAGTATCGTTTTTACTATTGACATTGTGACCAGGATTCATCTATCTTGTGCGGCTTGCGGCCCTACCTAGGTATCCAAACTTGGGGGGTGTGCTATCAACACAGCTGGCCCGAGTAATCCATCCCGGACTTGTATATAGAGAGAGTAAAAGAAAAGAAAACATCTAGTAAACATAAAACTGCTGCGTAAGAGGCAGCTCGGCGCTAGGGGCCGCGGCGCAGACGACGCCGTCGGCCTCGACCAGGTACGACTCCGGGTCGACGCGCATGCGCGGCATGGCGTCGTTGAAGCGCATGTCGCGCTTGGACACGGTCCTGCAGCCGCGGACGGGCTCGACGCGCTTGCGGAGGCCGTACGCCTGCGCGATGCCGTGCTCGACCGACGCGGCGCTGACGAAGAGCACCGACGACTCGGGCACGCGGGCCGCGAACATGGGGCGCGCCACGACGGGCTGGATGGTCGGGATGGAGCCGTTGGGGTCCCCCATCATGGCGCAGGCGATGAGGCCGGACTTGAGCACCAGGCTCGGCTTGGTGCCGAACCAGGCCGGGTCCCAGACGACGAGGTCGGCCAGCTTGCCCGGCTCGACGCTCCCGACCAGGTGAGACATGCCTTGTGCCAGCGCCGGGTTGATGGTGTATTTTGAGACGTAGCGCTTGGCGCGGAAGTTGTCGGCGCCCGTGCCTTCGTCCTCGGGCAAAGGCCCACGTTGGAGTTTGTTCTTGTGTGCCGTGTTCCAGGTGCGTACGATGACCTCGCCGGGCCGGCCCATGGCCTGTGAGTCGGAGCTCATCATGGAGATGGCGCCCAGGTCGTGCAGCACGTCCTCGGCCGCGATGGTCTCGGCGCGGATGCGGGACTCGGCAAAGGCCACGTCCTCGGGTATGTTGCGCGACAGGTGGTGGCACACCATGAGCATGTCGAGGTGCTCGTCGAGCGTGTTGCGCGTGAAGGGCCGCGTCGGGTTCGTGCTCGACGGCAGCACGTGCGCGTGCTCGACGACCGAGATGATGTCGGGCGCGTGGCCGCCGCCGGCACCCTCGGTGTGGTACGTGTGGATGGTGCGGCCCTTGAAGGCAGCGACGGTGGACTCGACGAAGCCGGACTCGTTGAGCGTGTCGGTGTGGATCATGCACTGCACGTCGTACTCGTCGCACACGGTCAGGCAGGCGTCGATGGCCGCCGGCGTCGAGCCCCAGTCCTCGTGCAGCTTGAGGCCACACGCGCCCGCCAGGACCATCTCACGCAGCCCCACAGTGCCGCTGTCGTTGCCCTTACCCGTGATGCCCACGTTGACGGGCAGCGAATCGCAGGCCTGCAGCATCTGCCGCATGAGGTGCTTGCCGGGGGTGCATGTTGTTGCGTTGGTGCCGGCGCTTTATCACAAAACGCAGAGAGCGTCAGCGGGAGGAGGTGGGGAAGGATACACATGTCAAAAACAAGGGATGAGAAAGCACGGAGCGCACACACACCTGGGGCCAGTCCCGCCGCCCAGATACGTCGTTATACCGGCGGCGAGAGACTCGTCAGCCTGCTGCGGGCAGATGAAGTGGATGTGCGTGTCGATGCCGCCGGCTGTGATGATCTTGCCCTCACCGGCGATGACGTCGGTGCAGCTTCCTACGATCATGCCCGGTGTGACACCGTCCATGACGTCCGGGTTCCCCGCCTTGCCGATGGCGACGATCATGCCCTTCTTGACGCCGATGTCGGCCTTGTAGATGCCCGTATAGTCGAGGATGAGCGCGTTGGTGACGACCAGGTCGAGCGACTCGTCGTCGGACCTACCCGACGCCTGGCCCATGCCCTCGCGTAGCGTCTTGCCGCCGCCAAACTTGCACTCGTCCCCGTACACGGTCAGGTCGCGCTCGACCTTGATCCAGAGGTCGGTGCTGCCCAGCCGCACCCGGTCGCCCGTGGTCGGGCCGAACATGGCGGCGTAGGCGGCGCGGTCGAGCGTGAAGCCGGGCAAGTCCAGGCTGGCGACGCCGAGGCCGCCCGTCGCAGGGGCGTGGGCGAACCCCTCGCGTTTCAGCGTGGCGACGAGCTCGTCGACGCGCGAGCGGTCCACGACGCCGCTCAAGAGGCCGTTGCCGCCGCGGATGACCTTTGCGCCCCCGATCTCGACGAGCGTGACGGTCCTGGCGTCGCCCGGCTCGAAGCGGACCGAGGTGCCGGCGGCGATGTCTAGGCGGAAGCCGTAGGCGGCGGCGCGGTCGAACTCGAGCTGCGCGTTCGCCTCGACAAAGTGGTAGTGGCTGCCGATCTGGATGGGCCGGTCACCGCGGCTGACGACACGAAGGCGCATGCGGCGGCGGCCCCTGTTCAGCGCGATGGCGTCGTCGGCGTCGGGGCCGCCGACGCGGGATCGGACGACGACCACGGCGCCGGGCCTCCGCTCCGGATCGAACTCGGCCGGGTCCGCGATAGGGAACAGGGACTGATCCGGCAGGGGCAGGAAGGAGCCGTACAGGGCGCGGGCCAGGTCGCCGTCCTCGGTGCTGATGGGGTCGTGCACAGTCACGAGGTAGGTGCCACTGGGAAAGGTGCCCTCGACCTGGATCTCGTGAAGCGTTGCGCACACCGACGGCTGCACGTGGCGGCGGCCCAGCATGGTGCTGCCCAGGGCCATCAGGTCGGCAACCGTATGGCGGCCATCGCGGATCAGCTCCTGCAGGTTGTTGGCGATCAGGGCTGTGGCCTCGCTGTGGTTGAGCTTGACGCCCCGGGCCAGGCGACGCTGGGCGAGCAGACCCAGCTGCGAGATGGCGAGCTTGTCGAGCTGTGTCAGGTTGGGGTTGGAGCGGGCCCTGGTCAGTTAGTCCAGCCAATGACAGGTGGGGATGCAGTGCTGACCTCTTTGGGAACAAGAAGCATCTTTTGGCTGGGTCTGGGCGAGGACGCATCAAGCTGTTCCTTCCTTCTCCTTCGCCAATGTGATCAATTGAGGAAATGCAGGAATAAAACAAACCACCACTACGGTACCTCCGCTTCGGTCCGCCCTACAACGGGGTCGGCTAGTCCACCTTGGAACAGGCGACGGGGAAATTATGCCCCAAAAAAGCCATCTGGACCACTGGTCTCTTATCTTCACAGGCGAGATATCGGTTAGGGCATGCCGCCGGGTGGCGCGTCGGCCTTCGCCATCTATGCCGTACCCTTTCCGGGATCATAAACGTTAAATGTTGCCCGATACGGTTCGACCGATGGCACACTGAGTTCGCCTGATCTGTAGACCAATGAGATGCTTCTGTTCGTGATGATGATGGAGTGTTCGCCGGGATGGTAGTTGATGTTGGTCGCCGAATCGCCTACCGCCAGTACCTGAGTAGAGCGACACAAACCGACTGGTGGTCATGCATTGGCATTCCATCCCGTGGGGTATTTCTAGGTGGACAGGCTGGCATGGGGCCGATAAGGAAAAAACATGAAATAAAAAAATACGACAAACACGATTGGATGTTGCGACGTCATCTCTCCTTTATCCAACCTTAACGCCAGATCCAAGTCCTTCTTGTCTGGGCAGAGTCTAGGTGCCTTAATCTACTTTGCCATCCCGGGATTCTCAAGTTACCCAATAAAGTGATGGGCTAGAGTAAAAAAAAAGAAGAAAAAAATTGTAAATAATAAAAAAAAACCCCCGACAAATGAATATGACATGAATTAAAACAACAGTCTGCGTAACCCATACTCACGCAGATTCTATCATGTTTCCGTCTCCCAGCTGCTGACCCCTCGCCAACACCTGCCTGATCTTGTCGTCCTCGATGCTCCGGATCCGGTCCCGAGCCTGCTCGAGCCGCTCGACGCCGCGGTTGATGGTCTCGATGTGCACGCTGAGCGGCACGTTGCGGCCGCCGCTGCTCGACTGCGCAAGCTCCGGGTTGGCCACGCGGTCGCGCAGGTCGCCGAGCTCGGCCTGGATGCTCAGGAGCTCCAGCACGAGGTCCGAGACCTGCTGCACCGCCGACGCCCGCTGCCCGTCCACCGTCCGCAGCAGCGACAGCTGCTCGTTGAGGTTGTGGATCGGCTGGCTGTTGACCCCAACCAGCGTCCAGAGCGTCCAGAGGATTTCGCCCTTGCGCGACTGCACCGACCTCTGCGTGCGCGTCACAAAGTCGTAGATGGCGCCCAGGTGGTCGTCGGCCCGCGCCAGCGTCCGCAGCACCGCCTCCGCCTCCACAACGAGGCTCGCGATCTTGTCCGACACCAGCGCCGTGTGCTCCACGTACTGCTGCATGATCACCTGCTCCGAGAGCACGACGGGCTGGAACGGCGCCAGCGCCCACGCCGCCACGTCAGCCACCCACCCCTGCGACTCTTTCTCTGTCGTCAGGCTGCTGATGTATCGCGACGTCCACCGGTTGATGCTAATAACCGAGTCGATCGCTGAGCCGACGCGTGTGTTGAAGCGCGTGAGGTCGCTGCACGTGGCCCCGGCCGTCTTAATAAAGCCGTCGAACTCGAGCAGGAGCTCCTCCTTGCTCTGCAGGTTGCTGTACCGGACCATGGTGCGCAGGTCACGGACTGCCATCTCGGTCCGCCTCATCTCCATGGGAAGATCGACTCCCTGCGCGCTCTTCTCGAGCACCTCTTCGAACCGGTCCTGGATGTTCATCAGGCCTTCAAACTCGAGCGGTCCTGTGCCAGGTCCGTCCTTGCCAGCCCCCCTCGGGATGATATTTGGGCAAAAAGGCAGGTTCAGCCATGACATGCCGGGGATGCGGCATATCGGGGACAGCGACGTCATGATGGATTTTGTTGCCATGTTTTGCGCGATGATGAGGCCACCGAAGAATAGGTAGATGGCCAGGACGACGGCCAGAGGCTTCTGTAGATATCGAAACGCCTGTCCGACAACGCCGAGAGTCCAGCCAACCACGCCGGATACGGCAGCCGGTGCGGAGCTAGCAAGCCGACCGCCCAAATTCGACTCGTCAGCCCCAGAATCTGGGCGGACACTCTCTCGGGCCCTTGGTCGAGCTTTCTTCGGACTGATGTCGCTCAACGGCTGCCTTTGTCGCAACGAGCGTCCATCGCCTGGCCGGATCGTCGCCGTCGACCTGGAGCTCCCTCGACGGGAGCTATCAACGGAGACTGTGGGCATGTAGAACTCGGGATCTGGGGAGCGGGGCTGCTTAAGCCCGCCCGTCGAGGCGTTCCTGACGGACGGTGGCACTGAGGGGCTGAAAGGCGTTCGGAGAATGACCTGCTCGTCCTCAGCCTTGCTCACAAAGTTCTGTAGGTTGTCGTCTTGGGAGTTGCCAAAGCTTAGTCCGGCAGAACCGGAGGAAAGCTGGGACGGCTCGCTAGAGAGGAAGACGTCCTCGTCGTCTGGGACTATCGACGTATCAAAGCTATCGTGCTCGCCCTCAACCATGCGCCAAGAACTCTCGAAGGGGACCTCAGGTTTTCGGTGAGTGGACATGTCGCCGACTCGAAGTCCCTGATTGAGAGATGTTGAGGCCGGACGACGCTCGATATCCTCAAGACAGGGTCCGATGACGGAACGGCTTGTCTCAGGGAGTCCACGAGGTCGATAGGCCACGCGCGGGGCCTGGTTACGATAGAGGGGCCGCGGGGATCGGGAATGAACAAGTAGAGACAACGCGTGACGGATTTGAGTGCCTGGCCGGCTCCTCGACCAGCTATTTGTAGTGGCGAGCACTGGAGTTCTGGCGGCGCAAGGCAGAAGCACGCGTCTGTCCACGCGCGGATTGATGTGCCCGGAGATTCGGAGCTAAGCAACTTCAGTGCTAGAGCCAAGCAAATGCGACTGGGCAGCCAAAGATGAATGAGTCACTGTGAAGATAGGTGGTATTCCAGAAAGAAGGCGACGGCTAGAGGGGTATCTATCTGTTTATCAACAAGAGCCATTCCGCGAACGCGCACAGAACCGAGGGGCGTGGTTGGGCGGTTCAGTAGTCATGATGTCGCCGAGAGTCTGCGCTGGAATTCGCTCACTGTCCAGCGCAGTGGTGGTTGCGTGTGACAGAGCCGTGCGAACAGTCATGACGGTGTCACATGAGCTTATCCATGCAATTCAGCGCAACCTCGGGCCCACACTGAAGCTTCCAGTCTAGTCCGTTTCCGGCAATCAGCTTGAATGGCTTTGTGCCGAATGTTTCTTTTTTTTTTTTTTTTTTTTTTTTTTTTTTTTCTTTCCTTTTCTT
>PYSS01000045.1:0-180862 GCA_003049465.1 Magnaporthiopsis rhizophila | reverse complement strand
GGTTTTTTTTTTTTTTTTTTTTTTTTTTTTTTTTTTTTTTTCCCTCCAGCTTGCATGAGGTCCACGAAGACTCGGCTTGTCATCGAGGGCCATGCATGCCATATCTGCTCGAGCTTTGAAAGCACCATGTTGCCATTAATAAGGGCTTCCAGAAGACGCATCCTGGTGTCCACCTACCCTCGCTACTCCTGCCTTCGGCCAATCGCAAATACAGCGCCGCCCAGCCGAATACCCCTCAGGTTCTGCGCCTCTCACGCACCAACCGCCGACACAACGCCCGCCCCCTTCACGACGGAAGCCCCCGACCACCGGACGCTGGGTGTCAGGCAGGAGCTCTTCACATCCTCGATCTACAGCCCCGGCTCGCCCATCTTCCTCCCCAATGGCACACGCATCTTCAACCGCCTCGTCGAGTTCCTGCGCCGCCAGTATGTTCACTACGGCTTCGAGGAGGTTCTCACCCCCACCATCTACAAGAAGGCCCTGTGGGCCAAGTCGGGCCACCTCGAGAACTACTCCGACGACATGTTTACCGTGACGAGCACGTCGCCGTCCCGCGCCGACAGCAATGCGCTCAACGCCCAAGACCCCGCAGCCGGCAGCAGCGGCAGCGAGGCCGACGAGTACGGCCTGAAGCCCATGAACTGTCCGGGCCACTGCCTCATTTTTGCGTCCCAGCGCCGCAGCTACCGCGACCTGCCCATCCGCTACGCCGACTTCAGCCCGCTGCACCGCAACGAGATCTCGGGCGCCCTGAGCGGCCTGACCCGCGTCCGCCGCTTCCACCAGGACGACGGCCATATCTTTTGCCGCCCGTCCCAGATCGAGGACGAGATCAGGCGCACGCTCGAGTTCGTGAAGGAGACCTATGCCATCCTCAAGCTGGGCGATTACCGGCTGGTCCTGTCCACCCGGCCCGACGACCACTTCATCGGCGAGATCGAAGAGTGGGACCAGGCCGAGACGGCGCTGCGCCAGGCCCTCGACAGCCTGGGCCAGCCCTGGACCCTCAGCCCCGGCGACGGCGCCTTCTATGGTCCCAAGATCGATATCATCCTACGCGACTCCGACGGCAAGGAGCACCAGACAGCCACGGTCCAGCTCGACTTCCAGCTGCCCAAGCGCTTCGATCTCGAGTACCAAACACCCGACGACGATGCCGCGACGACATCGGGGCCATCGCGGCCCGTGCTCATACATCGCGCTGTGCTAGGCTCCGTGGAGAGGCTAATGGCGCTCCTGATCGAGCACTACAACGGCAAATACCCCTTCTGGCTGAATCCTCGCCAGGTCATGATCATCACGGTCAACGACACCCTACCCGTGGTCGATCGGGCGCGTGCTGTCAAAGCCCAGCTGCTTGGTCAGGGTGGTGATCAGCAGAAGAACGAGACGTCGCCACCGCAGCAGCTGGCAGGTACAACGGCGGCGGCATCACAGCTTGCCGTAGACATTGACGATAGCGCACGATCGATTGGGCTCAAGGTCAGGGAGGCCAGGTCCAAGGGTTACGGTGCTATAATTACGGTCGGGGCGCAAGAAGTCGACTCAGACGTGCTGCCCGTCGACGTCTCGGGCATGCCCATCCCGTTGCTCCCTGACGGGTCGTCCCTGGCCAAGCCCCAGGGCAACAGGCCACTGAAACTAGAGACAGCAGCCTTGTGCCAGATGCTCAGGCATACAGTAGACTCGTATGAATAGCCAAGCCGGCAGCGGTTGACCTCCCCCTCCCGTATCAAGCGTAACGGCGCTCGACGCTTCCTTCCTAGCAACGCCACACCACATTGCCCATGTGTTTCTGGTTTTGCACTGGCGTAAGAGGGCCTGCAGGCGAGAGTCCCTCCTGGGGCAACCGCGGCGATCTTGCATTGCCGTTGGTGACCCGCCTGTTGAAGTCACTTGGCTCCGGCATGGAGGGCTGCTGCCTGATATATCCGAAGCCGAAGCCTATTCCACGAGGTCTCGCCAAGCTGGCTCGTGGGCCTCCGAGTTGTTTCGGACGATGGCCGTAGATTTTGCTCGGATTTCGAGTCGGGCCGTAGATCCGTTTCCACCAAATGCTTCACCGGAGCTTATGTTGGGTGTTTATCGCATATTGTAGTAGTGGCCTGTCGATGATGGTGATGATGACAAGTTAGCCCGAGATAATAGCGCTTGCCGGGCAAGACGTTGGTAGCTGCCGGCTTATTTTCCAGCAAGAAACATGTTTCCTCCCAAGGGGTCGGTCGTCGTACTTCTTGACAGAGTCGTCCACGTGTCCTCCTCTTTCCTCGATCGCCTGCACCAGCCGGCGCCGCTCCTCCAGCTGATCGCGCATAAAGTCCACCGTCCTCTTCAGGACGATGCCTTCGGAGCGGCCCTGGCCCTCGAGCCCCGGGACGAGTTCGGTCAGGCGGTCGAAGCCTTCGCGGATGGCTTGACGGCGCTTTTGTTCTGTATTTGCCGATTTGGCACGTTTCGTGGGTCAGTACGCACCGAAACGCAATAGCAGGTGAAGAGGGAAAAAAGGAGGCACACGGCAGGGAAGCCGAAGGAAGGAAGTGCACGGCAGAGCAAATGCAATGGAGGGAGAGACGGGCAGGGAAGGGACGCACCGGAAGCGATGTGGTTCTGCTTCTTCTCTTCCTCCGTCAGGCGCGGCTTCTCGTCGACCCCGTTGCCCGCGGCGGCGGCGGTGATACTGCTGCTGCTCGCGCCTTCGGTTGCGGGAGATGGCAGTAGTGCGTTGATATTGTTGGGATTTGGCATCATCGTCTCCACTTTTGGCTGTTACCCGACCTGCCTGACTGCTTCCAAGGCCGTGAGACGCTGCATCCGCACGCGCGCTTGCTGACCTGGCTGGCTGGTTGGCCCCCTTTTGTGTGCCCGTGTGCCCCTCTTTCAACCCTGACCGGGTTTGTTTGTTTATTTGTTGCCGAATTGGGAAGAGAATAACCGAATCGGAGAGAAACTGCGATTGGCAGCAAGCAGTATTTATAATATATTCCCTAGTAAATCCGCGTCTGCGCCTGTTCACTTTGGTGGCAAACAACCGCTGGCGTTTGACTGGTGAGACGAAAGGATGAGCATGTGACAGCAAGCCCGACGCGTGATGCCATCATGCCAAAATCTGGGGAAGAGGGCAACAGCAGCTAAACTAGGGGCCCCTGGAATTCCAGCGCCCCACACCGCTGCCCGTGGGTAAACCGCTGCTGGCCGGATAGTGCCATCGAGTGATTAGATAAGCCAGGTTGAGCTGCCGGTGATGGAAGCGATGGTGACAAAACCGCCACCAAAATGGGACAGGAATGAATAAAGAGCCCGCAGTTGCAACAGCAATCTCACACACACAAAAAAGCGTCACTTTCCGACACTTCAATCCCCATCGTTCCCTGGACCCCGCCCTATCCCAAGGGCATTTGCCTCAGTGAACTGGCTGAGGCGAGATTCTACACCGCAACTATGGATGAGAAAGCCGTGCCCTCGGACCCCCCGCCTGCCTACATCGCCGGGGCGGCGGCGCAGGGCGTCAAGCTCCGACAGAGCGCTCCGGCTCGCCCAGGCCCGGCTCCGTTCCAACTGCCCATCATCACGCACCTCAAGTCCAAGCGTGTCATACTCGCCTCGAGCTCGCCCAGGAGAAAGGCTCTTCTCGCGCAAGTGCGTAACCCTTTCTCTTTTCTGTTTCCCTTTCTTTTCACTGCTCTGATTTGTACACAGTTTTCTCTTCTTCTTTGTCTCTACTTGACACACAGCGGCAGTATTTCCTTGTAAACAAACTTTGCTACGACAAGGCTGCTAAATAACAAGCAAACTCGGCCGCTGTTCCAGGTAGGCCTGACGAATCTTGAGATACTGGCATCCCGCAAACCCGAGGATCTGTCCAAGACGGACCTGCAGCCGTTCGAGTACGTGTCCGCCACGGCGCAGCGAAAGTGCCTGGACGTGTACCAGGCCGCGCTCGAGGAGCAGGAGCAGGCGGCCAAAAAGGGTGGCAAGACCACACCCGAGGACCCGGAACTCGTGATCGCGGCCGACACGGTCATCGTGACGCGCGACGGGCGCATCCTAGAGAAGCCGCGGTCGGAGCAGGACCACGTGGCGATGCTGACGCACCTGCGCGACACGCGGCTGCACCGCGTCCTGACGGCCGTCTGCGTCCTCGCGCCCAAGGAGGACGCGAGCCACCCGGGCTACGAGCTCGAGACGCACACGGAGGAGACAAAGGTCTACTTTGCGCAGGAGTCCAAAGGGCTGCCCGACGACGTGATCCGCAGCTACGTCCGCACGCGCGAGGGCGCCGACAAGGCGGGCGGGTACGCCATCCAGGGGCTCGGTGGGCTCGTGCTGGTGGACAGGATCGAAGGGAGCTTTGACAACGTCATCGGTCTGCCCGTCAGGAAGTGCCTGCAGTTGGCTGAGAAGGTGGTCTTCAGGCAGGGCGAGATGGATGAGGAGGGCGAGAGCAGTGAGAATGAGTAGATGGAGGAAGCCCTGTTCTCGGTTGGTCGATAGACAAAAGTTCTTTTTGTTCCCTGGCGATGTTGCTGCCGAATTTAGAACAGCCTCGGAACGTCACGCCCTGGGGTCTCCTCCAAGTATGGACGGGGCCAACAGCATCCAGGAAGCCCACTTGCAAAGAGAGTCAGCAATTAAACGAACTCCGCACTGCCAAAGATGGGTGCACAAATCTCTTTGCTCAGATCTGAGGACATCTCGGCTGAGTAAGACCAACATCGATCTCTCGAAGGAATCTAATCGAGGCTGCAGGAAGTTGCACCGTCTTGGCACAACAGGGAGCAATCAGCTGCACCTTCACCCTCTCGCCAGGTTTCCCCTTTCATGCAGGCGGCCGGCGGCACCCCCAAGACCCGGTCCAAATTTGGACACACCGTTGACCGCCAGCGGATCCCGCCCGCAGTATAAGCGCTATTACACATAGGTAGCAGTCCATCAGCAAAACAAGCGAGGACAAGCAAAGGTTTTCCCGCCGGCTCCGGGAAACGGCGAGAAAGCAGGCAGAAAGACGAGGCGAACGATGATGCTGAGACCAAAAAAGCAGGCCTACGGGAAACGACATGCCTGACCGGCTTTGTGGGCATCTCGGCACTTGGCTGCGCGGAGGCCCATCGCGGCGGCCCACATCACAATACAGCATTTGATGTATGCACGTAGACAGACAGCCGCCCAGCAGACGCGCGCGCGCCAGCTTCGAAACAAATATTTGGCCCATGCAGGTGGAAAGCAGGCCGCTAGTCGAGACCTGCGGGCGGCAAGTCTTGGACTTGGTGGCCAACCAAGCACCCAAGCCGCTCCACGCCAGGGCATCTTCCCGACTGGCGACGCCCATCTCGTCATTTTCTTTTTTTTTTTTTTTTTTTTTTTTTTTTTTTTTTTTTTTGATGTCTGCTCTCAAGAAGCAACGATACCCATGTTTCCAGAAGCTCTTTTCTTATCGATGGACCGCACCAGCCAACAGACCTGTCCCCTTGTGCCAAGACGGACATCAGCCGGGACGAACTACTGCACTAGCACGGGCTCGTTCAGGAACTGCGGAGTGTCCGAGCAAGCAGCGATCAATGTATATGTGACGAAGGAAGCGGGACACTACAATTCTTGCGCACACGGAAAAGCGAGGGATTCCGGATGATCATCAATGGTTTCTTCAGTAGCACGTTTGCATTCGGCCAATAAGTCGGCCGGATAGCCAGCCCTGCGCCCGAGCAGAGAGCAGATCACAGATCATCAACGCCCAGCCCGACTTTGGGCGCTGTCACAGTCCGTAGCCCGCGGTGACAAAAAAACAAAAAGAGATTACATACCGTCTTTCACTTCTCGTCTCGGGGCAACAAGGAAAGTCCGAGGAGCCAGGCAGCCCGACGCCCGCGCGGGGCACAGTACCGTACATAGAACCACCAACGCAACACAGAAACGATCTGCGCGTGCGGCACAAGAAGGTGTGATCCATTCCATGTCAGTGCTGGCCTCCATGCCCAGGGGTTGGTTGGGCCCGTTCGTCCCCGCGTCAGTCACACCTTTCGCTTCTGCCCGCCGGCGCCTACGTCGACCGTTGACGGCTCCCATTGGCTGCGGGCGGGGGAGCACCCCTGGACCTTTCTATTTTAGCGTACCCAATCAGCGGGACAGCCCACCCCTCCTTGGCCATTTAGGGTGCCACCATCCAATTTTTTCTGCGCTTCTTTCACCCGCCACTAAGCTTATTTGGTCGATTATTTTCTTTGCAATACCGCCGACCCCGACAACGGCCAGCGCTTAAAATACCCCTACCACCAGCATGCCATCGTCCGTCTGACCAGCCCTCCTGTGGGTGTGGATGCGCCCTGCCGCCATGCGCGCCGGACGTTGTGTGTGTGGTACCTACTAGGTACTCCTCCCGCACACCCAAGGAGGGGGAGAGGACAGGGTCGCGTCGCCATTCGAGGAGGGGCGCACCGCTTAGAGCGAATGGCGGGATTCTGAACCCTTGCCCGGCGGTGCGCCGACCTGGGGGGACTTGCCAAGAGCAGGAAAACTAAATGGCGGGATGGGCTCTTTTTGTCGGGCCCCTGCAACCGAAAACTGATAGTGCTTCCTTGCTGAGAGAGTGGGTGGTAAGAAAAAGGAAAAAGAAAAAAAAAAAAAAAGAAAAAGAAAAAAAAAAGAAAAAAAAAAGAGATAGACCACCTAGCCTACTTACACACCACATACGAATACTAGTGTTTCTGCTGATCATTTCTCGATTTTTCTTTTTTGCCCTGCTGTTCCCCTTCACACAAACCCTATCTACCTAATATACCTGTACCTACTCCCTCGCCATCCATTGCCTCATCTTGTTCCGGTCCATCGATCCGGTTACACGCGCATTTGCGAAAGGACACACCCGTCTTAATCTCCTCATTCCGTCTGCCGCCTAGGACAGTGTAACGTGAGAAACCATGCTCAGGTAGCAGGCCCGTGTTTTACATCCGAGGCTGGCTCCCGTCGTCACACCGCGGTGCGGGTTGTTTGTCTGTTTGTTTGTCTGTTCTTAACCATTAATTCGAGCACAGCAGACATATATCAAGAGAGGGGAAGTGACTTTGTAATCTGGGAAGGGGATTTCGATATCGGCTCGCTTGCAGCGAGAAGGAAAACGGTCGAGGAGGAAAGCGCGAGCACAGCATGTCAGCGCAGCCGACAGCGGGAGGCTTCTCCCTGTTTCCCAGCCCAAACGCATCAGCAGGGCCGTCCTCGAGGCACGCAACACCGCGACCACGGACAGCAACACCGCTCGGCTCCTCACGCGAGAGGCAGCCCTCGTCGGCTGTCGACGCCCCGTCCCCGTCCACCACCTCGCCACAGCGGACGGCAAGGCATGGCGGCGGCAGTGGCCCGGAGCGGAAGCGGTCGGTCAAGGAAGGGAAGCAGCGGCAGCAGACCCATGCCAGCACCAACAGCGGCAGCAGTAGCGGTAGCGGCAGCGGCCGTGGTCCGGCCATGACCCGCGGCACCCCGCTGCCGCCGCTGCGGACCGTCTGGAGCGACGACGTGCAGTTCGAGATCATCCAGCGGCCGGCGCCCGTCGCCGTCGTCGAGAGCACGCAGCCGCCGCGGTGCGAGACGGCCATGTCCGAGGCGCAGACGCTGGTCCGGAGCAGCAGCAACCGCTCCCGCAACTCGGCCAAGGCCGGGCCGAGCCACCAGCAGCACAACGACAGGCCTCAGCTCCAGCCGCAGCAGCCGCTGAGGTCCATCTTCCCCGTCTACAACCACGCCCTGCCGCCCGACCGACAGGAATACTACCCGACGACCCAGGCCGGCCCCGTGCAGATCCCGCGCAGCGCCATCAACAGGCCGCTCTACTCGCCGCCCATGGAGGCCACGAGCCCACCGGCACAGCAGCAGCATCACCAGCGGCCGCCGTCACCACAACAACACCAGTACCACGCACAGTCGGCACCATATACCGCAGATCAGCAGCTCCCATATCGACAACATCAACAACTACAACTACAACAACAGCAGCAGCAACAGCAACAACAGCACCAGCAACAGCAACCACACCAACAACAGTACCAGAACCAACCCGCGCCCAGCACCATGGGTGCCTCACCTCCCGGGCCGTCAGTGGCGCGGTGGCCGCCGCCGCGGGGCGGACAGGCCCCCGTAGCGCCGCCCATCAGCAGCAGCGAGGAGCTGCGGGGTCTGTGGAAGGTGGTGAGCGGCTGGCGGGCGTCAGGGTCCGAGGGCCGGGTGTACTGCCTCAAGATGACGGCGGAGCGCGACACGCCCATCTACACGCTCTCGTCGGCGTCGCAGCCCTTTTACAACCTGCGCATCGACCCGACGTCGGCCTCGGCCTACGTCACCTTATCCCGGCACGACCCTTCCAAGCCCTACCGCGCCCCCGCCGCGTCGGCCGAGACCGCCTTTGCGCCTTCCCCCACAGACATGGCCAGCCCACCAGGTCTGCTCGGCGAGAACGGCGGCAGCGGTGGCAGCGGCGGCAGTCCCGTCCACACCCAACAGCCGGCCAGCGTGGTGGGAACCGGCCGACGCGACGGCAAGCACTGGCAGGAGGCGCTGTCGACGACGCTCGAGGAGCAGGCGCGTCGGCACGCCCCCCACGACGGGCTGGTCGCGCTGCTGTATCCGACGGCGGCGGCGCGCGTGGCGCTCGAGCGGCCCGACGACGTCGCCACCATCGCCACGGCCGAGCGCGAGTGCGCGCGCCTCGTGTGGGACGACGACACGGGCAACCACTACCTCGTGCACCCGGCGCTGGCCATGCCGTTTTGCGTCACCGTCGACCGCAACGCCGCCTGGAGCCGCACCGAGTACACGCTCGAGCACCTCGAGAGCCCGCGCCACGTCGCCCGCCTGACGCGCGAGAGCAGCGGCACGGGCAACGGCTGGCTCGAGATCGACACGGCCATCGCCGGAAAGGTCGAGAGCGCCTACCTGGTCGAGGTGGCCGTCGCGGCGCTGATGCTGGTCGCGCACGGCGACACCCAGTTTGTGCGCAACGAGGTGCTGCACCCCGCCCCCGCCATGATGATCTTTAGCCCGCCGCCTGGTAGCGAGTCTGCCGGCGGCAAGAACAAGAACAAGGACAAGAAGGGCAAGAAGAAGAGCGGCTTCTTTGGCAGCAGTGGGGACGGTAGAGACAGCAGGTCCAGCGGCGGCAGCAAAAAGTCGGCCAAAAAGGGCAGGCAGCCGCGCACGCGCATGGACGAGTTCGAGCTCGACATCGAGAGCCAGACCAGCGACCTCAAGCGCCTCGACGTCGGCGACAAGGACAAGAAGCTGCCGGCCCTGGTGCGCGGCGTCCTGGGCCTGCTGCGCATCACCTTCAAGTGCTTCATCTGGGTGCTGACGGCCTGCTTCAAGGCCCTGACCGGCTGCATCTCCATCTCGGCCAGGTGCCTGACTTCCAAGAAGCTCTGAGGGGTTTGGTTGGGGATGGTAACGGGGATTTGGGAAGGGGAAAAAAATGGGGGTTAACGACGACGACGTGCATCATGGGGGTACGAGGGATGGGATATTGTCACTGGGTGATGAATAGGAGGGATTGGATTTCCGTGTTTCTCAAGTTCTTTACCACTTTGTTTCCGATATTTTGCTGTTCATGTTTCTTTCCTTCTCCCTGTCTTCATATTTTTCCTTACACGCCAGAGGGAATGTCACCTCTCGGCTCATTTTCGTCTTTGGCATACCTACATCATTATCTCCAATACAGCGAGGGTCGTAATTATACAGGCGTATCTTGTCTAGTCTCTAGTGCCTGCGTGCAGAATTCATTCCAAAAAGTCCGCCGCTACCTCTTGCGTTCCCGTATCTTGATCTTCTTGCCCGACTTTGTAACCGCGCCCGTCGTCGCCTTCTTCGCCATGCGTATCCGCTGCATCTCGAGCCCGTCCTCGGCATCGGCCAGCGCCTTTAGCCTCTGCCTGGCGGCCCGGACCTTGCGTCGTAGCTTTGCCGCCCTCTCAACCGCCTTTGCCTGGGCCTCGGCGTTTGAACCCTTGGCATCAACACCCTCATCGCCGTTGCCGTCGAACCCCTCAAAGTCTTCATCTGCGGCGTCCAGGCCGTCGTCCCCTTCGCCCATAGCTAGGTCCCTCTCGTGCGTATCGGCAGAAAAGACGATCTTGCTGGGCTTTCTCCTCTTGCGCCGCCGTCTCGCCCCGTCGTCATCTTCGTCATCCTCCTCCTCTTCCTCATCGTCTTCATCTTCGTCGGCGCCGTCTAGCTTCGCAAACGAGGCGGCCACCGCTGCCCTCTCCTCGAGCTCGCGGACCTCCTTGGCCAGGACGCTGCGCATGGTGCGGACATAGCCCAGATCCTGGGTCTTGAGGATGCGCACGGCGTCGACGGGCAGGGCGCGGTTCCCCCTGTCGCCGTCGACGGCGCCCGTGAAGTTGCGTCCCTTGGCGCCCCGCGTCAGGGCGTCGCCGGGCCCGCGCCGCGACAGCATCTTGTGGTAGAACTCATCCTCGTTGCGGCCGGCCGCCTTTTGCCGCAGCGTTTTGAGGTACGCCTTCTTCTTGTTGAAGTCCTTGGCGCGAAGGCTGTAGTCCTGTTCGAGGGGGTGGCGGGTTAGAAGAGCCGGGCAGAGAGAGAGAGACGGAAAGAGTCTCACCTTGTGCTTCTCCAGGAGGCCCAGCTTCTGCCTCTCGAGCGGCTGGGCACGCTCCTTGTGGGTTGGCCGCTGGCCGAGTTTCTGGAATGACGGCATCTTGCGTATCACTGTTTTGGCTGTTTGAGGCGTATTGGGCTGTTGGATGGCTGCCGCTGGTGGGCTTTGGCGGAACGATCGCGTTGAGAAATTGAGAATTTCTGTCGTTGCTTCTTATCTTATCGAGCCGATTTGCCGACGGGCGGCGCCCTACCTAGGTACCCGTCGGATGGTTGCGCAAACTCAATGGCAACACAGCAATATCGCTAGGTCGCATCTTGCACCACGCACCTGACGCCGAGGTTGACATGGAAAATGAGGTTCTTCCAATGTCTCGATATTTCACCCCTTCGAAACACATTCCCATACCAAGATCCACACTCTTAAATGCTGTGAATCCCTTCCAAAACATGCCTGCACGACAAGCGAGCAACCATTCTCAGCACAGTGGATACTCTACCGTAGTCCACTGAAGAAGGAGCTCTTGAGCCGGCAGCGCCTAACCGCCCAGAAAACTCAATCCATCCCATCGCGAGTTCTCAAGCATCACCAGTGATGTGCCTTTTCGACCAGCGATTACCGCCAAGCCGACTTGGCCGTCGGTAACGCCCCTGCCCATTGACACCACGATTCGTACAGTCTGGTGCCGGTGTGGGGGGCGAGGTCAGACCAGCGGTGCGAGGTTGATTCTTGGCGAATGGATTTGCATGTCTTTGCATGGGCATGTACCGACGCCATGGAGCTGCCATCCTCGGACTGGACCCTTTCGGAAGGTCCATTCTCTTTTGACCCCTTTTTCTCTTCCTCACGTCAATCCGTGCAACATTGGCCTGGATCTTTCCCAGGTGGTCTCCTGTTTCTTTGACCCAACGCCACGCATCGGTGAGAGGGAGCTCCCGATGGTGCGCTCCCTCAACGCCCGTTCCTCGGCGGCTGTGCTGCTCCCTGCTTGATCCCTCCCCTTCCCTTCTGCTGCCTCGGCCTGCAACCAGGCGGCCTCGCCAGCTGCCACAATGGCCATACCTGTAATCCATCGCAGCCCGAAGCGCATGCTCATCGCCGCCGCCATCGCCATCTTCGTCACCTACTTCCTTCTGCACCCCGTCGGCTCCTCTCGTTCCGCGCCGGTTCCTCGGAGACATCAGCAGGGCGATGCCCAGTTTGGCGATTGGGCCAACAGGCCCGAGAAGTGGCCCTCCCGCTCCGAGCTCGTCGGTCTCCCCGAGGGCACGCCTCGCAAGCTGCCGCGCATCCAGCACAACTTCGCCGCCGACGCGCCCGATCCCAAGCTCAAAAAGCTCAAGGCTGTCAGGAGGGACGCCGTGAGGGCAGCCTTCAAAAAGAGCTGGGACGGCTACAGGAAATACGCATGGGGTTTTGACGAGCTTCGGCCTGAGACGCTCAAGGGCGACGACACTTTTGCCGGCTGGGGTGCCACCCTCGTCGACAGCCTGGACACGCTGTGGATCATGGGCTTCAAGGACGAGTTTGAGGAATCGGTCAAGGCTGTGCGGCAGATCAACTGGAGCGCGACTTCTAGCACGTCGTGCTCGCTCTTCGAAACCACGATCCGCTATCTTGGAGGGTTGTTGTCCGCCTACGACCTGAGCGGCTCGCAGCCACTGCTGGACAAGGCCCTCGAGCTGGCGCACATGCTGTACGCCGCCTTCGACAACACAGCTCGCATGCCCGTTAACAACTTCAGATTCGATCTGGCCTGGGGCGGAAACCTCATGCCCAGCTCGCGCGAGATCTCGGCCGCCGTCGGCACCATGTCGATGGAGTTCACGCGCCTGGCCCAGCTGACGAACGAACCCAAGTTCTACGACGCCATCGACCGCATCAAGACCCAGATGGAGAAGACGCAGGCCAAGTCGTACCTGCCCGGAATGTGGCCCATGTGGCTGGACGTGTCCGAGGGCATCCACCCGATGGACAATACCTTCAGCCTCGGCGCGCAGGCGGACTCGCTGTACGAGTACCTCCCCAAGATGTACGCTCTTCTGGGCGGGCTGGACGAGGTGTACGCCAAAATGGCCAAGTACATGTTGGACACGGCCAGGAAGCACCTCCTCTTCCGCCCCATGGTTCCGGACAAGGTGGACATTCTGTTCTCGGGCGAGGTGACAGCCGATGGCAAGGTTGTCGACCTGAAGCCCGACATGCAGCACCTGACGTGCTTCGTAGGCGGCATGTACGCCCTCAGCGGCAAGCTCCTCGCATTTGAGGACGGGGTGGCCACGGGAGCGCGTCTGACACGTGGCTGTGCTTGGGCCTACTCGGCCTTCCCGGCGGGTATCATGGCCGAAGTTGCCACACTTGTCGAGTGCGGCAGCGGCGGCGGTGTGAAAGCCAAGAAGATCAAGGCGCCAGGGAGCGCTCTGGAGCCGCCCTGCGAGTGGAACGCGACCGTGTGGAAGGACTTGGCTGGTATGAACGCCGAGACGCTGCCGGGCGGTTTCACTACGGCCTGGGACCGGCGATACCTGCTGAGGCCCGAGGCGATCGAGAGCGTCTTTGTGCTGTACCGCATCACGGGCGAGCGCGAGTGGCTCGACGCGGCCTGGACCATGTTTGAGTCGATCCGGAAAGCCACCGAGACGGAGTACGCCTTTTCGGGCATTGGTGATGTCACGTCGACTGCCAAGAATAACAAGATTAACAGCATGGAGGTTAGTTGCTGCCGATTTTTTGACACGATGCTGAGCAGGAGTGACCAACTAACCTTTCACAGAGCTTCTGGCTGTCTGAAACACTCAAATATTTCTTCTTGATCTTCTCCGAGCCCGACGTTATTAGCCTAGACGACTTTGTGCTCAACACAGAAGCACATCCATTCCGGATCCCTAAGCCGAGGTGATGGGATTGGGTGTGGTGGGATATGCTTTTGAGGATGGCATGTTTAGAAGAGACGACATGGATGTGCCGCCGACCCTAATTCAATGCAGCGATATTGGATATGAATAGATTAACCATAGACGATAGAAATGTTGGGGTTACCAACTGTAAGACACTAAACCTGGAAGAATAAACCAATCACCACATCAATGGGAGTCATAGCTTCGCTTGCTCACTACCGACTTTATCCCTCGACGCGACCAACTCGACCACCCTCCCTGCTACGCCCCACGAGAGCTCGTATCCCCTGCCTCCCAGACCGTACGCGTGAACGACGTGCCTGACGCCGTCGCGTTTTTCTCCCTTTCCCAGCAGCGTCTCGAGCTCGAGGCGCATGCCGCCCCTGCGAGTAGGGCGGCGGCCCACAATGTCGGCCATGGGCTCGCAGCGACCGCTGCCGCCAGCCAGGATGGACGGGTAGGTGGCGGCGAAGCGGGTGAGGAGCTGCTCGCGCACGGCGGCGGACGGCTCCGGGTCCCAGTCGTCGGGCTGCTTGGTGCCGCCGATGACGGTGCCGCCGTCGAAGTTGCGGGGCACGCAAAAGGTCCACGAGCCGTCGGCGTTTTGGCGGGTGACGGTTGCGTCGCATGAGTTTGAGACTAGGCATGTTTGGCCTTTTTTTTTTTTTTTTTTTGTAGTCCCCTTGGTATCAGTGGGACTCGTGACGGGAGTAGGTAGTAGGAAATCTCACCTCTAGTAATAAACACAGCCGGGTCCCCAAACCCAACCCCGGAGCAGTTGACGACCACGTCCACCGCGCCCAGCGTCCAGACCTCTTCGGGCCCGCGCACCTCGCGGCGCACGAGACGCGCGCCGCGGCGGGCCAGCCGGCGCAGCAGGAAGGCGAGGTAGACCATGGGGTTGACGCACCAGGTGCGGTAGCTGCAGCCCCAGCGCACGCCGACGGGCAGTTCGGCGGCGTCGAGCACGCGGAACGCCTCGATGCCCAGCTCCGCGGCGCGGGATTCCGTCAGACCACCGCCGCCGCCTTCGGATCTGTCCGGGTCCTCGAGGTACTCGATGCCCGGCATAAAGGTCACGCCGGCCTCCGGGCGGTCGCGGTTGAGCGCGTCCATGTGGCGGTAGGTCTCGAGGGCGAACGAGTGGTCGCGGGCCAGGATGCGAGCTGCTGCCGAGGAGGAGGAGGAGGAGGAGGAGGGAGAGGATGGCACAGGCGGGACGACCCAGCGGTTGTGGGCGCCGCCCCAGGGCGAGGTGTAGTTGATGGAGGCGCGGGCGTCGATGGTCTCGGACGGGGTCGGGAAGTCGCGCGCCACGATGGTCACGCGGTGCCCGGCGTCCTGGAGCCGGGTTGCGGCGCTGAGGCCTGTGACGCCGGCTCTGTGGGTACGATGTTAGAGGCAGTGCGTGTAAGTGACTTGGGAAAAAGGGTAATACCCGATGACGACCACGTGTGCGCTCATTTGGAAGGTCTATACTATACTGCCGGGAAAAGAAATAATAAAAAAATAAAAAAATAAAAAAATGCCTATCTAACCCTCAAGGCAGTTTAGAAGTCCATCGTCGACAATGGTGCTCACCGGTATTTATGAACAGATGAATGAGCCCACTTCCGATGACCGGCCTCTGAGAGCCGACGGCGACCCAGTACGCTCCTCGGAGCCGAACCCTAGGCCAGAATGTGGGTCAATTGCCGGATCGAGTGCCGGGAAACGGCGTGCTTATAAGATGCCCCTAGCTGCCTCGGTCAGGGGTATAGTGTCGGATAGAAATGGTAAACATGTGAGCAAAGAGCTGGCTTGTTGTTTCTTGTAGTGGCAGCGGATCATGTCATCCCATAATGCTACACCTATAAACTGGTCTGTAGGTAATGTATAAACCAACACCAGCAGTCAGATCAACAGCATCCATCGTTTCTCATTACATGTCCTAAAGACAGTCCTCAAACCTACACACAGGCAGAGGAACCCCGGTCACCTCTCAGACCCCGACCCCTTTCTAGGTTCTGTCGATGACGCACCACTCTCACCACTCCCATCACCACCCCCGCCAACCCTCGGCCGCCCCGGCGCCGCATACCCACCGACCCTCTCCGCCCTCGCCAGCTTCTCCTCCTCCCGGCGCACCTCTTCGCGGTCTCGCTCGGGCAAGCCCCACCACTCGCGGTGAAACCGCTCCTGCTCGAGCTTGCGGCGCGCCTTGCGCTCGCGCTCGCGCTGCCGCTCCAGCCGGCCAGCGAACCACTCCTCGCGCGCGGCGTCGTGCTCGGCCTCGGTCGCGTGCGCCTTCATGCAGCCGTTCATGAGCCGGTGCGTCTCGCGGCACGCGAAGGGGACGGAGAAGGTGCGGCCCATTGCGCAGTCGGCGAATGCTTTTTTTTTTTCTCTGTCTGTCAGCCACCCACACACACCCATTATTATTATTGCTTTGGGGGAATTTGTGTGTGTAGCCCACCTTTTATTTCAGGCTGACATAACCTCCTCACCCGCGCGTAAAAGACCTCGCGCACCTGCGCCTCCTGCGACGCCGATAGCGGGATCGGGTTGCGTGACGGCATGGGCAGCTTGGGCGTCGCCTCGCCGCTCCCGCTCGCGCCGGATGGTGGCGAGGCTGCCATTGTGGCCATTCGCTGGTGTGGCTGCGTGTGGAAGAAGAAGAAAGAGGCGACGCGCAGGGGCGGCCGTCGAGGCTGGTTTCGTCCGCAGGTGTGTGTAGAGCAACTCGCCGTTCGTGGGCTGTCGTAGTTCGGGCTCTTCGGAGCTGAGGGCGGCGGGGCGGCCGGTGCTCGTCTGGATTGATGGGTCTTTTCTCACAAGGTTAGTTTGTCAAAAGAGATGGATTTTTGTGGCCCCAATAGCTTTCCCGAGGTGCTTCGTGATGGCTCTATCGTCGAGGAGGGTGCGAATTCCGTGGTTTTCTTGTCCAAGCGAGCAAACCAGCACTAAAAGTTCGCACCACCCTGAGCTGATGAGCTTCGGTGCTGATGGCGGGCAAAATGTGGAGATGACTCCAGCCAA
This sequence comes from Magnaporthiopsis rhizophila, assembly GCA_003049465.1. Taxonomy (NCBI): domain Eukaryota; kingdom Fungi; phylum Ascomycota; class Sordariomycetes; order Magnaporthales; family Magnaporthaceae; genus Magnaporthiopsis; species Magnaporthiopsis rhizophila. The sequence goes on along the minus strand of PYSS01000045.1, from coordinate 164,350 downwards.
CTGATTTCGAGGGTTGGGGTTAGCTACCCCTGAATCCTGCTAACATCGTGGGAGCCTTGAAAGCTGCCAATAACATGAATATCAACTTCTCAAGTACCTAACCTATGAGATCATGCTGATTTTCTCATTTCCAAAAACCCTCCCATCAAAAGTTACCCAGGTGGCATGCCCTCAACTCTGCAACGCCATCCTACGCACTCTACGAACTGCTCTTATTCAAGTGCTCGAGCCTCAGACTTACCGCTCTCCTGTGCGCCTCCAACTCCTCAACCCTGGCCAGCTCCATCACAGCACCTCCCACGTTGCGCAGACCCTCAGCCGTCAGGTTTGAGCTGGTAATGTGCTTGACGAATGATGCCAGGTTCACACCCGAGTATTGCTTTGCGTACCCGTATGTGGCTGTGACGAGGAGGTAGTGCAGGTTAGCATGTATGGCACGCACATGTTAGGGAAGAAAAGAACTCACGCAGCGAGTGGTTGACACCGGCCGAATAGTCGCCCACGCTCTCGGGCGTCCACTGCCCGATAAACACGCTGCCCGCGTTCATGACCTTTTCCACGACGGCCTCGGCGTCGCGCACCTGCAGGATGAGGTGCTCGGGCGCGTACTCGTTGCTGATGTCCATGGCTTCGTCGATGGTGCGCACCGAGATGGTGATTGAGTGCTTAATGCTGCCGCGCACAATGTCGACGCGCGGCAGCGCCGTCGCCTGCCGGTGCACCTCGTCCTCGATCCGCCGCAAGCCGGCATCGTCTAGCCCCACGGCGATCAGCACCACCTGGCTGTCGACGCCGTGCTCGGCCTGCGACAGCAGGTCCGACGCGACAAAGGCCGGCTCCGCTCCTGCGTCGGCCACGACCAGGACCTCGGACGGCCCCGCGGGCATGTCGATGCCCACGCCGGCGTTGGTGTCGTTGCTGACCAGCATCTTGGCCGCAGTCACGAACTGATTGCCGGGACCCAGGATCTTGTCCACCTTGGTGACGCTCTCGGTGCCGTACGCCATGGCCGCCACGGCCTGCGCGCCGCCGGCCAGCACGATGCTCTCGGCGCCCACCTTGTGCGCCACGTAGACGATCTCGGGCGTCACGGTGCCGTCGGCGCGCGGTGGCGACGCCAGCACGATGCGCCTGCACCCGGCCACCTTGGCGGGCACGCCCAGCATCAGCGCCGTGCTGGGCAGCACGGCCGTGCCGCCGGGCACGTAGAGCCCGACCCGCTCGATCGGGCGCGAGAAGCGGCTGCACACGACGCCCGGCATCGTCTCGACGCGGAGCGGTTTCTCCTCTTTTTGCGCCGCGTGGAAGCGCCGGATGTTCTCAAACGACACGTCGATGGCCCGCGCCGTCTCGGGCTCCAGCCGCATGAGCGACTCCGGGAACGGCGCCCGCAGCACTGGCGACGTCAGCGACGTGGCCTTTTCGAACTTGTGCGTGTATGCCAGCAGCGCCTTGTCGCCGTTGGTCCGCACGTCCTCGACGATGGGGCCGATGATCTTCATGATGGCGTCCGACGACTTCTGCGACGGCCGCTTGAGCGCCTCCTGGATCTCGACCGCCGAGTTTGTGCTGGCATCGTAGCGTCTCATGGCTATCCTCTCCGAGTCCGCGGTTGAGGCAGCCGCAGGAGCTGCAGCAGTGGCTGGTGCCGTACCACCATCAGCGGCATTGATGCCCTCCTTTTCGGCCCACTTGCCCTTGGCATCCCCAGTGCGACGCTTGACCTTCCAGCTCTTTGCGTCGAGGTTCCTCTCGATATCGGCCAGGGACACGCCCGACGCCACGGCCTTGGTCAGGGCAAAGTATACCAGGTCGGCAGCCTCAAAGGCAACTTCTGAAGGCGTCTTTGCGTTGCACAGCTCCTCGGCCTCCTCCATGATCTTGGCCCTCAGGAGCTTCTCGTCCGAGAACAGACGGGCCGTGTAAGAGCCCTGGGGCGCCGACTCCCTGCGCGCCCGCAGCGTGCGCTCGAGCTTGGCGACGCCGCCCAGCCCACCGAAGCAGCCGGCCTGGTCCAGGTGGCAGAAGCGGCCCTTTTGGCGGACGACGAACTTGAGCGCGTCGCTGTCGCAGTCGAGCGAGAGCCGCACCAGCTCCTGCGTGTCGCCCGACGTGGCGCCCTTGTACCAGAGCCCGCGCTTGCGGCTCTGGTAGACGCCCGTACGCGTGCGCAGCGCCTCGCCCACGCTCTCCTCGCTGCTGTAAACGAGGCCCAGCGCCACGCCGCTCTCGTCCGTCACCACGGTCGGCACCAGCTGGTCGGCGCGGTCCGACGCCCAGCTCGCGGCTATGAGCTTGGACACGGCCAGCTTACCGGCCGCCGGCACGTCCTTGGGCGACGCGACCAGGCTCGAGGACGGCAGCACGGGGATGGCGGGGATCTGGCGGGCGAGCTCGACGAACTCGGCCAGGTGCGCGCCGGGCGCCGGCTTGACGAAGATGGAAGAAATTTTCCTTGACTTTAGCTGCTCGACAACGGCGGCGCTGGCGCCGGCAGTCGTTTCAATGCCAGAAACTAACAGGCCGCCCTCTGTGGCCGGCAAGCCCTGAGCAGAGGCGGCAACCGCCTGTGCAACCCTGGACCCATGCTCGCTCAGGGCGTCAAACTGCTCGGGTCTAACAAAGATTTTCCTAGCCCCGCCGTCGAGCAGCGACAGTACGTCGTCCCGGGACTCGAGCTGCGTCACGTCGATGTAAGGCTCGAAAGCGAGGCCGTCCTGGCTGAAAAACGCCCGGATATCGGCCAGGTTTTGAGCCGTCGCCTCGAGGAAGACGGCGCCCAGGCAGGCGAGCTGCTCGCGCGACAGGCCCTCATTCTCGCCCACGGGTTCCGTCCATGGCACGGCGACGCTGACCAGGAAGGGCAGCGGTAGGGTTGTTTCCATCGCAAAGGAGGCCGTGGTATGACTCGCTTTGGTTTCTTACCAAGTACGAAGAGGGAGAGCGACAAAATTGTTGCTGAAGCTCTGAAGCTTGTCTTGTTCAAACAAGCTCGCATTCAATGGAAATAAGCTCGCACTCCATATAAGGACCCCCACCCAGGCCGGTAAAAGAAAGGATATAAAAGAATAAAGAATATATGAAGCAGGAAAGGTGACCAGTAGGATACGTCCGTATAATGGGGGTTCCAGTCAGCATTTGTCTGACTGCAGACTGTTTTGTGTCAGCCATACAAAAAAACCGAACCACGCAAGATGCCGCTCCTATATCGGCGCTGTCGTCACTTCATGCTGCAAATCATGGAGGGGCAATTGATCAGAAATTCCCCCCACCAGGACCCACTTATCGGCTAGCAGGGGTTGAAATTCGTGTCGGGGATTGGCGGTTGGTCCGTGCCCTTCCAACGTCGGCTCGGTCCTTCACGTAAATTCCCGACAAAGCCCCTGAGCGAGCAGGAGCCTGAGAGCTGCGGGCGGTAGCGAAAGGAGTTGGCGAGACACGCAGCGACCTATAAAATGACGATATGGGATATAGGGCCGGATACAAGAAAAGCTGTTTGTAAAATGCCATACGGACCTAAGAGTCTGAAGAAGAATTGTCTTCTACGGTCATGCTTCCAGATATTGGACAAAGAAATATATTCCCATTGGCACCCTCCTTTCGCGGAACCTACTATTCCCTCCTAATCTCCCACATCTTGTGCACCCCAATGGCTCCAACCGAGTGGCCACCGTCGTGGCCAAGGTGACCAGGCGACACACCGGCGTTGCCCGTCAGGACCAGCTCGCTCTCCTGGCCGGAGCCCACGCTGTGTGCAGAGCCGACCTCGACGATGGTGTTGCTGACGCCGCCGACGCCGTACTCGTCCTTGTGCTGGTCGCCGGCGAAAAACGTGTTGAGGGTGATGTCGACGGCGAGCCCTGCCGCCCTGTTGCGAGACCTCTTGCTGTACCTCTCCTTGCCGTAACTGCTGCTGCCGCCGGCGCCGGCGCTGTGCTGCGCCTCCTCCTCGCTCAACTTGGAGGCCGAGCACTTGGTCCGGTACCGCATGTACAGCGGGCGGAGCATCGGGATGCTGACGCAGATGATGGCCAGGTTGAGCTCGATGCACACCGCGAAGGCGGAGACGGGCATGGTCGCTGTGACGTCCTTGCGCACTTCGATGGCCGAGGCGTAGTGGATGCGGACGATTCCGACGATTACGACGCTGTTGCGTTTTGGGGGGTCGTCGTCAGTTTCCCTTGTTCTCTTCGGTCACGGTCTGACACGAAGCAAACTGAAACTCACCCGATCAGCATCATAAAGGACATCATGAGACCAAGCTTCTCCGGCCTCCTCATGTTCAGGGACCATATAGTTTCTGGGGTTCGAGCACGCCCGAGTTAGATCCGGATTTGACCCTTCGGCTGCTTGACAACGAGGCAGACTAAAGTAGAAGGAGAAAAAAAAAACGTACTCATCGGCAGTATCATGATGATTATGTCGGTCAGGATGTTGACAATGATTGTTGCCTGGAGAATGGTGACCTGGTTGCCGCAGCTGTCCGGCTTGGCCACCGTCAGGTCGAACTGCGCTCCGATGGGCGTGCAGATGAACAGGTTGGACAAGAAAACAGCCCAGGACGAGGCGAAGACGAGGCCCATCGTAACCCAGCAGTACAGTCGCATGCGATCCTTGAAGACCCGCATGTAGAAGAAGAGTATACTGAACTTTGTCAGGGCGAGGCTCAACACGGTGGTGGGGAAAATGATAAAGGCCATCTGGAGGAGCGGCCGTCAGCCAGACTTGCGCAGCACGTGTAGGAAGCAAAGGGGAGAGACGCTCACCAGCAGGATGTGCGGGAGGTTTCCGAGCATTGCCACCTCGATCGTGTTGTGGCCGGCTCCCGCGACGCACACTATCGGTGCGATACATCTTGGTTAGTCGCCGGGCCAAGGCCTGGAGGAAGGATTGTGTGTAAGAAAAGCGCGCAGAACATACTGGCAATATAGATTCCTGATGATGCCGTAGATAGGATCTAGAACCAGCATAAACACACAGCCCATGGCTCGTCAGTTTAGTCACGTGCCCCTACAGGGTCGAATGTACAGGAGAGGCGGATGGCACATACGAGTGACGCGAGAACAAGCCAGTCATCCTTGCCCAAGCCGGCGCCAAGGACAGTGCGGCAAAGAAAGCGGCCGGCGACGACCACAATGGCGGCGAACATCACGACGGCGTTGCCGACAACGTGGCCCGTCACCTCGGCCGTCAGCGGCAGCGGCTTGACGTGGTCTGTCACCGGGAGGCGTGCGACGAATGAAGGATCCATATCTTGTCCCTATACTGCCGCAACTGCCACTTTTCCGACGCGCGGTATTTATTGCGCGGGCGGGCGCCCAGCACCTGCTCGTTCTTGTGGTGGCCGTGTGGGGAGCGGGTGGTGACGCGCGCGGACAAGAACAGCATCCAGGGCCGGGGAGTGACGCGGGCGAACCTGTCCCCTGCTCTGTGTTTGCCTATCGCCCTGGATCCGCGGTGGATCGGTGGTTGCGAGCCGTTAGGTACGGCATCCGCCATTGGAAGGATGTGAGGAGAGCATTCGGGGGCACCAGGGATCAGGCACGTTGGTGAAATTGAAGGGATCGTGAGACACTGCGTCCCCCTTTGTCGGCAAGATCCTGTATTAACTGACTCACGATGCCTGGCTCGACGACTACTCCAAGTGGCAGGCAGGCAGCTCATGTCACCGGGACACTGATACGGCAGGCCCGTTGGAGTGCGAGACAGGGATGCCCATAGGTGGAAAGCTCGTGGGCTGAGAAACACCGTGGTAACCGACTCTGCAGGGGAGCAGATCCATCGTCGGAGCCGGCCTCGGGGCAGATCGGATTCCCCGCCAATATATGCCTACTCTTTACCGATACCGAGGGCAATCGGCTCCAACCCACGTTCTCGTCTTCGTGGCCCATCCGCTTCCCGCCTGCCCCATGGAACCCCAAACCGAACCCATCCGGCAGGGGTCGTGTCGGCATTTCCCCAACGCCAGCCCGGGAAAGGATTAGCACGAAGAGCAACAACTGGGTTTGGGTTCCCCTTGTGGGTGCCGGACTAGCCTGGCTGGCGATGCTTTGCTTGCACGTGTAGAGCCCGGGGGCCGGCCGGAAAGGTCGACCGAGCCCGGTCCGAACCTACGGCATCTCCGAAGACACCCGCCCGCAACGAAAGCACGGTCTCGGTCCCGCACCTGCTGGCCACTACCGTCACATCGTGCGTTTGCCATGTTGTCGAAAAGGTCGATTCAAGCAGATACATAAATAGGGTACCTAATATACATGTACCCCTCCGTCCCTCACAGCTTCGCGCCAGCTGACTAGCGCCGTCGAGTCGGCCGTGGTGCTACCGGTCAACCGTCCGTGCAGTGTGCTCAAGGTCAGCTGCCAGTACGTGTGGCTATCTAGGTCATTCCCAGAAAGACGATCTCGACGGGCGGTTAGCTACCTGCCATTCGACCGCCCGAGCCCGAGCCAGTGCGTAAGTTTGGTCGGACCACGGGCGAGTACGGCGCCGAGTCGGCTGTCAAGTTGCTGATGGACGAGGCGTTCGAACATGTGTTCGACTAGGTATCCGTGGAACCATGATCCGATCTTTTTGCACGCATCGCGACCCATTGCAGCGAAAAAAAAAAAAAAAAAAAAAAAAAAAAAAAAACATAAGGTTAGAGCTGGGCAGGCAATTCGCAAAGTTGTCGTTGGACCCGCCACCCCTGATAAGGTAACTCTAACCGCGTCAAGAGCGGATGAGGGTTCGACAAACTGCAGGTGTGGATATCCGTATCGGGCTTCCATGCCTACTTTCCAGATAATACGATATAAAATCCGTATCCTGCTGGGAAACAAGAGGGGCCCGAGATGAAGATGAAAGGATGTTCAAGCGTCCGATGCTACGCAGGTATAGGTAAGTATACATCAATTTCGGGACGGAAAACTCGCTGCTCCTCGGAAGCGAATTCAGTGCCGGTCACCCGCGATCCCTTCCGGGGTTGCGGCCGGCGGGCACCTGAGCGGAAATAACACTATCGCCAATGAAACCTCCCGCTTGGTTGCAATACAAGTCGGCACACGTCATACGTTACGGAGCAAGACGCCTCTCAACCCTCTTGCACAGTCGGCCTCGCTTTTTCTCCTTCTGCTTCCTGCTCCCTTAGCCGCGTCCTGACCTCCATCAGCGCCCTGCCGAGCCGGTTCTCGCCCCAGTGCTTGCGCTGGTGCGGCGCCATCTTTTCGTTGTACCCGATGCCCCAGACGCGGTCCCGGGACGCGGCCTCGACGAGGAGCCGGTCGTCCGTGGCCAGCAGCCTGCGGCCCAGGGACGCGTCCTGCCCAAACTTGGCCATGTTGCCCGCGACGACCACTTCGCTTTTCACCTCGTCCCAGCTTTCGGCGGTGAAGCCAGCCCCGCCGCGGCCCAGCCGCTTCTGCTCCTTGGGGCTGTCGGTCGCCATGACCAGGCGCTGCGTCTCGCGGTCGCCGAAGCGCGCGGCCTTGCAGTACATCATGAACTGCTCGGCGCAGTTGAAGGTCATGCGGTCCGAGTCAGCAGCAGTGGTAGTGGCAGTGGCAGCACCAGATTCGGTATCCGCGGCCTGGTTGTCATCATCTGCATCTTGCAGGTCCCGGCCGATCACGGCCTTGATCTCGTCCACGCTGACGGTGAACCTGGATCGATACCACTGGCTGAGCTCGCCGTACCTCTGGTTGGGCATGTAAAAGTAGAGTGGCCTGGTTGGGGACTGTGACCGTTCTCTCGCCTGCGAGCCACCAGCGGAGGACCCGCCGCGTTTCCTCTTGTTGACTTTCATGGCCTTGGCCTCACGATGAGGAATCATGGTCTCAGGGTTATGATGAGCCGTGTGGGCGGAACGAGATGAAAGATATGGACCCTGGGATGGGATGGGGCAGCGGCCGGTTGCAGGGCGAATCGACGGATGGACTTGGGATAGTCTGCGAAGAGGTATACACCCTAAATACAGACTGAGGATGTGCGTATTTGAACGATAAACATGAGTACTGCCCAAGATATTGGATCGATCAAGGATGTAGGCAGTAACGTGCTGGTTGTATATACGCCGACATTGATGCTTCATAATGAGTCACGCGGCCGTCTGTCACCGGCCAGTGGTTCGAATAGCGCCAAAATCGATAGGCTTTGGATGATTCCTGAGCTTAAACGTTGAACCGCCTGCCTGACACTGTGGCTTATAGAAAGGAAGGAACCTTGTGAGGCATGACGGCGGCTTCCACGAATATATCATATCGCCGGGTAGGATAGGATATGGAAGGGGTAGCTTAATCAACCAAGATCAGATGACGGAAGCCCCATGCATGTTTGTTTGGTGGTGCAGCTCCAGCCGCCTCGAGGCTGTCGCCTCAGGGATGTTCTTGCAGCCACAGCCTTAAAGGTGGTGGTCCGTGCCCACGCACCCTGCTGGGATCTGCGCCGTTCCGTAGAGAACTTGGGCTTGAGCTCACGCCGACCGCGCCTCCATACTGACCGATCGACTCAACCCGTCATACGAGCGCGCCTTGTGAAACCTACGCTTCACCTTGACGAACCACCAGCCGTCAGACATCAACAACTCCACTGCAAGACCGCGGCTCGCGCAGCCCCAACGGTCGTCTCGCGTCGCGTAAACGGCCCCAGTTCTCCCACTCGAATCTCAGGTCGGCGCCGCCCTGCTTCGATCCAAGCCGGCTCAGGCAGGCGACATCGCAAAAATAATAGTAAAAGAATCAACGGGGCGCCACAGACACAGAAAGCCCCAATGTCGACATCAATAGCACCGCAGCCCAACGGGGTGCCCCCAGCCCCGGCGACGACCACCCAGCCGGCCGCCGCCGCCGCCGCCGTCCCGAGCGCACAGCCGCAGCCCCCATCACAACAACAACCAGCACCAGCACCAGCCGCCGCCCAGCCACCACAACAGCAACAGCAACAGCAACAACAACAACAACAACAACAACAAGCACAAGCACAGCTCAATGGCAGCAACAACCAACAAGCCCCACGGCCCAGGGACGCACGCACCCTCGAGCTCCTGCTCACGGCGCAGGGCGTGACGGCCTTTGAGCCGCGCGTGCCGCTTCTGCTGCTCGACTTTGCCTACCGCCATACGGCCGCCGTGCTCTCGGACGCGCTGCATCTGTCGGGCGACCCCTACACGACGCACGCCGGCGCCAAGCCCAGCGCCTCGCAGGGCGCCTCTGCCACGGCGCCCCCCGGCGGCGACGCCTCCGTCTCGGCCAGCGCCGTGCAGGTCGCCATCGCCAGCCGGTTGGCTTTTCAGTTCCGTGGCGGTGCCGGCGGCGTCGGCGTCTCTTCCTCCTCCGCCTCTGCCGCTGCCGCTACAAACACAAACACGGGCACGGGCGCAAATACCGGGACGGGAGGCGCGGCGGGTGGAGGAGGAGCGAGCAAGGAGTTCCTGCTCGAGACGGCGCGCGAGCGCAACCGCGCCGCCCTGCCCCGCATCCTGCCGTCCGAGTGGGGCGTGCGGCTGCCCTCGGAGCGCTTTGTTCTCTCGGGTTCCGCGTGGGGCCTCACCGATACCTGGGGTCCTGGCGAGGCTGGCATTGATGATGACGATGATGACGATGACGGGGACGAGGACATGTCGGACGCCATGGAGGGTGTTGAAGGCGGCGCCGGGGCGGCTAGGCAGGGGAGCGACGGGCCGGACGAGGAGGTTGGCGGGGAGCCGGTTGAGGGCGGGACTATTGATGATGTGTTTGGGGATGATGTTGACGAGGAGATGGCTGAGGAGTGAAGGCTAAAAGGTTAAAGGAGGATATCGCGTCCCTGGACCCTACATGCCGGGCCATGTGGCGATGCGTCGAAATGCCCATTAAACATGGAAGGAGACAAAAAGAGAAGAGGGTTCAGCAATAGAAACAGCCAGCTACCCGTTCCTGATCTTCCGCCAAGTGTTTTCCCCCCCGGTGACCGAGTTTGGTGGACAAGTGCAGCAGCGTCAAAGCATCTTACAACTGTTTATTAGTCGAAACCTATTGACAGATAACCATGTGGTAATCAAACCGGAAACTCCTTTGCTATGCAATGGGCATGAAAGTGAAACTATGACAAAAAAAAAAAAAAAAGGAAAAATGTGCAAGCCATGCATGAAGGACGCGACAAAACGAAACCATCCCTCATGCCAAGCGCGTTGAAAGCGCCTCCCTCTTTTTCTTCGTCTTCGGTTGAGCTCGTAAAAAAAGTCCCCGATGCGCCCAGGAAGAGCGGCGACGGACAACATGAATGTCATAAGTAACAGTAAAGGCCTGCCCAGGGAACCAACCGATGGGCCATTATGGTTTGGCATCCTTGGTCACCTTGAGGTTCTTGACGCCGGTAATCACCTCTGCGTCGGCGTCGTCCTCCACAGCAGGTGATGTCAGCGTCTCGGCGTCACTGGCCGGGACGGCATCGTCTGCTCCGACGGTCGTGTTTCCCTCGTGGTCGTCGTCGGCGTCGCCATCGTGCTCCAGCTCGGCCCCTTCCTCCTCATCGTCGGCGTCCTCGTCGTCGTAGTAGATGCTCTCCTCCATCTCGGCGTACTCGCCCGAGCCCCTCGAGATGTAGCTGTCGCCGAGCGCCTCGTCGACCTCCTCGTCCTCGTCCTCGGCGTACTGGCTCCCCTCCTCGGCGTCCTCTCCATCCTTGGCCTCCTCCGAGTCGCTGGCCGAGAACTCGTCCAGGTCGAGAGGGGTGTCGCGCCAAAAGGTGAAGTCGGTAAACTCCTCGCCGCCGCCCGTCACGAGGGTGCTGACGGGCGGGAAGTAGTGCTCCACAATCTCCGACATGCTCAGGTAGCTGAGCTTGAGCTTGTTGAGGCTCAGCAGGTCGAGCGACACCTCGGCGTTGGAGTTGATGGTGAAGATGCGCGTGCGCGGCACGTCGACGGTGCGGTACGAGATCTGGTCCGTCAGCCGGTTGCCGAACCCGGCGTAGAAGGCGTGGTGGTCGGCGCCGTAGAGGCTGCGGATGTCGCGCAGCGTGGCCATCTTGAAGATGTGCGGCTTGCGCAGGTACACCTCGCGGCGGAGCGCCGCCAGCGTGCGGTCCGGCGACAGGATCGTGGGGCCGCGCGGGAGCTTGAGGCCGTCCTGCACGATGCCGTGGAGGTACGCCCGCGTCGTGTCGGCCTGGCCGACCGACCGGCTGGTCAGGTACATGATGTTGTAGCCGTTGTTGGCGATGTCGTTGTAGAGCTTGGCGACGCCCGCGTGCGTCCAGTCGCGGCCGATCATGTTGAGCACGTGGCCCAGCGCGTCCGACTTGGTGATGGTGCCGTCGATGTCCGAAATGACGACGGGCGTTTCGTGCTTCCACAGGTACATGTTGGCCGAGCATGTCGCGCGGTTGACGGTGAAGCTCAGCTGGTTCTCGCCCGGCTTGAGGTTCATGGCCTTGAGCTGGTCGCTGGTCAGGCGGAGCGTCTTGGCGTAGTTCCGGTTAGGATCGCCGACGCTGGTGGAGCCTGGCGACGACGGCGGCGTCTGCAGCGGCAGCTGCCCGACATCGGACTCGGTTCTCCTGTGCATCGGGATCTGGGATGCCGTGCCGGAGCTGTCGTCGCTCTGGTAGCCCGGGTCGGACACGGCGTCGAGAGAAATGTTGGGGTGGGCGTGGCGGTATGTCGCCTCCATAGTCTTCTTCATGGCGGCATCCTTGGCCTCCTCGCTGCTGTAGATCCACAGATTGCCCTGCTCGTCCATGCCGATCAGGGCGCCGACGTCATAGTTGCCGGCCAGTTCTTGAGAGAGGACCTTGCGCGCAAGGATCTCTGCGCGGAAGGCATCGTCCTCGTTGGCGCCGCTCATTTCGAGCATCAAATCGCCCGTCTCGGTCACCTTGGTGCGGATGTTGACTGCGGATAGCTCCCGCGACAGCGCAAGAGCCCTCTCGAGAGCCTCCCTAGGCCCGAGCGGCGGTGGGCTCTGGGATCGGTCCGAGAGTTCTGCTGGGCTGGCGGGCTCGAGGGACATGTCGTCGACGTCCAGGTTGGAGGACTGCCGGCGCGTGCGCTGAGCTAGGACCGTATCGCTATGGTGTCTTTGATCGTAGTTGGACCAGTCTCCCGACTGTAGCTGCTTGGTCGATAGTTGAGGGGAGGTCGAAAGCGGCGTCAGCATGCCTAGAATGTGTATAGTGTCAGTTGACTACCCAGTCTCTCATCCGAACGGCCCTCGGACAACTGCCCGCCCCTGAACTGTGGTATATGGGCCATCAGGAGTGCCTACCATTTTCTCGTGCTGTCGCGCCGGGTGGAAGAACGTTGGGCGATGGCCTAACCAGACTGCCCGCGCGAGGCTTGGCCGTGGCGTCGGCGTCCAGCTCAAAGGCCTCGGGGTCTTGGAGGGCGTTCTGCTGTGGGTTGAAGGAGGGGCTCGAGGCGGGCGAGGCGATTGGGGAGGTCTGCATGCTCTTGGGGATGTTGTCGGTGGTCTCGAAGACGAAGAAGGCCTCGCCGCCCTCGCCGAGCTTCATCGAGTAGTCCTGTTTGACGCCATTGACCTTGAACTCGACCTTCTTCTCGTAGGGCCGCAGCAGCGAGAACTTGCCGAAGCGGACGTGGAAAGGCGAGCACAGCAGGGTGCCGTCCTCCTGCTCGACGACGATGACATCGATGGCGCCGCTGAGGGTCGCGGGGTTGATCGAGTTCCACGCCGTCGACACGGAGTCGCTCAGATTCCTGACGTATTGCATTTTTCTTTTTTTGTCACCGCGGGCCGTCGGCTGCCGTTGGGGCGGCTTCGCTCCTCTCGATGCTGCCAGCCCCCTCGGTTGGTGCGGGTCGGCTTTGTTTGTTTTTTTTTTCAAAGTGCCGCCGCTCTGCAAAGGTTGCGACTGGAAATGGGACCGGAACTGGAAGGAGTCGTCAGGAGGACGCGAGATGTTTTGGGCTGGAACAGAGTCGGGACGTGAGCGCTGCTATAACGTAAAAGTAGGGCAAACAAAACAATGTCGGACAGGGGCATTCCAGGTAATATGGACGGGGATGGCGGGCTCAATGTAGTTGAGACGGTAGAGAGGACGACGGCGGGCTAAGCCGTGCCTTCGCAACCTTGAGACCTGGTGGAGACACGAGAGGTGCGGGAGCTGACGCCTGTACCTTGTCCGTTTTTGGCCCTAGCCTGTTCACATGCACGCCTTGCCCAATGCTCGTGTGAACGACCGCTCGATGCGCCACCAATGGGCCGATGGATCTTGGTCTTTTTTTATTGTTTTATGCTGGGCTCTGCTTACTTTGCCATGCGCTCCACAAAGCCGCAAGTAGCCTTCTTTCTCTGGACGCCTCGCTGGCTCTTCATAGGCAATCTCCTCGCTCGCCTCCACGCCCGATCTGCAGGCTGCCGGCCGTTGGGCCTTTACTATCGACCAGATCTCCGTCGTGGCTTTCGCTCTCATCAACGGAAATGCGATGGGGCTCCAAGAAATGCTGGGCCGGGCTCAACAAACATGGATGCCGCCTCACGCATCTGCGCCTCTCCCTCCTCGCAGCACTAGCGGCCCAATCGTCACCCCTGCCTGGCGCCGCAGCGCTCCAATTGTGCGATCCCACCCCACACAACCGCTTCTTTCCGTCTCGAGTGCCTGCTTTAGAACCCCCCATCAAAGACTCGGCTGACGGCCTATTGTCCTTTCGGATTCAGCCCTGGGCTGCATTGCAGCTGAAGTGGCAGCCCTTGCTTGCTGCTCCCCCGCGTCCGGCGCTGTTCTGATTGCTGCCCAGGAAAGCCGCGGCAGGTTCGGTGGGTGTTCCGCTTCGTGCCCAAACCCTTTTCGACAGTGGGCGCATCCACGAGGGCAGCAGACAGGGGAAAATGGCCGAGGAGGAGACAGACGCCCCTGCGCGTAATGGACCAGCTGCCAGAGGCCACGGCCTTGACCGATGCGAACCACGCACCCCAGTTACAGTGTCACGACCCATCAATATCTGGGCCCTCGTGATCCGTCCACGAAGGGGCCTCGGCGGTTGTCCCTCTGCTGTCTTGTCCCGACAAAAACTGATGTCATGCACCGACTGACCCGGGAATCAAACCCCCCACTTCCAATCTCGCGCCCTTTTTTTGGGTTCCCCGTTTGTCTCCATTTTTGAAGGAACCGAATTGCGAATCCAAGCTCTAAAAGCCACTCAATGACGGCGTCGGCCGAAATGTGGAAAAAACACCGGCGGTTGGATTAACGTCGCCTCCTAGCGCCCTTTATCATGCTGCGTCCACGCTGCCTCGGCTCGACTGCGCCTCTCTTCCGACTCGATCGACGAGGGGCGGACCTGGCGCAGGGCTTCCATCATTGGTCTGGAAGCCGGCCCGGGACACGGACGGCGACTACTGCATAAGAGAGACCATCTGGTTCGACGATGCCTGAAATTGGCCGTCAAGAAGGGTCTGCCCTGTGTCCGAGTAACCGGCAAAGACCTGTAGTACAGCCGTTATAGGTAGCGCGCAACGGAGCCATGGGGCAAAACAAAAGACCAAGAAAGCAGAACTTGTCTGTGATCGACGCCCCTTCTTGACCCCGTGCTGTGATGAGGGCTTCGGGACTGGCCACGTATTAGAATTAGAACCGCGTTTTATGCAAAGGCTAATTGTATCGTCATTGTGTCGCAAGTCAAAGCCGGTAGCAGGAATGGAAGCGGGAGTCTACTGGCGTTTCCCAGGATTTGCTCCCGAGCTGGAGCGCTGGCTGAACTGCCGGGCGGTGAAGAAGGCTGTGATTCACACACCCCACCAATTGGAAAAGTTAGCCGTCCCGCATTTCGGCCGCAGAGCAGGACCGAAGCTTTTTGGTGCAAGATATTAGGCGGAGGGAAAGCAAGTTGGGACGACAGCTGGACCAGGACTCAATTGCATCTACCAGCAATAAAACAAGTAATAGGCCAAGACAGAAAACATGTCGACCGTTTTGCATCTGCGTTCCGAGACCAAGCCGCTGGAGCACCGGTCTGCTCTGACGCCTAATGTAAGGCCGAGCCTCGTTTTCACTCCTCGCCCTTCACCTCACTCTCACACCCACTCTCGTCCTGATTCCTGTACCTTTGCCATTGTAGCACAGCCCTCAGGCGGAGCATTCCTGAATTTCCTGTGCAACCTGTGCGACTGCCTGCTGAAACGAGTGTATACCTCCATAGACGACCAAGGCCCTCATCGAGGCCGGTTACACGGTCAACGTCGAGCGCAGCCCCGTCCGCATCTTTGAGGATGCCGAGTTCGAGGCCGTCGGCGCCACCTTGGTTCCCGAGGGGAGCTGGGAGCAGGTCCCCAAGGACCACATCATCATCGGGCTGAAGGAGCTGGAGGAGAAGGACTGTGAGTCTCGAATCGCCTCCTCCTTGTGGACGACGACACCCTAGCAGCCGGTCACTTGCCGCTAACCAGCCCGAACCAGTCCCGCTCAAGCACACCCACGTCCAGTTCGCGCACTGCTACAAGAACCAGGGCGGCTGGGACAAGGTCCTGCGGAGGTATCACGATGGCGACGGCATGCTGCTCGACATCGAGTTCCTGGAGAAGGACGGCCGCCGCGTGGCCGCCTTTGGCTTCTGGGCCGGGTTCGCGGGCGCCGCCCTGGCCCTCCAGAACTGGGCTTGGCAGCTGGCCCACCCGGACGGCACCCCTCTGCCCGGCGTCGAGAGCCACCCGAACGAGGCGTCGCTGGTCGCCGAGGTCAAGAAGTCCCTCGCTGAGGGCACCTCCAAGGCCGGCCGCGCGCCCCGCGTCATCGTGATCGGCGCCCTGGGCCGCTGCGGCCGCGGCGCCGTCGACCTGTGCCTCAAGGCCGGCCTGCCCGACGAGAACATCCTCAAGTGGGACCTGCCCGAGACGGCGCCCGGCGGGCCGTTCAAGGAGGTGGTGGAGAGCGACATCTTTGTCAACTGCATCTACCTCAACAAGCAGATCCCGCCTTTTGTCACGCTCGAGACACTCAACTCGCCCGACCGCAAGCTGAGCGTCATCAACGACTGCTCCGCCGACACGACCAACCCTTTCAACCCCGTCCCTGTCTACACCGTCGCCACCACTTTCGACAAGCCCACCGTGCCCGTCGAGGGCCTCAAGTCCGGCCCGCCCCTCAGCGTCATCAGCATCGACCACCTCCCTAGCCTGCTGCCCAGGGAGGCGTCCGAATCCTTCAGCAACGACCTGCTGCCGTATCTCCTCACCCTCAAGGACCGCAAGAACGACCCCGTGTGGGCCGGCGCCGAGAAGCTGTTTCACGAGAAGGTCAAGACCCTTCCTTGAGGGCGCGTGTTTTTGCGACGATGTGTACTTTGGCCAAGACTCTAGATCTATCCTTCGCACTTAACGGGAAATGTTGGGCTTGGCGTTGACTCTGGAATCGTTGGGATATCCACCAATCAATCCGCGATGGGCATCGAAAAAAAGCAAAAGCAGAAAGATTTAGAACAACAGAAGACCTTTTGTTATCACCACTTGTGGATGGAAGTGTGGTCTTTGGTATGGAAGCTTAGAGCTGCATGATACAGGGGCGGGTAGCAAACATCGGCCATGTCGCCGAGCTGGATTCGATCCCCACTCTGGGGCCCCCAGCGTTCCCCCAACATAGGCCCGACTTGTGGGGGACGATTTGCGGGGAAGAAATGTCTGGGGAGTCACGCTGACGATGCTTGTCCTACTCAGTTCCTGTGGTCCTCTGCATCCTCTCTGCTTGCCTACCCCATCTTTTTCGTTACATCCCCCGCTCGTTCCCCCAGATTGCACCCCTGACACATGGGGTAGGAAAGGACGCTCGCTGGTACTGTGGTAGTTGCCGACGCCAGCGAGATTGCAGACACTGATAACCCGATGTTGTACCGATCCCCGCTCTAGACGGGCGAGTACAAAATGGCTTGCTCGTCTTCGTGCCCCCAGGTGAGGGGGGCTCTGCTGGATGGGACTCTTTGCTCGTGCCGAGTTGTTGAATCCCTGCTGAAGCGTCCAGCACGTAGGTAGACACGACCATGGCCCGGCTCAGTCTGTTGGCGGTCCTCTCGGCCGTTGTCGCCTCGGCCACGGCCGCCGCCGTCAAGCCGTCCGGCGGCCGCTCTGCTACTCCCCCTACGGCGCACCTCAAGAACGGCACCTACTATGGCATCTACAACCCGACCTACCACCAGGACATGTTCCTGGGCATGCCCTACGCCGAGCCGCCGGTGGGCGACCTGCGCTTCCGGCCGCCGCAGCCGCTCAGCACCAGGAGCTGGAAGGGGCGGCGCAACGCGACCGAGTACTCGCCCATATGCTTCGGATACGGCAGCGACACGTGGGTGCTGGGCAACCACGTCTCCGAAGACTGCCTGACCATCAACGTGGTGCGCCCGCACGGCGTCAAACCCGACGCGAAGCTGCCCGTCGCCGTCTGGATCCACGGCGGCAGCCTCGCGAACGGCGGAAGCTCAGACCCGCGGTACAACCTGTCCTTCATCGTGGAGCAGTCGGTCCGGATGGGCACGCCATTCATCGCCACCAGCATCAACTACCGCCTGCACACCTGGGGGTTCCTGTGGAGCGACGAGATGAAGAAAGCGGGCGCGGGCAACCTCGGATTCCGGGACCAGCGGCTGGCGCTGCAGTGGGTGAGGGAGAACATCGGTGCCTTCCGCGGCGACCCGGACAGGGTGACGCTCTGGGGCGAGAGCGCGGGCGGGCGCAGCGTGGCGACGCAGATGCTGGCGTACGGTGGACGTGACGACAAGCTGTACCGCGGCGCCATCATGCAGAGCGGGACCGGGTTCGACATCGACCTCGGCGAGGTGCCGCGGGCGGGGGACGTCTGGCAGGACTACTACGACGCCCTGGCCGCCAAGGTCGGCTGCGGCGGCGGCGGCACGGTCGACTCGCTGGCCTGCCTGCGCGCGGTGCCGGCGTGGACGCTGAGCGACGCCATCAACGCGACGGCCAGCCCGCCCTTCAGGGGCGTGGTGGACGGCGACTTCCTGCAGGCGCCGCGGCACAAGCTGCTCGGCGCCGGCAGCTTCACGCGCGTGCCGGTGGTTATCGGGGCCAACTTCGACGAGGGCACCGCGTTCGGCCAGTACGGCGTCGACACCGAGGCGCAGTGGCGCGCCTACCTGCGCGATGGCGCCGGCGCCGCCAACGCCACGACCGAGGTGCTCTCGGCGCTGTACCCGGACGATCCGCGCGTCGGCATCCCAGCCACTCTTCACGGGCGGCCTCCTCCTGGCGGTGGCAGTGGCAGAAACTACGGCGCCATGTGGAAGCGCGCGTCGGCATTTGGCGGCGACCGGTCGCAGCACGGGCCGCGGCGGGTGTGGGCGCGCACGTGGGCGCGGGCCGGGCTGCCCGTCTGGAGCTACCACTTCAACGTGCTAGTCAACGGCATCTCGCCCGCGCTCGGGGCCACGCACTTCCAGGAGGTGGCCTTTGTGTTCAACAACACGCGCGGGCTGGGCTACGACACCGCCGTGGCCGTGAACCCGTTCGAGGGGAAACCGGCGACGTTTGGGAGGCTGGCAGACGTCATGTCGCGCATGTGGGTGGCCTTCATCGTCTCGGGAGACCCCAACGCCCACCGAGGGGTCACTGACGTGCGCTGGCCGCGGTACGAGGAGGACGGGTCGCCACGCAATATGGGTTTTGACGTTAATGTCACGGCGCTCGCGTACGCTGAGCCTGATACGTATCGGACGGAGCAGATTGAGTATCTGATCCAGAAGCTGTGGTCGTGACGGGATATACAAAGATAAAGATGCTTAGCTAATGCAACAGTATGTGCTGTTATTCGTGTGCCTGCCATTTTGGCCCCCGTATTTGCAAAATTTGGAAGTAAAATTTGAAGTCGTCATGGAAAGAGCACAGAGAGTCTGGCAGGCGAGGCCCCACAACCTTGGTCCGAACGGAGCTCTTGGATTGGCCCGCCCCCCGTTTTGTGCGGTAGAGAAGATTGAGTTGTGCGGGTGGGTGGGCTCGCGCTTGCTTTCCTCAATTGCCCGCCGGCCTGCCCCCTGCTCCGGCAAGCACGACTCGTGGCGTGGCCCTGGTGGTGGGCGGGAACAGCGGGCTGACTGGCATGGGGGTCCCCCTTGGCGTCGTTCATTCAGGCCGTCAGAATTGAATTTTGCTTTGCAATCTCTGATTTGTTTTATTTTGTTTCCTTCCAGTTTGCATTGCGGACCTACAAATTTTCTTTTTCTTTTCTTTTCTGGATGATTGATCGCCCTGCCGCACTGGCTCCGTCCGACCGTGCAAGGGTACGGTACCCCCCCCCCCCCCCCCTTTTTTTTTTTTTTTTTTTTTTTTTTTTTTTTTTTTTTACTTTTTCAATTTTTACAGCACCAGCACAACCGAATTGTTCGGTGTTGTATTGTCAGCCACAGCCGCTAAGTTGAGCCGCGTTTGCCCAGCTCCAGCTGTCTGTTTTTTCCCCTCTGCGGCTACTACGGACCACCGCACCTCCAGCCAAGCAAGCCACCAACCCGCCAGCCGGCAACAGCCAACCACATCACCCGCGTCTTGTGGTTGACGCAAAGACTCGATCGCCCTGTGTGTCGCCTTGGTTCCAGCCCACCAAAAAGCAACAAAACCGCAACACCGACAATCGGTCGAGCCCCGCCCGCCCTCCTCCAACCAGCATCCAAACTACGCATCCGACTCGAGCACCCAGCAGCAGCCCTCCCGCACCACCGCGTCCGCCGTTTCGATGAGATAGAACCGAAATATGTTATGGCTTTCCTGGACGACCGCTGGCCCGTCTCTGCTTCTCTTGTGCGCCATCGTCGCATGGTGGTTTACTGAGTATGTCTTTGCCTGCCGTCAAGCGCTGCTGCTTTTCATGCGCCTACGTAGTCACTTTCCTTCATCCCCTCTCCCTCGACCTTGGGGGCGTGATTACTGACCGCAGACCACCGCCACATACCACAGGCCCAAGACTGCCCAGCTCAATTTCATCGTCCTAGTCGGCTGCTTCTTCTTTTTCTGGGCCGTCGACCCGCAACTGGCTCGCGACGTTCCCGTCAACGCATTCCACTACTGCGCCGGCACGCTCCGGCTCCTCAAGGTCGATAGCTTCCTCGCCGGCTTCGTCGCGTCCAATGCTAGAATGCTGTTCACTGGCGCCGCCGTTGTCTGGTGCGTCATAACTCGGCCCTCTACATCTGGGGCAGCTAGACCTGGCTAATTCGTGGGATTTTTCCGCTTGCGCTCCCCAACAGGCTCCTCCGCCGGGCGTCTCAGACCCTCTGGAAACCGGTGCCCGAGCTCATTGGCATCCTGGGCCTCGAGGTCCCCGACAGCCCCGATGTCTCCCTTACGGGAATCGCGGCGGACAAGGCTACACTGACCTGGACCAAAGCCCAGCCCAGCCGCCCGGTGCAAAAATTCCTCATCCAGGTCAATGGAGTCAATGGTGAGTCGGACCAACCTGTGCTGGCAAACCTTGCGGCTTTTTGCTCCGAAACACCCCGAGACGAGGCCCGAGAGCAGGCTCCTGACCATGACGGTGGGCGTTTTTGGACATGTAGTGGGCGAGATTGCGAGCAACCAGGACAACTTTATCATAGTGTCGGGCCTCAAGCCGGACCATTTCTACAACGTGCGCGTCATCGCCGTCGGCGCCAACAATTTCCAGGCCGGCAGCCGCGTCATCCGTCTTCGCACTTTTGCCAGGGACGGGCGGCCCCAGCTCGGCAACGCTCGCCTGCCCTCTAATTTCACACCGGACGAGCAGGGTCTGTCCTCTCAGACCGAGGTCGTGGACGAGAATGGTGCCCCGCGAAGTCCCGTGCCGGCTGTAGAGACGGCCGCCGTGTCGGAAGCCGCGCCTCAGGCCAGCACCCGCGAGGTCAATCCTTCTTCGGTGCCTGGGATGCGGAGAAATACTGTCGGCAGGCGCCACTCGCCGTCTGTTGCCACCATGGACCAGCCGCCGCCGCTGCCACCGCCGCCCCCAGAGGCCGAGACGGCCGAGCCCACGGACGCGCAGATGGACCTGCTCGGCGAAAAGTACAAGGCGCTGCTGCGAGAGACGGAGGAGCTGGCCGAGATGATGGCGAGGGAAGAGGAGGACCACAGGCAGACGCTGAGCGAGATGGAGGCGGAGAAGCAGGAGAAGAAGAAGGAGCAGAAGAAAAAGGAGGAGCACACGGAGAAGCTGAGGCGGGAGCAGGGCACTACGGAGCGCCTCATGCGCAACGCACTGCAGCGGAAGTCTCAGAAGGAGAAGCTGCTCAAGGAGAAGCAGACGGAGCGCGCCAAGCTCGCGGAGCGCGTGGCGAACTTCGAAAAAGGCATCGAGGAGATGCGCAGGGACCAGGCGAGCTTCGCCAAGGAGAAGGAGAAGCTGCAGGCGGAAAAGAAGTCGCAGGAGAACAGCTTCCGGAGCGAGGTCAGGGCGCTGTCGACAGAATGCAGCAACATGGAGGCAGAGCTCAAGGAGAGGCGCGCGCAGGTCAAGGAGCTGGAAGATGCTAGGAAAAAGCTTCCAGGGGGCGAGGACGATGCAGAGTGGCGGGAGCAGGACGCCGAAGCGCGTAGGGAGTGGAGCAGGCGGGAAAGGGAGCTGCATGCCACACTCGACTACGAGAACAAGCGGACCCGCCAGCTCGACGAGTCGACGCTTGGCATCTCGACGCAGCTGCAGCAGATGCAGCAGTTGCAGCAGCGCGAGTTCTTTGCCCAGTCCAACTCGTCAGCGGTCGAGTTCGGCGACGGCTTGAGCAGCCAGATGAAGCGGAGGAGCAGGACCGGCAACTCCATGCCGGGCGTCGCCGTCGGTCCGTCGCCGGCCATGAATGCCGCCTACCCCGTGTCGGAAGTCACGGGGGCCGCGGTGCCGGGCTTCTCGGCCAACCGGCTGTCGGGCCCGCCCGGGCTTGCGCCCATCCCGTTCATGACCCTGCCCGCCGACGTGAGCGCAGACCCGGGCATGTCTCGCGAGGATGCGATCAGGGCGCTGACGGGAGACGCGCCTCTCAGCCCGACGGCCAAGGCGCTCCTGCCCTCGCACATCTTCCTGGACATGGACGAGGACGATCCGAGCCCCGACGAGAGCCCGTTCGTGCCGCCTCGACGACTCCGATCGCCGGCCAACGATCCTCAGTCGCCGGGCTCCACCTCCAACAAGTCGATGAGCATGCTGTCCAGCCCCCGCGGCTCGACCCACAATCTGCCCTTTCCCCAGTATGGGGAGCCTGGTGACAGGAGGTCGCTGATTAGCGCGAGGGACCTTGGGCCGCCGCCGCTGTCGTCGCCACCCCTCCCGATAGCCCAGCCCGAAGGCAAGGGCTCTTCGCTGGCCAGTCTGCTGAAGTTCCAGCGGTCTAGGGGCTCGAAGCCGCCCGAGATGGAAGGGCCGGCGCTCGGGAGCCTCAAGCCGGGCCAGAGCCAATCCTTCCCACGCCAGTCAGACGAGCCCGAGAGCCTGGCCAACAGGAGAAAGCTGAGCCTCTCGTCGTGGAACGGCATGTTCAACCGCAACTCGACGGGGCCCGAGGTGCAGCCGGATCCGCGGATCCCGCCCGCCGCCTCGACGACCAGCCGCTTTTCGGCCCGCAACATCTTCCCCTTTGGCGGCTCGCGAGCCCCGAGCGGCGTCTTCCAGGAGAGGGATCCGAGCAGCCCACGCCCGGCTTCCATAGCCTCGTCGGACCTGCCGCGGCCCTCGACCGAGGGCACCTCGGGCATCTGGGGTCCTCTTCCGGCCGACATGCATGTCATTGCCGGCAAGACGTGGCCGTGGTCGCCGCCCGAACACGGCTGGTCTCGCAACCCTTCGCGCCGCCCTTCGATCCACGGGTCGCCGTCGGTGCTGAAGACCACTCTGGCTTCAGCTGACGACGAGATCCTGGACGAGGAGGCGCTGCTGAGGCACGGCGCACTGCCGAGCCAAGTTGGGGTGATCGGTAGCAGACCACCGGGCGCCAACAAGTCGCTCAAGACGCTCAACCCTGCGGCGCCCACCTTCATGACGAACCTCTTGTTCAAGTCGTCCAAGGATAAGTCCAAGGAAGGCAAGGGTAAAGACAAGGACAAAGGCAAGACTAACGAGAGCTCCACGTCTCAGGCTGGAGAGACGTCGCCGGCGGACCCGCGCATCTCGCGCGACGGTATATCGGTTCACACGGAGACATCCGTATCCGAGTCGCGCGAGTCTCTGACGCTGGACACGAGCCTCTCCAATACGTTGCTGGACGGGCCCCTCGGCTCATCCACGCCCGGCAGCTCCAAGGACGGCGGCCACCCGGACAACGTGGTTAAGAAGCTGTTCCGCAAGAGCAGCTCGAGCAAATTCAGCTTCACCTCGCGCCTGGGAAAGAAGGGTCCCGGCAGCGTGTCGGCAAACTCGGACACCCACGGCCGCTCCAGTATGGGCGACCTCGACGACGCCGGCCTGCCCGTCACGTCGGGCTTGAGCCTCGACTACTACGGCCACGGCTTTGGCGATAGCGGTGGCGGTGACTCGTCCCCTTCGGCCGCCGCCGCCATGTTTGGGCGCGGCGTCGATAGCGTCACCAGCAGCCCATCGCTGGGGCCGTCAAAGTTTGGCGGCGGCAACAACAGCAGCAGCAACAACGGCAAAGACAAGGACAACAACAGCACCAGCAGCAGCAGCGCCAAGGACCGGCCCGAAAGCCGCATGAGCAGCTCTCACCGCTGGTTCTCGATGAAGAAGAAGGGCAAGGAAAAGGAGTCCCTCGAGCTCGACAGGGCGAGCGTTGCCGACTCGGACGGGCCGCCTTCCACGTCGATGCCCGTGACCGAGAGGACGTCGAGGGATCTCTGAGCCCAGTTGGGTGGGTGTCGCTACTTGTTTATGGTATCGTTAACTTTGCTGTCACTGTTTAGTCTTTGTCGGGGCTGTTTGGTGTGCTGTCTAGTCCTTGGGTGTCTGTCTGTCCGTCTCTGTCTTAGCCTAGTAGCCATTTACCCTCCTACCTATCTACCCTCTTGCCCTTTTATTTTTGGAAGTCGGCAGGCAAAAGAAAAAAGGAGGGTAGCGAATAGAAATTTCCAAATGCGTTTCAATCTCAGGCACACGGGCGTCCACCCGTATCCTCTCTGCCCTGGCACAGCAGCATATTGGAAGTTCCCGTTCCGGCTCGACTCGTAGGTAATGCTATTCTTAAGGATAGACATATAGCGTGTAGAAAACATCAGTGTCCGATTTATGCCACCACGCTCTCCACACACACGTCCAACTCACAATTCCAATCCGCCAGGATGTTACCATTAAAGCTATTGCTTTGGTTTCTGATATCCAGATGTCGGGTGCCAGGCCGCCGCCGACTTGAAATACGTAGAAGCAACACTCCGCCACTTTACCGAGAAACCCTTCCTGTGCACACAGACACAAAGTTTTTGTCTTTCCCTTTGTTTTGCTTTTTTTTTTTCTAGTTCTTTTTACCACTTCCTTCCAATCCTCTCTGCCCTGTGAGGGACCAAATATGAGGCTGGGTAATGCAGGGGCTATAACCCAAATGAAAAAGAATGAAGAGGGGAAGCCAGGATGGGAACCCAAACCCCACCTAGGAACTAGCTAGGTGCAAGTAAAGAAAGAAGAAAAAAAAAACCCGAAGCCTTCGATGCGTGTACATACCCTTCTCTATCATAATCCCGTGATGTCTCATATGCTGGACTAAAAACCGAAAGACGCGATGCAGGTCGATGAGAAGGAAGCATGCTTTTTTTTTTGTCCCGAAAGAACAGGAAAAACGCACCCAGGTCCCGAAAGAAAGTGAGGGTATCAAACAATAAAGTAGGGACAGAATGGGATGAGAAAAAAAAAAAGAGACGAAAAAAAAAACTGCTGGAATCAGCACAAATGGTTCTAAACATGGTCCTAGGGATGGGTCATGGCGAGAGTGCGCTTCTTTCTCTAATCAGCTACACGCCCCGTAGATCCGGCGCCGCTCGATGCGCGCTGTTGTTGGCGCATGGCCGCCTCTTGCATCCCCAGCTTCTCTATATTCTCCGCCGTGAGGGAGTCGCCCAGGACGCCGCCGGCCGGCGATTCGAGCGAGTAAGACGGCGACGGCCACCCGAGCTCGGCGCTCCCGGTCGCGTCCACCAGCTTGTCGTCGCGCGAATGCAGCGCGCGCTCGCTGGCCTCGACGAGCCGTAGCGCCTTGCGGGGTCGCTCGATGTGCGCGTCGCTTGTGGAGCTCAGGAGGTGCTGGTGGTAGACCGGGAAGTCGTAGCCCTCGGGACCTGGTCGTGGAGCAGTCGTGACCGCAGGCTGCCGCCCGGCTGCGCCATCGGCCCCGCCCCGTTCTCGGTGGCTTGGACCGCCGTTGGGGTCGGTTGTGAGGATCGCCGTGGGCTTGCGCTTCCCCATCGACGGCCTTCTCTCGGCTGCTGCTGTGGTCGTTTGGGGGTCCCCGTTTGCCATCGGCCCAGCTTCGCTTGCGCTGTCGACGCTCTGGTCCTCGGGATCCGTGGCGCCGCACTGGCCTTCTGGGACCGAGCACTCGGATGACGTGGACGGCGACGCCCCTAGTGGCTTCTTCCTCTTGGATATGGCCCATCGGACCAGCATCTTTTCCAGAATTTGACTGCGCACAGGTTTTGCCAGATAGTCGTCCATGCCCGCCTTTCTGCACTTCTCGCGGTCGCCCTGTATGGCCGACGCAGTCATGGCCACAATGGGCACGTGCTTGACGTAGGCCTTGTACGGGGCGTGGTGCCGCAGCACGTGTGTGCATCTGTAGCCGTCTATCACGGGCATCTGCACGTCCATCAGGATTATGTCGGGACGCGGAACCTGTCCATCCTGCGCCCTTTCGAGGTACTCGAGCGCTTCCTTGCCATTCCATGCGGCGCTGACGGTGAAGCCGAGCCTCTTGATGGTCTTGGTGGCGATCTCTTGGTTGACGGCGTTGTCCTCGACCACTAGGATGTGTATCTTGGCTCGCGCGTCCATGTCGAGGTCCTGCGCGAGCGGCGTCGAGGGCAAGACGAGCGACCTCCTCCGGCTGGCCAGGCTGGAGGCATTGTTTGCGCCCGACTGCTCTGAGCCCACGTCCATGCTGCCCATGTTCGCGAGAGTCGAGTGGGGATCAGGGTCCGTCGAGCTCTTGCGCGAGACGCTCATCTCGGACTGCAGCCTTTCGGGCAGCGTTTCGATCTCGACGAGATCTCCTGGCGTCACGCCGTGTTGCGGCTTGTTGAAGGGGATCCAGAACGTGGCCGTGGTTCCGACCCCCAGCTGGGACTCGAGCTCCATGTGGCCCTTCATCAGCTCGAGCAGGTTCTTGCAGATGGTCAGGCCCAGACCCGTCCCGCCAAACTTGCGTGCTGTCGAGGCATCCCCTTGACTAAAAGGTTGAAACAGGCGCTGCCGCACCTGCTCCTCGATCCCGATGCCCGTGTCCTCAACAACGAACTTGATCTCAATCGTCGACCGAGTCTCCCTGTGCTTCTGCACCGAGAACTTGACGTAGCCCTGCGTTGTGAACTTGATGCTGTTTGTCAGCAGATTCGTGATGATCTGTCTCACTCGCCCTGGGTCGCCCAGGACGACCAGGTCTTTTTCCACGTCGGGAGATATTTCGGACTGGAAGTCCAGGCTCTTGCGTTCAGCCGCAAAGCTGAGCATCTTGTTGACATCGCTCACGATTACCGACAGCGAGAACTGAACCTCCTCGATGTCCAGTCGCCCCGACTCGACCTTTGAGAAGTCCAAGATGTCGTTGATGACGGTGAGGAGCGCATTCGCAGATCGATAGACTAGCCGTGGTCGAGAATCATCAGCATGGTGACTAATATCTCACGAAGGCCGAGCCCAAGGCTAAGAGCCCCATTGCCTTTTTTGAGACGGTCTTCAGATTTCCGGAGAGAACTCACTATTTTCGGCGTATTGTCGCTGCTCCACGTCCAATTGGAGGTCAAGGAGCAGCTCAGCCATACCGATAACCCCGGTTATGGGAGTACGTATTTCGTGAGACATCTTTGCTCAGGCTCAATAAAACGTCAGACCATCTCGAGGATATCCTGAGCAGGGGGGAAGGAAGGGGCTGGCATGAAGTCTTGTCTAACATTTGCTAGGAATTGGCTCTTGAGCCTGCTCGCCTCCTTGGCAGCGGCCTCGTTGGCCACCAGCTGTCTCCTCTCTTTGGCCTGCTCTATCAGGTCCATCTCGCGAGCGCGAAGCTCTGTGACGTCAAAGATGACGCCTATAACACCCTCGATGGCGCCTTCTCGGTCCATGAAGCCGAACTGTGTCTTGGTCTTCCCTATGACCGGGATGAAGCGAGTCCGGTACCAGCGACCGTCTGAGATTGGGGAATAATCGGTCAGCCCTAGGGATTGGTTGGGTCGTCGCTGTGGCTCGAGTTAGGGTTCAATGCCTACCTATACCGTGCTCCTGGATGTCCTCAGTTGACCTGCCGGCGAGGATCGACTCAACCGGCTCCAGGAAAGGCGGCCTCTCGCCGTCCTCGAGGTGCGAGTTAAGCCGATTAAAAACCTCGTACATGTTGTGACCCAGATACCATCGCGACCCGTCTTCATGGTCGCGGTACCGCTCACCGGTCGCGTCCCAGCTCAGCGAGCCCTCCAGCATGGTGACCTTACGGTCCGTATCCACCGTGAAGATGGTCACATGCGCATGAGAGATGACGGTCAGAAGTTGCTCTCTCAAGCGCTTAGCCGCCAACTTGGCCTCCATACTCTCGTGGATGTCGGTGCAGGTTCCTAAAAGATGGATGCAAACATCCGAGGTGTGAGCGGCTGGCAGTTTTGAGCAGGAAAAGAGTTGGCGATCTAGATCTCGGAGGGGCCAGGCGTTACACCTACCGAACCACTTTGTGATTTCCAGGGTATCTTTGTCCCGCAGGGGAAGAGCGCGCCCCAGAAACCAGCGCCACTCGCCGGTTTTGCTCCTACACCGGTACTCTATTGCGTAGGGCTCTCCGGTGGCGAGGGAGGCCTTCCACCGCCTCTCCTGCTCGGGCATGTCGTCCGGGTGGAACGGATTCTTCCAAGCGACGCCTATCGAATCTTCCCTGGATAGCCCGGTATAGTCGTACCAGCGGCTGTTGAAGAAGTCGTGGTTCCCGTCCGGGGTGGCGGTCCAGACGAGCTGGGGCATCGTGTCGCAGATTAGTCTGAACTTTTCGTCCTCGAGCTCCCTCATGGTCGCGAGCATCTGCGCCATCTTGGTGACGTCGCGGCAGGTGACGACCCCCGCGACGAACTCCCCGGTCACCTCGTCTCGGATGGCCTCTCCAAGGACGTCGTACACCACCTTCTTGCCTTCTTGATTGTACATTCCGATGCGAACCCCGGCAAACGGAATCTCTGTGCGCACGAGAACCGATATCGGATACTCTGATGGTTCCAGTTTCCGTTTGAAATGCTCGTCGTAGACCTCCCAGTGCCTGAGGACGCCGACTCCCTCGTGGAGCGGGTCCGGTTCTTCAGGATGTATGAAGAGGTTCCTCGCGGCCTTGTTCGGAAAGGAGACAGACGAATCCTTCCACATTGCAATGACGGGCATTTGCGTATTGTCGAGGATGGCGTCTTTCATGGTAAAGAGCTTGTGTAGGATCGAGGGCGTGCTGGAGGCAGGGATCGCAGCGGGCGGCCCAAGTGGTGGGAAGGGTGTCAAACCAAGGTTGATAACCTGGCCGCTGGGACTCTGCTGCACGCTTCCGCTAGACTCGCGACTAGAGGCACTGACCGAGGAAGGCCTTCCGGTGTAGACCGACTTGCGATCAGCCGCATCCAGCATATTCTGCCGGACGACAGCCTTCTTAACGCTCGCCACCGATGTCAAGCTCGTCTCGGTGCTGGTGAAGGTCAAGGTGAAGTATGCGTGACCCTCGGCCTCCCAGACGTTGATCAGCATCTTGGCATGGCTGTAAGCGTCCTGGCCCAGTTTCTTCGACCGCTTAACCCAAGGCTCTTTCGGCTTGCCAAAATTCTTCTTGGAGACGACGACCTCGACACACAGCGGTGTCTTTGTGACATTTGCGGCAGGCTCAGGGCTCACGCAAGTAGGCCGCGAGGTAGCGTCGCCTCGCGGCGTCGGCGCGTCCCGGCTGTCTTGATTGTTAGCAGACCGCCCGTTGTTGGCGGCGTCTGCAGGATGCATCCGCGCCGAGCCGTGACAGACGTCGTTGGCGACCGAATCTAGGAAAGTTTCCCACGACAACCAGACAAGGCGGCCCTGTTGCAACATATCGATGCCGACTTGAGACATGGTCTGGCCGCGGAGCATGTCCAGAACCGAGATGGCACCTTCGTCGTCGGAACCATCCGACTCGGGCTCAGAAACGATGCCCAGCATCCTTCCCATGGCCTCGTTGGCCAAGACTACTGTCTTCATGCTATTGAGGACGAGAACAGGCATGGGCAGGAAATGCATGGCAGTGAAAGCCAACTGACCAGGAGTGATGTACGGCAAGGGGATGTGGAAGGGAGTTCCGGAGCGGACAGCGCCGTCTTCCAACGAGGTCCCGGAGGATCGCAAGTTTGAGTGTAGCAGCCCCGCCTTAGAGGCTACTCCGTGGAGAGGCAGGCCATCGGCGGTGATGGGAGTGGCGGCATAAGGCGGGGGCGCCGTCGAGTCGAGCCTGAGATGGAGCGGAGGCAAACCCCCATCTTCGTGTTCTGGCGGTGCGACAAAGTCCCTGCCGGCGGTCTCTAGCGGAGGATCGGGCGCTGCGTCGCTAGCAAAGGACGCACTCGTAGAAACCATTCCGCTATCGGGGGGCCCATGAGGCGTGCGAGTCGGAGGGCAGGAGAGGGAAACGGTTTTTTGTTTTTTATGTTTATGAGTATGACTCCGGCTCCCTTGCTCAGTTTCCCCCTTCCTCTTGTGTGGAGGTTTCTGGGCCGGTGGCGGATCAGCCCGTACAGGGGAGGCGTCAAGAGGGCCTGGCCGCTCGGGTGGACAGCCTGGTGCAGCAGTTGCCGAGCTGCTGCTGGTGTCCGTGGAACGAAAATGCAAACCGGGGAACGGAATCGACGTCGTCGTGGAGGCGGTGGGGCTTCGACGGCCGGTGTGCCCTTTCGTGGCAACACCCTGTCGACGCGCGGACAAGGAGGGGGGTGTCTGGGCTGTCTGGTGTTGTCTCGGCGCCTGCGCTAAGAGGCTAAGACATCCAAGATCCGAGCCGAGGCGGAGGGAAGACTGCGTAAGTAAACCCAACAGGCGGGGTCGGTGTGTAATGCCACACGCAACACCACGCTTGCGTCACCCTATCGGGGTGCTTGGTCCTCTCCAGGATTCGTGGGGGACAGTGTAGGCGGGTGGGTGCCGGGAGATGGCGGCGTGCGGTGAGCGTGTGACTGCGACGGAGACAACAGGACCCAAGGTCAAGTGAGATGGACCAGGAGCAGGAGGAAACATTAAGCGTTATGCCCAAAAAAAAAATCAGAGTATGAAGTGGGCGAAACCGGAGAATTCGGATATTAGAGGCCCAGGGTGGTCGTCGAGGTTGGAGAGATGGGGCTGTGGCTATACCTCGATGGGCGGGCGCATGTCAGCCAGGGAACTCGTTAGCTGTCTGCCAGGTCAGATGGAGACAAGTGGTCGCAAAGGCAGGGAAGAGAAAGGAATCAAACAGGTCCGGATAAGAAACAAGAAAAGAACAGAAACAAGAGAAGAAGCGTTAGGTTGTTGCTGGCAGGGCAGAACGAAGCAGGCGGGCTGTGTAGGTGTAGGTAGTCTGATGTATGTGGCCGCCCACACAACACCCGAATAAGGAGACGGCTTGACCTACCTGGGTGCCTGGTCTGACGCTAGGGATGAAAAAGGTTGTTGGAGCTTCGCACGCCAGGCGCGTCGGGAGAATAAAATGGAAAGGGCTGGTGGGCATCGAAGATGCCGTCCGTGTGTGGGTTTTTGCTACCCCAGTCCCAGCAAATTCCCATGTCGTCATCTGGGCTGGCGCTTCCTCACAGATCTCGGAAAGAGGCAGGAGCAGCCAGCACCCAGCCCCGTTCCATTGCCTTGGGAACGCCTTCCCCAATCACCACCAGCCCTGTTTGTTGGGCCCATTTCCACTCCCATTTCCACTCCCGTTTCCATTTCCGTTTCCATTTCCATTTCCATTCTCCATCATCATTCCCATTTTTTTCTCTTCTTTTCTTTTTTTTTCCCCAAACGGGCAATCTCTTCTCCTTCCCGCCTTCTCTCGTGTTTTCCCTCCTGTTTGAACTTGGCCACCCGAAGCTCAATAGGCATTGGAACCTTGAGCAACCTGCGTCCCCACAAGTCGAAAGCCGCCTTTTTGGGTTATGACGCGCGATTGGACCTGAGGGGTTAAGATGCCCAGCACCGACTGCCGGGAATCAGATCAGCCACCTCTCCACTCCTCCACCCTTCGTCTTCCCCTTCTTTGGCGCGCCCGCCACTCTTTTTCCCTCCGAGCGTCCAGGGACGCATCCACAGGGCGATCCAAAGGGTCTCCTTTTTTTTGTGGACCGTGGACCCTGAGGGGCAATAAAACCGCATGCAGAACATGTTACCCCCACACTAGCATTGGTAGAGGTGGCAATATCGTGGGCATTGAGGGTTGTGAGCCTATTTGTTTGTAACCGTAAACTGACAGCGAGGGATTTCACATGAAGCGGTCGGCCCGTGCTCCTTTGCAAGCAGGCCACTCCTCGCTCTCAGAGCACACATCAGAAAAAAGGGCTGTTGCGAGGTAGCTAGCAAAACCAGGGTCTGCCTAAAATTGGCGCATTAGGCAAGGGGTGCCTGGCCTTTTTTTTTTTTTTTTTGACCCTTCCTCGGTTTTCGGGACGCTCACTTTGCACGCTAGGCCAAGAAGGGATCCGTGCCGATCTGCAGTGGAACAAGGGGGTGCGGCGGTCGAACTGTGTGCTGCGAGCTAGGAGAGCTCCCTTTCTCGACGTATGTACTCGCTGGGATTCGCCC
Organism: Magnaporthiopsis rhizophila; assembly: GCA_003049465.1. NCBI lineage: Eukaryota > Fungi > Ascomycota > Sordariomycetes > Magnaporthales > Magnaporthaceae > Magnaporthiopsis > Magnaporthiopsis rhizophila. Next base: position 132,526 of record PYSS01000045.1, on the reverse strand, counting down.
GAGAAGGTTTTCCATTAACCCAGCTCCTCGGTTCGGCTTCATCGAACCGACACAGTTCTGGACCATTTAACCCAAGCCTAGAATCTCCTCCGGTGGACTCCGTGTCGCGAAATGGAAAAGAGGTGAACACAATCCTATCCTGTCCGCAATGCTCGGGTCCGCTTGCAGTCTGTGTGCTGTGGGGTGACGACTGTGCGGCGAAGCGTTGTTGTGTTGCATTGCGCCTCGCCATTTTTCCCTCTTCTTCCATGGATGACCTTGCCTACATCTGCCCGTATATACATTTACCTAATCGAAGTATGTACACTTGCGGCACCGATTTTAACCCATCAGCCAAGGAGCAAAAAGCAAAAGATCTAAGCGTGGACGGACGGACTGACGTGAGCGGCGGCCGTGGGCGAGCTCCGCGCGCACTACGTCATCATGCAGCCCGTCGCGGCGCAAATCCACATGTCAGGCGGCAAACTGCATCCACTGCGACGTGACCACACCGCATCGGGACGGGCAGCTTCACCGACAGAGATGAAGCCCTTTCGTTCAATTGGTCCCAGCGCCACGCCGTCAAACAATAGCGAGTATCGAAAACAGACTCTATTGAGATAGTGCGCCAAATCCAACACCGAGGCGAGCTACCGAGATGGTCTCAAGGAAAATGGCACAGACGGACAGGAATGCGGGGTGAGAGTCAAAGTACAATACGTAATTGGCAGGCTGACGGTTCGGCTCTGAATCGGCTCTCTGATATAAAACAAGACGAAAAAAGTCAAAAAAAAGAAGAGGAAGGAAGCACACGAAGATGACGACGAAGAGGGCAAAAAAAAAGAAGCAAGAGGGAAAAGAAACCCGTTTCATCCCATGTTCTTTTTCTCGCCGTGGCTATGCTTGCTGTAGAGAAAGTGGTCATGCTTCAATGTCACATCGTGCGTGCCTCCAACATCTCAAGAGCTAAGAGCTGTCCTTCATCTTGCCGCAGGTCGAACACGTCCACCATTTGTGCTCCATGCGCGTGCCGCAAAAGGAGCAGTCCCACGTGGCCGGTCGGGGCCCTGGGACTGAGCCCGAGCCCGAGACGGTCCGTGAGCTCGCGGTAGAGGTAGATGCAGAAGCCCTATTGGCTCGGGGCGGGCTGTCCTGCGTGAGATCGACCACCTCCTGGCCGCGGGCTTCATCCATCCTGCTACGCTTGACCGTCCTCGCAGAGAGGTCCCTGTCAATCTTGTCGCTCCGCTCCGTGCCGCACGCGTCACAGCACAGGTAGTTGGCCGGGTTGAGCAGCGTGCAGACGTCGCAGGTCCACTGGTCGTCTTCCGAGCCCACCGCCTCCTCCAGCAGCGCCGCCCTGCCCCCGCTGCCCGTCGGGTTTTCCACGCTGGGCGGCACATACGCGGCGCCGAGCCGCCTCTTCTCGTCCTCCTGCACCAGCTCCCACAGCGCCTGCGCGATGGCCGCATCGTTGGCCGCGTCCTCCTCGGCGCGCGTCATGGCGCTCTGCCGCGCCGCGTCGTCGGCGATGCGCCTGACTTCGGCCTCGCCGATGCCCAGGTCCTTGTTTCCCCCCGCACAGCCCTTCATCGACCTGCTGCGCCGCTCGGCCGCCAGCGCGATCACGCTCCGGATGTCGGCGCCGGGCCGGGCGGCTTGCCCGCCCAACCGCCGACCCGATCCCGCAGCCGATGCGGCTTGCTGTTGCCGCTGGACGCGGCGCTTCTCGGCCGCGGCGCGGGCCAGGCGGCGCGCCTCGTGGGGTGGCAGCTGGCCGAGACGACCGCCGCCGAGCCGCTGGCCCTCGGACAGGAAACCCTCGCCCGTGTAGCCCTTCATCAGCAGGCCCTCGTGCTCGTCGCGCAGCTGGTCCCAGAGAGCGTGGAACTTTGCGTCGTGCGGCCCGTGGACGATGTGGCTGAGCTCGTGCAGCATCGTGTCCGCCACCTGCTCAAAGGGCAGGAACTGCGTCACGTCGCCCGGGTACCGCAGCCGGACCAAGATCTTTTGGCCGCGGTTGATGTTGAGGCCTTTTGTCCCACCCCGACGAAATCAAACATGGCGTTCATGGGAGATTAGCGCCCCGCCCAATGTTTTCCCCAATAGTGTGAGAAGCATGTCTGTAGCACGTAGGTGGAAAACAAGACTCACCAAGCAGGTCCCGCTGATCCGGATAGAATTCGGCAAGCTGCCCGACCTTCCACCCCCTAGCCCTCATGATGGGCTTGACCAGCGACGCCAGCCTCTTGAGGCTGTGCAGGGCCTCCTGCTGGCGCGGCAGGTGCTGGAGGTGCGAGTAAGACAGAACGAGCGGATCGCGGTCCGACATGTTGCCGAAGAACAGACCAGACTGCCGTATGCCGAGGTGTGTTTCCGGGTTGGGAGAAGGAAACCTTATGTCAGGGGCAAAAAGGGAGCGAGGAGATGGGGAAAGTTTGGCGGTCCAAACTAACAAGCCGAGCCGCCGTCAGGCAACTTTCTTTATGATGCTGGCGAGCGGACCAGGATTCCCGCGGAAGCAGAATCCGTCTTCACATGGTGAAATTGTGAATGAACGGATATGCTGGTCCGAGGGAAAGTGGCCTCAAAGACGGCGGCGACAGGGCGCGTCGTCAGCTATTGGCTGCCTTGCCGGGCTTGTTCCCTCCGCCTCTGGCAATTTGTTGATGTGAGCGGGCGAGGCTTTGTCAGGCTGTCGGCGGGTTCTGGAACATGCGAAACGGCGGCCCAACGGTGTGTGCGGTTTCGGTTCGGGCTCTCAGTGGTGCTACGGGCGTCCAATCAATAGCGGGGATGGCCCCTGGCCGGGCTAGGCTCCAGCACACAGGTAGCCCTCGGGAGATCCGAATTCGTACCCAAACTCGTCCATGACCAAGTAGCCGGGCGGGAAAGAACTGACGAAACGATGCGATACGATACGAAATGACGTACGCAACACACGGAGAACACCATGTGGGAAAATAATCGAGGCAATACCAAGACCCATCTCTTCCGTCACAGAAGAGCCAGGCCTTTTGAGTTGCTCATTACCCCTTACACAGAACCAGGACTGGGCGGATGATAACGATCGCACGACACTCGCGGTAATTGACAAAAAGGAGGGCAGCGGGCAGTCTGGGCAGGATCAAAGTCAAAACAATAAAACCGAATCTTTAGTTGAAATACCCTGTGCGCTGTATCCAGCCACGTGAGGATGCCTCGACCTCATTCCTATACCCTACCCTAGCTACTGCGAGTGTATACACCGTGGATCCAAGCAAAAAAAGCAGCAGCAACCTCCTTAAAACACCTTTCCCACCCGCCAGGGCGGGCGTGCCCTTCAGACGCCTAGCCAAGCCAGTAACTCCAAAAATTACCAAGATCCCAAGAATAAGAAAAGCCAGGAAGCCTCCTAGCCTGGTGTCGAGGCTGGGAGTAAAACTAGACCGACAACCCGCGGGACGATTTGGGTTGCGGCAAAGAAGTCGAGAAAAGAAAAAGAGATGTGATGTATCCCCATGGTACCATCACTGCCACGTCTTGGCCAACGGGCTTCCGACCCTGGGGGCAAACTGCAGGCTCTTGCGCCTGGCAGCCATGAGCCGCTGCAGCACGCCCTCGTCCTTGTCGTGCGCCAACAGGCCGGCGCCGAGCATCACGCTGGCCCCCGCCGCCTGCTTTGGAGGCGGGCACGTCCGCATCATGAGCTCCTCGCGGCTCATGGCGCCAGTTGTCGACAGCGGCGTCGCCGGGTCGCCGCTGCCGCTCCCGCAGGGCGACGACATGCCGTCGGATAGCGTGATGGCCGCGGCGTACCGGGCCACAGCCTCGGGGGCCGGGGTCTTGGGTACGGGCGTCAGCTGCCACTCCGACTCGTCGCCGTCGTCCCCGTCACCGTGGACGCGCAGCTCGTTGTCCACGGGCGTGCGGATCCACAGCGAGCTGTCGCGGCGGTTGTTGGTTGGCGTTGCGGGCGACGACCGGCGATCGCGGCGACGGCTATTACCACCACCGCTGGAGTTGGAGAAGGCGTTGGGATCCATAGTCTTGCGCCGACGCCCACCACCACCGCGGGGAGTGAGCGAGGTGTCGATGCTGTAAGGCGCCTCTTCCAGCCACTCGTTCTCACGCTCGCAGCTGTCAGGTTGAGAGACAATGATGTTAGTTGCAGGCACAACGGACAAGACAGGAAGAAAATTTTGGGAAAAACAAGACGAGTCGACTTACTCGAGAACCCAGCTGACGCCCACACACTGCACGACGCCGCCGCACTCACGGACCTTCTGGATGGTCTGGTTGCTACCATCCTTGAAGACGACGTGAGTGATGCCGACCTTGGAGACCGAATCGGCCTCGTCCGGGGTCCAGTCCCACGACCTGAGGCACACAGCACCCATCTGCGAGAGCAGCTCGACAAAGATCTCGCTCGAGTCGGCACCCTCGCTCGTCCGCACGTCAACAAACACGACGGCACCCCGCAGGAGGGCCGGGTTGACATCGCGCCGGGGGGTCCGGGCGGGCGTGCCTGTAGTCGACCAGCTGAAGCCAGACTCGGACCTGACGGGGGTGACAGGGGCTGAGGTCGTCTGGGGCTTTTCCTCCACCTCATAGCCTGCTTCCTCGGCCTGGCGATCCGCCTTGGTCGGCGAGTACGAGATGACAGTAGCGTTCCTGGCCAGACCGTTGTTGGGGCGCGATTTGGTCGGCGTGGTGGCGCCCGGCAGCTTGGCGACGCTGTGCCTGCGGCTCTGCTTGGCCTCCGCCAGGGCAGAGCGCGGTGTTGGCTCATCTGCTGGCTTGAGCGGGATCTTGGACACGGTGTGGAAGGTGCGTGTGACGAACCGCTGAGGCGTCACGAGTGGGACGCCGGGCGAGGCGCTGCCGCTCGGCTGCTGGTCCTGCACCATGAGCGCCGGGTCGATTGGGGTTTGATTCTCGTCTCCGTACTCCTGGCTCGCGTCCGATATAGAGTCGTCCATGCCGGTCTCGGCACAGAGCTTCTCTTCAAGTCGTGACTGGTCCAGAAGGGACATCTCGTGTGCCTCGGCGGCGAGCTCGACATCCTCTTGGGTGATGGGCAAGTCACCGAGCTCGGGCTCATCCACCTCCATCTCCAACTGCTGCTCCACCTCATCCTGGGCAATCACAGCCGATTCCTCGATTTGAACGTCAGTACGGACCAACATTTCATCATCGAAGAAAGTCGACTTGGCAGGAGAATCTTGGGCGCTAGCCGCAGAGACCTGTTCCGCGCCGATGAACGCCTCCTCCCGCGCCTCGATGGCAACAGCGCTGACCAGGGCGGGCGACCCTTGCTGGATCCCGACCTTGAGAGGGCTCGAGGCCTTCCAACCGCTGAGTTTCTCAGCCAGAGGGGTGAAGCCGAGACCACTGGATTCTGACATCTTCTTGATGACACTCTTGCTCGAAGACTGAACTCCAAGGCTCAGCCCTCGGCCCGCTTGGCGAGTTGAGCGAGAAGGAGTCTGGATCGCTCTCGCCTGGCTTGATGCGGTCGCAGCGGGAGTTCCGAGGTCATCATCGGACTCGGAATCGACGCCAGCGTAAGGATCGAGGTCCTTCTGCCTCAAGCCAAAGCCCGATCTCGGGGACGCATTCTCGTCCGAGGCTACCTGGACAGTTGGCTCGTCCACGTCCATCGCCTCTCCGGCCACCGACTCAGCCTCCTCACACACTTGCTCCTGCTTGGCCTCCTCTTCTTCTTGCGATGCGGCTTGCTCCGCATTCACTCTTGCGACGACACCCATCACGGTGTCCTTCAGTGCAGGATCGGCGTGGCGGGGGAGCACAGCGGAAAGGCGGCCAGGGAAAAGTTGCCTGGTCGGTGATTCGAGCATCTGGGCCTGGCGAGCCGCCGCTGGCAAGTACTCGGCATCAAGACCGACAGGCGCAGTCAAGAGCACCGGCTCTGTGGCGGGCGAGCCGAACTCCATCTCGGCCGGCTGCTGCTCCTCCTCATTCTCCTTCTGTTCTTCCTCATTCTCCTTCTCCTCTTGGTCATTCTCCTCCACCTTCTTGGCCTCGTCTCGGTGCTTGGGCTTTGCGGGCGAGAAGAGTCGCTTGGCAGGTGAGTTAAGCAGGGACGCCTTCATCGGAGAACGGGAGACGTCACCGAGTGAAGGTGCGGCGGCCTGCATTGTCTTCATCGGAGACTTTGGCCGCTTGGCAGGCGAGAAAAGCAGCGAGGTTTTCAGCGGTGATTTAATTTCCTGGCCGGCAACGCTCCCACCTTCCGGCAAGGCGAGCAGCGGCGCACCTACGCCCCTGCGGGCCGGAGATTTTATGGTATCCTTGTAGGGGGATGCGGCTGGCCGACGGGCGGGGCTGCTCAGCAGGCTGGTGGCGGCGGTGATGGTGAGGTCTGGGGGGTTGAGTGTGGGGTTTTCCTCAGCCTCAGCGGCGGGTGCCGGGGCTGGGAGCTCCGGCTCAGGGCGGACAGCCGGAGCTGGCCTGACGGGGCTCTTCATCAGTGGCCTCTGGGAAGTCGTGTCATCTCCGGCGAGCTCATCGTCGGACTCATCGCCGCGGTCCGCGTTCTTGGCGCGGGTCAGCTGCGTGATCCTCTTGGGACCAAGTGGGGTCGCGGGCCTCTCCTCCTTCTGGGCGGCGGCGGCTGCTGTTGACTTGACACCGCCCCGGGTGGCACGAGCAGGGGCTGACGGAGCAGCAGCAGCGGTGGCCCTGCGCAGTGGCCGAGCGCGGAGGCCTGCGGTGACTGGTTCTGCGGCGACTGGGGCAGGGGGTTCTGCTGCGGCGGCCTTTACCCTCTTGGTCTTTGGAACAACGGGAGGGGTGTTCTCCTTCTCTGGCTCTTCGAACTTCACCGACTTCTTGACTGTTGCCTTGGCTGCCGTGGCGGCGGTGGTAGCACGGGCTCTGGTAGCTGGCTTCAGGGGCTCGGCAGTCTCCTCTGGCTGCGGAGGGGGCTCCGTCTTCTTTGCCCTCGTTGTCCTTGTTGCGCGCACAGGAGCTGCTGCCAGCGGCTCCTCTTTTGCCGGGGCTATCTTCTTTGCAGGGCGTCCCCTTGGTTTTGGAGCAGGTGCTGGTTCAACGGGCTTTGTCTCCTCCACCGCCTCCGCCTTCCTTGGCCTCCCGCGAGCAGCGCGGGCGGCTGTCCTCAGCTTGGTGGCGCCCTGCGCGGGTTCGGCACCACCGAGCTCGTCGTTGTCATCCTCGTCGTGGTCGGCGTCGTCAGATCGAAGCCTCTTCCTGCTGATAGGGGCGGCGGGGGCGGTCTTCTTCGCGGCGGCAGCAGCTGTGACGATTTTGGTGGCAGGCTTTTCTGAGCCGGCCTTGGCCCTGCTCCGGGTGATGCGTTTCGGGGCTTCCATGGTGGGTTGGTTGGTGGTGTTGGCTGCTGGCGGTTAGTTGTCGCGTTTGTAGGGGTGTGGCTTCGGCATCTGCATTAGTTTGTTGGGGAGCTGGAGATAAAAAGAAACACAGCAGGTCAAGCTCCTCCACATTGGCAGAGCGTGAATGGGAGCCTGTGTTTACCAAGTGGAACATATGTGTGGGGCGTGACTGGGGTATTTTCCTCGTGGCCAGGCAACGACGCGCTGCGCGGTTGCTGCCAACAAATCAATCAAACTGCAGCCCAGGCCACCTGCAAGTGCTAATGACGTAACCCTGTAAACGCCTTTCCGCCTCGAGTAAACACAGACATTTGGCATTGCCTGTAAAGACAGTCGTACAGACTTACAGAGTCGCGCTCCGCCTGTATCCTTACACCGCCCCAAGCTACGGGATTTTCACGTTAATGAATCGTGGTTTGCACGAGTGTATGGATTGCATATGCGTGAAAAGTGCGGTGGTTGGCAGCACACCGCACATTGTGAGCGGTGTCAATGCATGGCATCTGCCAATTTCACCGAAGTCAAACACCAGTTCTGCTCACTGGGAGTTGTCAGTCACGGAAGAATACATCGAAGAAATAAACCACCCTGGATATGCCTTCAAGGTATGGATGGACGTGTGCTTATTCTAGATCTGGCTGGTTGCCTGGTAATTTGGGCGATACCCGAGCCAAATGACCTCAACTCTCAGTCGCGACTCAAATCGTCGTGGAAACATGGCAAAATTCGAGCAAACAGTGGCATTCAGGTCGGTGTATTTACCCCAATAACTACCCGAGCGACTCTCACCTTGGTCCAATCAGGGCCACAGAGAATTTGTCGGATAGGCGTGTCGCCCGTGATCAAGCTTCGGGTGAGTGATGATCTCTGTCCGACGCCTGCTTTGTGGCTGACAGCGATCGAGGGAACCTCACCGGGCGCTCTACGTCCGTTGGTGGGCTAAATTATAAAGCTCACAACAACACGGGGACGAGAGACCAACAACCTTTTGGCTTCAAATGCAGCCGGCCAAGATAAGATGGGAATCTGCGGGTGCCCTGGGCTGACAGCCGACACGCACGTAACACGCACGTGAGGCGGGAGGCCCTGCACGACATTCAAAGGCCAAGGCAAGGCCTGCAAGCCACACTGACTGTGGGTCGATCAGGCTGCAGCAACGAGACCTCGAAGCTCCATGGCGTTGGGATGGGGTGCCAGGGTAGGGACCAGAAAAACAGGGCGGGTTGAAACGTGGCTGCTCTCAGAACAAAAAAAAAAAAAAAACACACCATGGCCAACCGCTCACTATATCCTGGTCCTGTCCGGGCAGCCAGGCGGCCCCTTGCGGTGCTGGACCTCGTGACAGACTGATGGGACAGACGGGCAGGGCTGAACCTGACTGACTGACTCTTTTCTTTTCAGCTAGGCTGCCGAGATAGCCGAGAACCCCCATGGCAAAACCTTGGTCCTTTGTCGTCGTCATTCTCATGCTCTCTCTCTCTTTATTCTCCGCAAACGACACCACCCTTTCCCGATGCTACCCCTTGACTTCCATGCAGCGTGAACACCACCACCACGACCATCAGATCGGCAACTTCGGGTTCGGGACGCCGGCAAACTATGTAACTGCCGCCACCACCACCGATAAACAGCCGCCGGCTCACGAATGTCGAAGCCGCCCGCCAGCTTGTTGGCCCACTTGTGTTACGCGTCTGTTTCGGTTCCATTCTCTTACTGTATGTAGAAGCCCACCCTAGCCCGCTCCCTGTCTGACGTTCGTCCAGTGCCCGCCCTGGCTGGCGTTTGGGGGCGGGCAGGGTAGCATTCTATTTCCGTCAGCTTTGCGGCGGGGACGGGGCGCTCGACTGTGTAAGCGAGGCCTTTGTCCCGTCTTCATTGTGGTGTCTAACATCTTCACTACCTACCTACCTGCCTGGCTGAGTATAATACCGCTGGCCGGGTAGCCGCATCCATAATCCCATCTCGAAGTCTCCGCTCATCTGTTTTTTTTTTTTTTTTTTTTTTTTTTTTGATCCTACCTCCGGTTGCCTCTTGTGAATCAGGACAATACACATATACGGGCAATAATCCTCCCATGATGCGCTTTATCATATTCGCAGCTGTGGCTGCCGCCACGGCCATTCCGCTGGCCGCTTGGGCGCCCCAAGTCGAGGCCGAGCTGGCCGAGCGCGCTCTCCCCAACTCGCCCAGCGGCGGGTACGCGCCGCAGGTCGTCGACTGCCCCCAGGATCGGCCCAAGATCCGGAGCGCCGGCTCGGGGCTCTCACCCCAGGAGTCCAAGTGGCTGGAACAGCGGCGCAAGGTCACGGCCAAGCCCATGACCGACTTCCTGAAGCGTGCCGGCATCAAGGACTTTGACGCGGCCGCCTACATGTCGAAGGACGTGGCCAACCAGCCCAACGTGGCCATCGCCGTCAGCGGCGGCGGCTACCGCGCCCTGATGAACGGCGCGGGCTTCCTGGCGGCCGCCGACGACCGCACGCCCGGCAGCACGCAGGGCAAGGGCAGCATCGGCGGCCTACTCCAGTCTGCCACGTACCTCGCCGGGCTCTCAGGCGGTGGCTGGCTCGTGGGCTCCATGTTCACAAACAACTTCAGCTCAGTCCAGCAGCTCCGCGCCAGCCCGCGCGTCTGGAAGTTCGACCGCTCCCTGCTCGAAGGGCCCGACAGCAACAGTTCCGACTCGGCGGCTTCGCGCGCCCTGGAGCCGGTCGCGTACTGGGGCGACATCCTCAAGCAGGTGTCGGCCAAGCGCAAGGCCGGGTTCGACACGTCGCTGACCGACTACTGGGGCCGCACCCTGGCGTACCAGCTCATCGACGCCCCGGACGGCGGGCCGGCCTACACCTTCTCGTCCATCGCGCAGTCCGACTCCTTCAAGACCGCAATCACGCCGCTCCCCTTCATCGTGGCCGACGGCCGCGCCCCCGGCACGCGCATCATCAACCTCAACTCGACCGTGTTCGAGTTCAGCCCCTTTGAGCTGGGCACTTGGGACCCGACCGCGTACGGCTTCGCGCCGCTCGAGTACCTCGGCTCCAACTTTTCCGCCGGCGTCGTCCCCACCGACGGCGGCAGTGACGGCGCAAACAAGTGCGTGCGCGGCTTCGACGCGGCCTCGTTCGTCATGGGCACCAGCTCCTCGCTCTTCAACCAGTTCCTGCTCCGGAACATCACCTCGGCCGGCTCAGGCATCCCGCAGGTCGTCTTGGCCGCGCTGCGCGAGGTGGCCACGCGCGTCGGCGACGAAAACGACGACATCGCCTCGTACCGACCCAACCCGTTCCTGGGCTACAACAGCGACGGCGGCGCGGGGTCGCTGGCGGGCTCCGTCCGGCTCTCGCTCGTGGACGGCGGGTCCGACGGCCAAAATATCCCGCTTCAGCCGCTGATCCAACCCGCGCGCCGCGTCGACGTCGTCTTCGCCGTCGACTCGAGCGCCGACACCAAGTACAACTGGCCCGATGGCTTCGCCCTGCGCGCCACCTACGACCGGTCGCTCGGCCGCATCGCAAACGGCACCGTTTTTCCCGCCGTTCCGGACCAGGCCACCTTCTTGGCCCGCGGCCTCAACAACCGCCCGGTCTTTTTCGGCTGCGACGTCGCCAACTTGACGTCATCATCATCGTCGCCGTCGTTGTCGTCGCAGCCCGTCCCGCCGCTCATCGTGTACTTGCCCAACGCCCCGTACACGGCCATGCCCAACGTCTCGACCTTCACGCCCAAATACGGCCTGGCCCAGCGCGACGACATCATCCTCAACGGCTACAACATGGCCACGCAGGGCAACGGCACCCTCGACGCCGAATGGTCCGCCTGCGTCGCCTGCGCCGTCCTGCAGCGCAGCCTGGTCCGCACGGGGACCGCTGTGCCCGCCCAGTGCAGCGACTGCTTCTCGAGGTACTGCTGGGACGGCAAGCTCGTCGGTAGCAACGGCGGCGGCAACGGAATCGCCTCCTCATCCACGAACCCGGATATGTACCAGCCCGCCTTCCGCGTCGGGGACCAGAAGGCCAGCGGCGAGGCGGTCAAGTCGGCCGGGTTTTCGGCGATGCATGTCGGAAACAGGGGTCTCGCCGGTTGCATGCTCGCGGTTGCCGTGCTGGCCGCGCTTGCTTAGATGATAATTGACTGTATTTATGACTGTTTGATTCCTGTTTCTATGTGTACGATGATGTTTCTCTTGCTTTCGTTTTCCTGTAATATACCACGTGGTGTGGCACAGCGTTGTGAATCTCTGGTTTAATAAGAAAGTGTATGACATGGGGTTAAGGGGCGATGGGATTTTCTACCTTGTACTTTACCTTGTATACGGAAAACCAAAAACACATATCCTGGACCAAAAGTGGTGGTGGGAATAGAGATTCCATTCCAGTTCCTCGTTTTTTTCGGAGCTGTCATTCCCTCGTCGTCTGCCCGCCTATCTTTCGACGTAACAAAGCATTTTCCAATCCTCAAATACCCTGTCGTTCTCTGAGCGAGCTCCGACAGCCCGTATGCAAACCGCTAGATTGTATGAAATAGGAAAGGACGTAGGGATAGGAAAAGATGTAGGAATAGGACAAGAAATGTACAGGACGCGTTCGGGTAACATGGGTTCCAATTATAACTGCAAGTTTCTATTTGGCCGCCGTACCTCTCCCAGGAGAGGGAGACGCGAGCCGATTTACCCCTAAGAACATGAACAACCCTCCAGAAGATGCTCCGACGCAATTGTACCAGAATGCAAAAAAAAAAAAAAAGGTGCTCGCTTGGGGAGCTACCTATGGTAGTCTCGTAAAAATTCCCAAACCCCAAAGCACCAGCCAACGACAAAACCCAAAGAGAAGAAAAGAGTCAATAGTTGGTTGCCATACAGTCAAGCAGCCGCGGACATGTAGGAGACGACGATATCGACAGAGAAATGTCAGCAGACATGGACTGGAAGGAAATCGGTGGGTTTTTTTTTTATTGAGAGCTGTTTTTTTTTCTGTAGCGGCAGGGAGTTTTCTCCTCCGCTATCAGAACCTGTAGGAAACAGGACTTTTCCAACAAAGAACTTTTTAAGGAAAAACGTTTGTGGAGATGCACGGGTATTATGCTGGGATTGGATCGATGCCGTCCCAGGGGCCCACGGTCGAGCGTGGCCGGATCGAGGCCAAGGCTCGAGCCATGACCTTTATGTAGAATCAAGGAAAAAATGTCGTGATGTGCGGTGTGTGCTCGGGGAAATAGGTGGGCACAGTATCGTGCCAGATCGGCACTCCGAGCGAGGCCGTTTCTTCCCTTCCTCGGCCAGCCATCCCCTTTATTTGGTATTTATCGCCCAAGGACGCCTCCCCATCCATCACGTAAACGTATTGTTGTTGAAGTTGTTGCAAGGCCATTCGACCTTGATGTCTTTGACGCCGTCGGGCATCAGGCGCAGCCACTCGGCCCATTTATCCATGTCAAATGGGGTCGAGTCGTCGCCGAACTGAAGAGTTAGATTCAACCGGGGCGCCGCCGGGTCCGGCTCGATGCCAAAAGGCAGGCCTCTCCGCACTGGAGCGAGCAGGATCGACGGCAGTCTCGAGTTGCCCGAGATTTGCATGTGAAGCGGCGATGGAAAGCTCTTGACGATGGGCTTCTCCGGGTACCGGTCCCGCACCATCTTCGGATAGCTGGACAGTAGCCTCGCGTGCAGCTCGGCGGCCGTCAGGGGCGCCATAAAATTCCGCTTGCTGGCTCGCGTGTGAAGCTGCTCAGCCACGGCGCGCGTGAACGAGGCGTTCCCCATGGACCCAAAGTGCTCTTCCGAGGCCGAAGCGGCAACCACCTCCAGCACCCCTTGCTGCCGGACCAGCTTGGACGATGGATAGTATGCGGCATCCATGATGATCAGCGTATCCGAAGAAGTTTCCTCCAGAATTTGCTGGATACCGCTCCACCGTATCGTGGGACCTTTTAACCTGTCCCGGGACCTGACAAGGGACACGAGGTAATGGTCAGTCCAGAGCTCCCGGGGGGCCTGCAACCATAGGTGATTATTTATTGGCCGCGCAACAAGCAACACAACAGCCCACAGGTGATTCTTACCTAGCAAGAACCATCTCGCGATCTCCATCGAGATAGCTCTGTCCCTTGTAATAGACAAGCTTCAGGACATCCCTGTAGTCTCGGTTGTCCACAAAGTTGGTTACAGTCCGAGACAACCACCTCCATGGACTCCCGCCACTATCCGGTGAAGAAGGGATCTTCTTGGTCTCTGTGACGTATTGGTAGTCCTTCTCTAGGACCTCGGCTAGATCCTTCACAGAAGAAACTAGTTCTGCATCGTCCTCGTCGTCTTGCCAGTAGATGAGCAGTGCCTGCACGGCCGTGTATCGACTGCGATACGGATTTGAGGCAATTTTCGAAGCCGCGGCCTGCAGCTCCGACTGGATGCTCTCGGCGCTCGGCTGCTGGGTGCTCTGTGAGGTTTGGGCCGCATGAACTGCCTGCGAGGCTTGTGCCGCAAGCTTTTCCAAGCGAGGCCCCGAGGGAAGCGGCTTCCTGACCCGCGATTCGCTGCCGTGGGGATTTCGAATCGGGGGCGGCGGTGGTAGCGGCCGCTGGTGCGGCGGAAGCGGAGGAGTCGTCGTCGTCGTCGTCGTCGGTGGCGGCGGCGGCGGCGCGCTGTCCACCTCCATATCGTGAGGGTCGTGGGTCAACAGGTGTGTGTTCCCGTTAGACAAAGGCTCCATATTCCGCGGCCGCGGACTCAAGCGAGCCCCTAAAGGAGCCAGCTCATGTACCGGGCTATGAGAGCGATACTTCCGGAACGCATCTTCCCATGTCATATTGTGGTGATTTGGGTGACACTAGGGAATCAGAAGTGAGCAATCGAGAATCTCCGATGGTGCGAGTAGCGCCGTTATGGCACGACTATGCCCGCTCGGGGCGGTAGACCCTAGGGTCTCGCCGAAAGAGACAAAAAGAAAGACGAAGAAACACAAGCACTGACAGCAACTCTTCTCCTCCGACAGTCGTTGCACGCTCCCAGTTTCCTGATCAGTGCCGCTTTCTCCCTCTGCTCTGCCGAGAGGGGACCCGTACGTCGCCTGCTGGCCCGGCGGCCACCCGTCAAGTCGGTTCCATCTTTTACGGAAAAAATCTGCTGGCTCGAGAAGCTGGGAGATGCTTCCAGGCCGTAGGGGGTGCCGGGGGTTTCGTTTGAGGTTATGGTGGCTCCTGTAGTGTGGGTGGCGTTCGTGCTGGTGGATGAAGTGGTGTTTTTCCTCATGGGCGTGGCCTGAGTCGGCGAGGTGGAAGGTGAGTGGGTGCGGCGCGAGCTAGGGTGGACGGTGAAGCCTGGACTCGTGTGCCGCTGGTGTTGCGCCGATGCCTTTGATGGTTCATCTGTTTTGGGAGACGCGTCCGCCAGGGTAGGCGCGGGATGCATCCTTTAGGGCTGGGAGCTCCTAGGACTGCCTGCCCGTCATCATCTGCAGAGAAAAAAAAGAAAAGAAAAAAAAAAGAGCTCGAGCGAGGGGTGAGAAAATCGAGAGGGGCACTCGAAGAAGACACGCTCTTGCAGCACGGCGTGCTTTCCCGCAGGCACGTGGGCACTAGAATAGGCGATAGAAGCGGTTCCGACCCAGCCTGAGTCGGAAAAGCCACCACTGCCGGCCGGGGCCCCAAAACAGCTGTCTGGCGAGAAGCAGAAAAGACCCAGGAAGCAAAGATGCAGAAGAAGGGGCAAAGGATGTGCGCGGGAATCCAGCCTAGATAGAACAAGGATGCCGATGCCGAGGACGCATGCGAGGAGATAGAGACGAGAGATGAGGTATCTGTGGCAGCCGCCGCCGAACGCGAACAAGAGACCGACGCGGGCACAGGCCAGAAAGACGAGGCAGATAAGCAATACACCCGCTAAAGGAGGAGAAGAGGAGACACCGAACGAAACCGAGAAAAAAGAAAGACGGAAAAAAAGGAAGACGCGTGGTGAGTCGATGTGATGGGTGAGGTGGGGAGGTGGTAGTAAAGAAGGTTACTGTCCCGAGTCTCGAAGCCTGCCTGCGAATACAGTTGGTCGGGCTTGGGGGAAAGGAGCTCGGGCTGATGGGATAAGCCGGGGGTTATCCAATGACAGCCAGTCGAATCGCGCGGCTGTATAGGAAAAGCACCTTGGAGGAGAGGAGAGATTGCAGCCCACCAGTAGGTACTCGGGTGCAGTGAAGTGCAGTACGCCCCAGTACGCCCAGTGGCGGGTTGGTTGGCGAGGAGGCGGGTATGGGGATGTCGTCAAGGCCGGGTGGGTTGGCAACGGGCCAGGTCGATCTGGTACCCTCCCTTTTGCTGTTTTTTTTTTCTTCTTTGTGTTCTTTTTTTTTTCTGCTGCTGCAGTTTCCTCCACTCGCTGCTCTCCAAAATGCAGGCTGCTACCCAAACGGGAACCCGAGGCAAGCAGCCACTCAGAGCAGACCAGCCCCCGGACCGAGACGAGCAATCAAATACCAGATGGACCCCAGGCAAAAAAGCAACACCACCGCGGGTTTTCTCTGCTGCTCACACCAGTAGTAGCCACACACAAAAAATACGATGTTGATCTAATGCCGTGGGCAACGGAAGGGAAAATGGCGCGAAGCACACAAGACAAGCCGGCGCAGCCCACTCTGAAGAAAACAAGTCGAGGCACGGGGTGAGAGGTAAGGTGTGAGGTTAAAGAGGACGGGAGGTCAAGGTAAAAATAGGGTGGTGATGGTTAGCGAGGGAATGCAAGGAGGCGTGTGGGCGATGAGATAGGTATAGTGTGTGGGTGGTAGGTAGGGAGGTAGGTAGATTGGTACCTCGTGTATGGCAAGCCAACGGGCGAGTATGGAGGCAGACAGCCAGGTTTAGCGAATGGGCAAAACGGGAGGGAGGGGCGAATAGCAAGCGTCTAGGCGGGTAGGGAGGTACCGCCTGCTGTCAATGATGACCGTATGCAGAGTCTGGACCGCGAATGTAACCACGGCCCTTTTTTATTATTGCGCAAACGGTGTAGCGGACCGGACTTGGAGCCCCTAGAGGCCAAGCCATATACCTCTCTGCACTCGAGGTAGGTCGGCAAGTCCACCCGTAGCTAAGTATAGGTGGGGAGGCAGGTGAGGAGGTAGATACCTAGGTAGAGCCTGGTACACACGACGGGCAGGCCCCCGTTTCCCAACTTGCCGTACTGGCTTCGCAATGGTGCCCTGTGGAGGTCGACGAGGAACGAGCCGCACCGAAGAGAGGGAGAGGGCCGAGAGCCAAAAAGACAGATCGGGGAAGGAATCCGCTTGCGCTCAGACGAAGCCGGGAATGGGGTCATGTATGAACGAGGTGTCGTGAGGAGCGGGCCAGCGAGACTGGCAGTCAGGTGTCCTGGTGAGCGGGTCGGGGTGTGTGTATTGCTGCACGTCGTGGGCGTGCTGTGCTGTCTTGGGCCGTGTTTGGGCAGGGCAGAACGGACGAGGTGTGATGGGACGGGTTGAGGAAGTTCGCGTCGAGCATGTGGTGGAGGCCGCACCCACACACAGGCCACTCGACAAAGACTAATGGTAACGAGCTAGCAGAAGCTGGTGCTCGGCAGCTGGACGCTGGACGCTGGACGCTGGCCCAACAGTTTGCTTTTGACCGTTGAGCAAGCCGGTGGGATTCAAGCCGGCCCCGGCAAGGACAGGCTGACGGGAAGGGATGGCGACTGCGGTGAACCTGAGACGGCGCTCCAGTGGTGATGGAAAATCCCAAGTTCCCAGATAGGAAAGCGGCCAGGGCCAGGGCTGCTGGCAGGGCCGGGGACCGGGTGGATGCCCGTGGTGAGAATTGGCTCCATGTCTCCCGCCGTGCCGATGGTAGGGGAGGTACCACCGAGACCCTCCAGCACCACGCCCCATCCTCCTCCACCCGCGGTCGGGTTGCACAAGCAATTGGCCCGTCATAAAATGAGACCGATCTCGACTGGCGCATGGGCTACATAAAAACACAGCTGGCTCGAGAAGGGCGACTAGTGCGGGCAGGTATGTAGGTTGGCATTCGAGAATAAACAACCCCCATCGACCCGCCCGCCCAGCCGCCCGCCTATCCGACCTCGCAGCAAACCTCCAGCTCGATTTATAGTGCCATGCAGAAACACACCCACACATACACACACTCACACCTCGCCATCGCCATATCCAATCTGGCCACCAATAACAACAAGCCCAGAAAAACCCGCATCCCACATCCCGCCCTTTCATCGCTCTTTGGTCGTCTCCGCGGTGTAGCTTTGTCGGAGCTGTGTAGGGAATGGTAGGTAAGGGTGCGAACCCCGTACATGCTACATCGTACATGTACAAAGAGATGATGGATGGGGCCTTGGACAGACAAAGCCAAACGCATCCACCACGATCCAGTGTCCACCTCTCGTCCATGCCACCCTCTCTCATCCCCGCCATCCACGACGGCTTGCCAACCAGACCAGCAGACACGGTCCTGCACTTGCACTGCACATGGACTTCTGCGCTTTATCACCAGCCACTTGTCATGGATATTTGCCCACCACCAGCCTGCTCCTTGGTCTCTGGCGATATTTTGGGCTGTGATCTTTGGGCATCTGTGCTGAACTGCCCCGAACACGATTGCCGCGCAGGGTTGTCCCCTGCAATTCAATCGTTCTCTGCCGCCGGGCGGGGAGCAGGGAGCCCAGGCCGAGGCCAGCAAAACCGATCTAACCCAGGAGGAGTGCGCGCCGGGAGGAGCAGATGCAGCTCGCGCACCGAGCTTCGGTTGCACAAACCTCGCGCCCCACCCCCCGGCATCCACTATGGGGTTATGGCGCAAGTGCCAGCGCCCTGATGCTGCCCTGCCATTGGCGCGACTTTGTTTCCTGGGTCCACCGACGTGCAGAGAGAAAGGATGGTGCCAAGACTTTTCTGGAGGGGAGAAGAAAAAAAAGTCGACATGGGGTTAAAAAAGTGTTGAACTGGAGAAAAATGATAAAATAAAAATAATACGGGAAATAAAAGAAAAACAAAAAAAGAAAAGAAAAAAAAAAAAAACGATGGAATCGCCAAGGACGCCGCCTTACGCCCACATCGCTTGCCGTCAATGCCCCCATGCGAGGACCCCTGGCGTCTTCAGCCCCCGTTCCGTCACCCTCTCGGTGACGGCAAGGGACAGAGAGCGCGCAGAGGGCTCTGTGCGTGTCTCCGTGGAGGTGTGTCCATGCGCACCATGTACCACCTAGGTAAATACTTACCTCGGCATGTATGGTACGAATTTCCATGCACAAGAACAGCAGGCAGGCTGCGGGCTGAGAAATCCACGACGTCCCAGGCAGGCGGGCGGTCTTGATGCTGCACCGCATCCCGGGCTCAGCACAGCATCATGTCCGAGCCAGGGGATGCACGCAACTGCGCCGAGAGAACACCCCATCCGTGCCCGAGGGAGCACGCGCTGCGCTAACGAGGCAGGTATCCATACTTCCTCGGCGGCTGCTCCGAAATGCCTGCCCGCTTGCTTGCTTGACCTGCTTTACTTGCTTGCTATTGCCTGCCCAGAATCAAGAACGAGGTCAGCCGTTCCCTACGCGCATGAGGCCCGGCCCAGTCAGATAGCCCGATGGCCGTGTTTGCTGCACCCCAGTCTTGTTTGTTTTTTATTGTCATTGCTGTCATTGCTCTGTTTTTTGAACCGTCTGCCGCCAGCCTCACCGAAATGCAGAACCCGATAGGCCACTGGGGTCACCAGAACAAGCTGACAGACATTGAGCCATTCCATAACGAGAAACAGAAAAATCTCCGTGTTGCCGTTCGATGCATTGCCGCCAAACAGCGCAACGACCCCCGGGGGAGACCACAATAGGAATGAATACGCGGGCGAGATATGAACAAAAAGGAAGAAAAAAGAAGAACAAAGAATGGTCTAGCCCTCTCATGGTAGGTACATAGACCCTGCGAAAAGCCGCCATCGTTCGTTGTCGACTGGACCGGGTCCCTCCGGCTCCGACTCGAGCTCACAAAGCGGGCCAGGACCAGTCCAGGGCCCCGGAATATATCCCGGGGATAGCCTTGTTTACACACATCCCACTGTGTTTCCCTCCCCCCTCCTCGCTCGATCCAAACCTCCGCACAATGCACGCGATATCACGGCGGGCCACACCCATGGGCCCCCACATCTGGTTCTTTCCTCTTCTATTTTCTTGGTTCCTTTTCACGTCTAGGGTCCCACCTGGCAGGTGGTTGCTTCCAACCCCTCCTCAACGGCAAGGAAAGAATAAAAAGAAGGATCAAAATCCATCGACAGGCTCAGGGCATACAAAAGATGCATAAAACAAACACGAGAAATGGGATGCCGAGAGTGTGTGATCGAGGTTCCCTGGCCATGCAGGGTGCCACGCGTTACCTAATAGAGATGGAAGCCGATCGCTGCTACGCGACTACCCTAAGGTGCCGCCGAATCCGGGCAACCGTAGCGGCCGCACCTTTTTTCGGTAGGTGGTAGGCGGTAGGCGTGCGGAATCAACGGACTTCCCGTCATGTTCGCGACTTTCCAGATCGGGGACGAACTACGCGGTTAGGAGTGAGTTACGATTCGAACCTTAGCTAGGATGGAAGTTGCCACCTACGTTCTATTGTCGCCCACTTTTTTTTTTTTTTTTTTTTTTTTCCCTTTTCCTCAGGCTGCCCGCTCTTCTTTTCCCACCGGAAACTTTTCACTCTTCTGGATACCAGAACCAGATCTTCGGTCAAGCCGCCCACAGCCAGCCCAACAGCCCCTCACGCCAGTCTCTTCCAGACCACGGCCTCCCGCAGCGCGGGGACTTCGTCCGACACGGCGCCATGCCTGACAGCTAGCTTGCCGTCCGAGCCAGAATGACCCCCGTTGCAGCGACGGCGCGAACGACTCGTTACCAGAAAACCTTGTCGACCAGCCAGCCCTGGCGATGTTGCTGCACCCGACGCTCGACCCACCACCCGACCTTTCCACCTACTACTTGACATTTTCTGCGTGCTGCTAGTCGCGGCGCCAGTCTACCGTCCCTTCTCTTGGCGGAAGGAATGAGGAATGGAGACACCGAACGGGCTGCTCCTCCATGTTTCCCGTCTTGTCTGCCGGTTGATTGACTGTTGCTGTCCGCGCGGGCCCGTCCAGCGCACCGCACCCACCCCCTCCCTTCCTCCTTCTCCCACCACGTCCAGGGGGGGCCAATTGATGGATCCCGCCGCTCGCCCGCCCCTCCTACTTTGCTGTCCCCTAGAAGCGCCGCATGCCCATTCGACACGACACGCTGGTCCGCCTACGGCCCACAGCGGCATGGCTTGTCATTCAATGACGCCGAAAGTACACTCCTGCTCTGCTCCCCTCTCGCTCCTCGGGTCTACCCCGTAACTCTTTTTCGTCCTCTCCGGTGCCCCTGCTCCTACCTGCTCGAACACGACGCTGCTACAGTCAGTCGAGCTATGAAGTGGTGGAACGGAGAGAAAAGAAGAAGAAGAAGAAGAAGAACACCAAAAAAAGTTAAAAGTCAGGCCAAGAGAGAGAATTGCAACGAGGATAAAAAGCAAAAAGAAAGAAAATCAGCCCGTTCCCAGTTCGGCGCAAGTGGCCGGTCCCCCCACTCTCCGCCTGCCGGACCATCCCGATTCGTCAAGCGGCGAGCGCGTGTAAAAGATCATCCGCCTTGGCTCGGCCAGCAGGTTGGTCTGCCTCGCCTGTTTTACGTGCGCTGATTACAGCACAGTACTGGATTGTGCAGAAAAGAAACGACGGATAAGCTGGGCGGCCCGCATCGATTTGAATCTGCCAACTGCGTATCTTTGCATGTGTCTCGCTCCACACAGCCCTCGCCTGCCTTCCTCGTGCGCGCGCGAAACGAGGTGGGCTCTCCGGCAGGGCAGGCACATGCTGGACGCGCAAGGTCACGGCGACGTGGACTCCCTGGCCCAGCAGCACGCATGCACTGGGCCAAAGAGAGCCCCTGGTCGCGGACCCAGACTCAGTGGTGAGCGGTTCTAGCTGTATCGCTCTCCTCACCCTTCTGGGCCAAGGCCGACGTCCAGTGGTCAAAGAAAAGCCGCTCCGGCCAGCAAATTGCTTGGCCGCATAGCCACCCAGAGCTCCCAGACTATTCTTCTCCATGGCACCTGTGGAGTCACAAATCGGCACGTTGGGGCACTTTTTTTTTTTTTTTTGTCGCCAGACCATTCGCTGCGGTGGCCCTCCTCTGCCGCCACCTGCAAGTCCAGCCAATGAAAAGACGACTTCAAGAGAGAAGAAAAAAAATTGGGGTGCGGAGAAGAGACGGACGAAGGATGGCAGCCGTCGAGACCGAGCCGCCGCTTCTTCGGCACAACTGGCCCAGCGTACATTTTAGCCCGAGGTTTCTATGGAACCACCGGTCCCCCAGCCCGGCCATGGATGGCCACCCAGAGATGCTACCTACTGTACTGCAGACTGTACATCTCGCATCGAGAAGTGGGGACTGTAGATATGGTGGATCTTTTGGGCGAGCCGGCAGGCTAATCCTCGTTAAAAGAACCTGACTAAAACCATCTGTTCGGATTCGCTCAGGCCTGGTCCGCCAGGTTATGCCTGGGGACGGGCAAGCGATGACGGACACGGAGACGCGATTTCGCACCATCCGTCATCAGCTTCCCGTGTTGGCAAGGCGAAGATGGCGACCCGGATTTTCGAGCATCCTATCGACGGTTCCACCTGAGCGCCCCGGAGCTGGACGTGGGAACCCGGTCTGCCGGGTACCTGATTTCTTTTCCCGGGGCACGGTGGGCATGGATATTGCAACAGGCGTCTTGCGCGTCTGGCTCTTTGTTCACCCTTTGGGAAATTTTCCGAAAGCCTTCGTTGCGCCCAGCCTCTGCCGCTAGATCCTCCACCATAACCCTGCTAATCTCAAGTGCTGAGGGGGTGTTTGTTTCTGCCTTGCCGGTCCCCCGCCCTCACTCCCCTCCCATGTCTCATCTGTCGCTTGTCTTCCGTATACCCACCATTTATCATGTCCTGGGGCCCAAACTACCCGCCCGAGGGTCCCAGCGAGTGTTTGCTCGCCAAGAAAATCTGTGAGGCGTCCCATCCATACCAACCGTTTCTGATGAGTCGCTCTTGGTAAGTATTCCATGATACACGCTGCTCTGCACAAGCGGCGGACGAGAGAAGGTGTTTGGGACTAAAACGCGATTTAGAAGACACATTTTTGCCTAGTTGGGCCTCGCGCTAGTACAGCATGGGATCGCGTCACGCAAGAGCCCGGACTGCACCCACAAACCGACGCAGCCAAGAGATGGATGCTCCCTTAGGCACCTCTGGCCTCCTTCATATGCAAGCGCAGCTTGAGTTTGAATGCTTGGAGGTAAGCTTCTCCGCGTTGCACAGACGTTCTTGTTCATACATAAAAAACCGTGGAGGGCCAGGCTGGCGGCCCGCTCAGGGTAGCATCGACCCGAAAGTGGCACTTTGGCTCGAAAGATTTGTTCATCAGTCACTTATTATCATCGTCGTCACTCCGCCATAAGGCCTTTCTCAAGCCAGCAAAACCTCCTCGTTCGACCACGCGCCAGTTACGAATGAACGGAGGGATACGAAGATGAAGACCGGAACGAGGCCGCGGCGCGGCGGGCCACCCCTGCCTGGCTCGTTTTCCAACCCCTGCTCCCCTAGCCTAGTCCCGATGCCACCCGCGCCAAAAAAGAAGGGGCGGTCCTCTGGTGGGTGGTGGTAGGTAGCTGTGCTGGTTCTGCTGGGGCTCCTCCACACACGCCCTGCAGAGCACGCATGCATCATCACACGGGAGAGGAGCACACGGCACTGGCCAGTGCTCGCTCGCTCTGGTCTCTGGTCGTTGGAGAATCGCGACGGCCTCTCTCAACCATATCCTCATCCGCCACATCCCACCGCCACGGCCGCCGCCGCCATCACATACCCTAAGCCCCAGCCGCCGTCGGACCCCCATGTTATTATGGCGCATCCAACCCACGAAATTGGCGCCCCGGGACGAGGTGATTGCGTTCGGGTTTTTATTTGTTTGGCGCCCACGGATCACACACAGGCCAAGCTGCCGAGTGCCACGCAGCAAGCACCCTGCACCCCTGCCACAGGCCTAGCCCGGTTGGAAAGGGGCAGGTGAATCGCAATGGGGAAAATGGCTGGGCCGATCCAACACTCGTCACTCCTGCCACACTCTTTCGCGCACCCGGCGCGGACGCGGGCTGTGCCTATCCCGGCATGGCCTGGGAGGGAGGGGGCCCACCTGGATCACGACGCTGCCGCCACGGGGCCTGCTGCTTGCTCTCCAAGACCTGGAGCCCCAGTCTCGCCTATTTCGTGGTCCTGCAGTACATAATTTCCATGTCTGGGCATGCGTGTGTGGGTGGTGTTGCGCGAAGCCCCCAGCGACCTGCCTCGATAAACATGGGGAGGAGGGCGGGAGACGGAGGAAAGGCGGGCGAAGGGGCTGAGATGACCCCCAGGGAACACAGAGAGAGACTTGCTTTTTCGCCCCTGGCTCGTCCACTCACACGAAACCTCGCGGCCACGGACGGTTTGTTCCTGGCTTTTGTTATTTCGGATCGCGCACCACCACCCACCACTGCCGGCCTCGCTCCTCTTTCGCATCAGGTATTGGTACCTACCTATCTATCTACCAAGCTAGGTATTGGTCTGCCTGCATAGCCGCCACTACGCCACTACACCACCACCACACACCACCACATCCACCCCCACCTCCTCTACCACAACCGTCATCACTGACGGGTGAAGTGGGCAGAGAGAGTGGATGTGACAGCCCGGCCGGCGCCAGGTCAGGCTATGCGGCCCTGCCCGACGGTTGCAAAAGTCCTGACATTCTCTTGTTATTGACTCTTCTGTTTGGTCGCTTGTGTTTTTTTTTTTTTTCTTTACCCCCCTCCCAAACATGCTATCTTTGTTGTTGTTGTTTTTTTGCCTCGTTGTCTCTTGCCTCCACCATATGTATGCACTCTGCACTCTACCGTTTTGGTCAACGGCTGCAGGTGACGAAAGCTGCCCAATCTCTAATCTCCCCCGCCTCGTCTTTTGACTTGAGGGTGGCAGGAGTGGCAGGTCGAGGCTACCTAGCGTGAGGTATTTCTCTGTGTTTCTTTTTTCCTCTTTTTTTCTTGCCTCTTTTGTTGTTTTGATTGCGTCGGGTCATCATGCATCGGAGATCATGGACGGCTCGTGTCCTCGGCCACACAGTCATGCTTAGGTGGGTGGCACTCTGGTGGATGGCCAGCAGCCTTGCAGGACAGCTGTCAAAAAAGCATGGTTACAGGCGGGAAAACGGTTGGTCTACGCGAGGTGCGCGTGGTCGCTGCCATGGACAAGGAGAAAGAGATCGTCGCACGCATACACACCCATACCCATCCATCCACGCAGAAAAAAAAGGGGGGTGTGCGTGTGCACGATGGACAGGGTAGTAGGATGTGTCTGCTGGCTGGTGTTTTTTTTTCCACCGTGGACAACGGGGCTGGACTGGGCTGGGCTTGCTGGGCTGGCTGGCTACCTTGCTGGCTAGCTGGCTGGCTCGACGTAATCTTGCTCTCGTCGACTTGCCCGTCCTGGGCATGGTCGACGGGTAGCTGCATGTCACAAAAGAGGAAATAAAATGTCTCAAAAAAAAAGACAACAGAACAGCCAGCCACTGCAAGGGATGGATCCCTTTTTTTTTTTTCTTTCTTTTGCGTTGTCCGTCAGCTGTCATCCATCACATCACATCCCTATGCTTCCTGCAGGGGAGGGAGTTCGATGAGCAAGCCATGACAATTTCCACAAACAAACGAAAAAAAAAAACCTGTTGTGTTCTGTTTACCGGCTTTTTTTCGTCTTGGCATCCTCCTCCTCCCGTCCGGGATAGAGGCTACAAAACGATCTGCCAAAGAGGTACCCGCAGAAAACGCCTTGCTCCTATATGATGCATATCCGTAGAGTGACTTTTTGGAACCATGTCCTTTCCCTTGCTCGCGACCCGATCGCTGTGGGAGGAACTCCAAACGCCCGCCCGTTGCCCACTCTGTCTGTATCTGTCTCTCCTTTTGCCCCGGAAATATCAGGAGATGCTGTGCTGGCTTGGGTACTCGCTAGGAGCCCAACAAAAACAAAAACAAATAAAATAAACAGATGTGCAAAATCAGATAAGAAAAAAAATGCTACACCAATCACACCCCTCGAGTCCCAGCCCGGACCTCCTGAACCCTGACGCCCAAGTCCATAGCCCAGCCGCGGTCGGCGGCGGCGGCGTCGCCCGAGAAGCGGCCCCTGATGCCGTCCGCCTCGAGCCGGGCGGCCATGACGCGGCCCTCGTCGAGGTGGCCGATGCCCTCGCGCTCGAGCACGCGCCGGTCGTCGGCCGACACGGCCAGCAGCGTCGCGAGCCCGCCCGAGGCCTTGACGACGGGGACGGCCGCCCTCGACGTCTGCAGGGCGACTCCCCCGAGGAACGCCGCCGCCAGCAGCACCTGCGCCGCCAGCACGGCCAGCCACCCCCACCGCACCGATACCACCGTCTCGACTTGGCCTGTGTCCGTCGTCGTCGTCGCGGCGAGCGAGCGGATACTGTTGCGACACACACACATTACACATTGGGGGTTAGTCGGGTCTGACTGCCTTCAGGGGTTCAGGGGATGGGGATGGGGATAGAAGATGTCAGTCATGCTTTCATCGTTTACATACGTGTTGGTCAGGCTCGTGGCAACATTGGCCGTCATGTTCCGGACCGCCTCGTCCTCGACGCCGACGCGTCTTCTCGCGCCACCACCAAACATAGCGGACCCGAGTGCGTCGCCCGTGCCCGTGTAGCCGACGGCGGCCGAGCCCATGGCGGCCGAGTAGACGCCAGAGAAGGTCGAAGCCATGTAGCCCGAGAGCGGGCGCACCGACTCCGGGTCGACGCTGTAGTTGCGGCCCGCTGCGGCGCCATCTGCTTGCACCTGCGCCGCGAGCCTCATGAGCGGCTTCGGCTGGTCCCGTGGTGGGAGCACGGCGGTCGATATCGACGTCCGCACCGTCCGGGGCACTTGTGGGCCGCTGCCACCGCTATTCTTGTCCATCGTCACCTCGTACGTGCCTACGCAGAAGTGGAGGAAGACCTCGACGGCCCGAAACGATACGGGCGCCTCTGGTTCCTGGCCGCGGTCGTCGTCGTCGTAGTTGCCATCACTATCGCTATCGGGGGGTACCTTAGGGGACGGCCGTCGTGTGCAGTTGGTGTAGATGATGAAGAAGTTGGATATCGCCGTTGCCGTCAAGTCGGACTGGTTGGCAAAGGAGAGCGAGCCGGCCCACGGCTGCGGACTGCTGCCAGCGCGCGCAGAAGCCGCAGTCGACATGTTCAAGTTGTATGTGCCTGCCTACAAGGTAGCAAAAATCAGCTCAGCGTCTCTCCTTCACACATCATCGAAGGGTGGGCTAAACACTCACAGATCCTACCAAATACACGCCGTTGGGGAGGCTTGCGTTCCGAACCAGGGTCGAGCCCGGCAGGTTGAGGTTCATGTCCAGCTCGCTGGCCCTGATAGGATCCGACACGCGGAGACGGCTTGTGACGTCCGCGGTCCGCGAGCAGACGGAAAGCGAGCTGAAGGTCTGGGCCTGGCACCCCTTGGAGCCACAGTTGGGCGGGAGCGGCGCCAGGTCCATGTCCACGGGGTTGTAGATGCCGAGCTGGATGCTTTGCTTCTGCCGCATGTCGAGGTCCGCTTCCGACAAACACCCTTGTCAGCAACACAAGAACAAGAGTCCGCATAACGTTATACAGCAGGGTTTTCTTTTACCTACCGGTAAAGCCAGAAGCGGCGGCAGTATCCGTGAAAGGATAGCTCTCACCCTGTACCTCGCTGGCCTGGCTGGTTCCTGTAACCAGACGGGTTGGATATTCTGTCCTCGATGGGTGGTCTTTAGTCGCCACTCCGCGTCAACCCGGGGCAAAACTCAGGGCATCATCACTTACCGATTATCATTTGAGTTAGCGGTGACGTCACCACGCTTGTAAGCATGATAACAGCAGCGAGGAGGCTGAGGCATCTATATAATGCAGAAAAAAAGGGTCAGCAAACACGGGAGCAGGCTCTGACAAAGAGAGAGATCATAGTTTCAACCAAGACTTACCGGCCCTTGGTGACGAAAGCCAGCCGCACAGCCCCGACAGGCCCCCTCCGCGCGTCCTCGTAGGCCTGGAAGTCAGCTAGCGACCGGTCCTGGCGCGCGAACCAGTTCCACTTGAGCTGGCCCAGGCCCTCGAGGACGGGGAAGAGCAGGGCGGCGTGGCAGATGGAGACGAGGAACGCGATCAGCGTGTTGAGCGTGATGGGCAGCGGCCAGTTCGCGAGCGCGTGGCCGTCGTACCGGCTCAGCAGCACCCCGATGATGCCCAGGCACGCGACGGCCACGAGGCACCAGAGCACCTCGGGCAGCCAGCTGGCCCGGAAGCCGCCCCAGAGGCTGTGCGCCGACGCCGCCCCGGATCGGCTCTGCCCCGACAGCCGCCGTTCCCCTGTCTCCCCCACCGCCCTCGTGGCCCCGACTGCAACGCCGCGGCCCAGGTACGCCTCCTCCTCCTTGAGGACCGAAGTGTCCGTGGTCCGCGCAAAGACGCTGCTGTCTTCGTACTGCTGCATAAAGGGCGTCTCGCCGCTCCCACCTGTGGCCGATGTTTGGTGGTGCGCTGGCAGCGGCGGGTGCTGCTGCAGGGGATGCAGTGGCATCTGGGGTGATATCTGCCTGTGCGGTGGCGACGGCGGCCCCTGAACTGAGGCCCTATCAGGGACAAAGATAGCATGCTGGGACGAGCGCTGCTGGGAGAATCTTGGATGCTGCTGCCGGGGAGATGGGACGTAGGGCGAGAACACCTGCTGAGAGGTCCGTCGCGGCGTCGGCTGCTGATGTGCCGAGAAGCGCGCTTGCGGCATGGAGGCCTGCGGGGTGAAGAACTCGGGCGAAGGCGGCCGCTGGGACATGGGGGTCTCATGAACCGGCGACTCGTCTTCACGCTGAAATGGGAGCTCCAGGGTCTGGTTCTGGCTCTGTATTGCGCTCTGGGGAGGCGACAAGGCGACGGCTGCATGCTGCCCCAAAGGCCAGTCTTTCTTGAGCGAGGCTCTTCGCTCATCGGACGAGATTTCCATAGACGACTGCCGCCGCGGACTTGATGACGTGGCCACCGCCTGCGCACTCGGCTGCACCGCTCCGGCAATATAACCATGCGGCGGAGCCGGGGATCCAACGACGCCGGCCGAGGGGACAGCCTCGCCTGGCGAGTCCGGGAAAGGGGACGACTCTTGGGGAAGCGGCGGCAATGGCGCGTCCCTTCGGCTGACGCTTGAATCGGTCGAGCGCGGCATCGTCCTCTGCGAGACCCTATACGCCAACGAGTTCGCCCTGCTGGCGTTCCTCGACGAAAAGTTCTCCGAGTCGCTGATGGGGGAGACGGGGTGGGCGTGCGGAAGCTGGCCGTCCCCGTGGAGCTGCGAGAAGGCATAGTCTCTTTGGACGTGTGGTGATGCCGGCCATGGCGGTGGCGGGGACGGGCGGGACGGGTTCGCGGATGTAAAGCCCGACTCTCCATAAGTTGAGCTGGGCGAAGAGGCCTCATCGATGGCCTTTGCCGGTGCCGTCCCAGCTCCGGAGCCACCCGGTGATTTTGAGGGCTCAGGTTCGGCTTCTCTGTCGGTCCCTGCCGTCACCAGAGTCTCTGGCCCTTCCAATCTCCCGCCTCTGGGCCATGTCTCGCTTCCAGAGTCCAGTCCCAAGCCTATAGCCGGCGCGTTTACCGCCTCAGTCGGGGCTGCTGCCAAAGAATGTCTCGGCGGTGGGACAGGTCTTCTGGGAATAACATTCTGTGGTTTTTCCTGCTGCTGCTGCTGCTGCTGCTGCTGCTGCTGCTGCTGCTGCTGCTGCCCCAACGCCTCCTTTTCTGGTGGCTCCGACTTGGGAGAAAAGCTGGCGGGCATGAAGCCCGGATGGAAGAAGTCCTCCCCTGGGAACTCTGGATTAGAGGAGCTCATGTCTCAGGTCTAAAGGGGAATGGCGACATTCTAGAGTGGCTTTTGGTTCACGATTTCGAGCTGCACGTGGTAAGCACGACATGCATATGCGAGCTGAGTTTGTGGAGGCCAAAAAAGATGTAAAAATCGTAACTTGGTATTTTCTCAAGATGGCAGTCAACCCAAGGCGTATGCGAGGGCGTGCGTGCTGTGTGTTTGGGTGTATAAGTTACGGGCTTGGTCGAGGAAGGGGAAAGGAGGAAGGAAAGGGACCCCAAAGCTCGGATGTGGCTGGTCCAGGCTGAAGGCGAAGCTGTGGTGAGGAGAAACCCTGCTGTGTGACGGGGTCTCGGATCAGAAAACAAAACAAAACGGAGAAGACGGAGTTTGGGGCACAAGACTCCAGCAGGAAGCAAGGAGCGCATTCGAAGTATCTTGCTTGGAAAGCGAGGAAATGTGCAAAGTAAGCCGTCAGCCCCAACGAGGACGGTGGGATGCAGCCAAATGGATCCGGGGCCTCTCTCACGCCATCATCCCCGTCCCGCCTGGCCCAGCGGAGGAGGCATGCAGGGCGAGGGAAGAAAGGGAAAAGGTGGATATAGCCGCTAGGCTACCTGTCTAGGCAAAGAGAGCTGCCGAGCTTCGCTGACCTGGTGGGTGTGGAGGGGAATCAATGAAGCTGAGTGTGTGTGAGTTCGGGGTAGTATCACAGGCGGGCGGGCCACATCGGGCAAGGATGCTGCTGATCATCGAGGGGGAAAAGGTTCTGGACCGGGACGCTTGTCGCGGCATACGGGAGGGGCTGGCGCGCCTGCTGGAGAAAAGAGAAGCACGCGAGAGACGTTTGGGAGGCAGACCGGTGCAGTCAGTGTAGTAATACAGCTGGGGCTCTCTCGTTCAGCGATTGTCCAGAGGTCCGCCATCTTCGGACGCTGTCGATGGATAGACAGAGCAGCAAAGACCTTGTCGACGATCCGTTCTTGGAGTTCTGGCCGTTGATTCCAGTTGGACAAGGATCTCGGAGCGTGGCTGTTGGTGAAACGAATCGAAGATGCTTGGGACGAGGGAGCGAAAGGAATTTTGGATCAATTGAGCCTGGAAGGAAAGGAACCCCTGCTCAAGCCACCTGCTGCAGGCCCACAGCACAGTATCGACAGCCACCGAACCGCACGGCCAGGAATTTGTCGGTAGCACGATTAGCAGCCCGACACACCATCACAATCAGCGCTGGTTGGTTGAAACATTGCCTCTCACCGATCGGCGGTCGGGGTCACATCCGCTCAGGGGTGTTGAAACAAAGAATTCGAGCTAGCCTACCTTGGGTATCTCGGGGGTCGGTGTGCTTAGCAGCCTGACCTGCTGTGGCTGGCTGTTGACAATCGAGCAGAGTCAGCAGCGTCATCTCAACCACCAGTAAGCAGCACCGCGCATGTGCTTCCATCCACCTCGCCAAGGCGCCGACGTCCCAACGTCCTTTCATCCTTCCATTCGCGCCCGTCCATCCACACAAGCCTCGCTAGGCACGTTGGATAACAAAGTCCCGGGATCGCAGCCGTAAGATCGCAGGAAGGCAGCATGGCAGCTTGGTCACGGCTGCTGTTCCCTTTGTTGCTGTGCCGCTTCCTCCCGTCCCCGACACATGTCACACTACTACCGAATCCATCGGCGCGGCTCTACGATCCGGGAGACGACCGACCGAGTTGAGGTGGGTGAAATACTAATCGGTGTTTTTCTTTGATTGTCGTGTTCCTCGCCGGGCATTCGCTATGTAGAGACATCCGATCCGAGTCTTTTATCCTCCCTTCATCTTATTGTCAAGCTCGGCCACATGCATGATCCTTTCCGTCTGGGAACGCTCTCCAGAGTGTATACCATATACCATATCCATGTTCCAAACGCCGCGCCCGTTCGTCCATTTTATATATGTCCGCGCAAGTGTATCGCTCCACCTTCGTCTTGTAGCATTCCGTCGCGCTATGCTGGCGGAACCGCAATGTACGCCCGCATCGCCTTGACCACATCACCGTCGTGTTGCTTAAGCAGGTCGGTGGCCTTGGCTTTTGACAGCTCCAGCTCGTCGACCTGTGCCCCCAAGAAACCAGCCACCCCTGGTTAGAAAATTATCCATCGTCCAGCAGTGCGTCCAGCCCGTCCATTAGGCCGCCGGATAGGTGTCCTGGGGACTTACCAAAAGTGCCACGTCGGCGGGGTCGACCTTGACCTTCTTGACCTCCTTCTTCGCCTCGGTGGCGCCGCCGGTGAGGCGGCCCATAGCCTTGTTGACGGCGTCGCGGTCGACGGCCGAGGCCGAGGCATCGTCGTCGCCGCCCGTAGCGTCCAGCGACGCCATGGCCGCTGCCGCCTTGCGGTCCTCGGCCGACTTGGCCACCGTCTCCTCCTGCACCTCGTCGTCGACGTCCGGCTTCTTATCGTCGGACATGATCGCTGCTGTGCTGGTTGTTGGGGTGACTGTTTCGGCGAAGAGGCTGCTTGGCAGTGTGGGCGATGGACGCACGACTTTCTTGGTGGGGTTTAGCGCTGATCTCAGGTGGCGGGGCTAACTTTTTCGACAGGCGACCCGATTTGGACGCTGGAGTGTGCACAGGCCGCTGTAGTTTTTCGATCTGGAAGGAACCAACAAAGGTCCCGAGTGCTGTAAGGGGCGGCCTAACGGCGCCATGCCGGCGGGAATTCCTTCTCATTGCCATTTTGGGAAGCAGCTCCAAGGAAGGATGGGTGACTCAACCTATTGTCGAGTCTGGGAGCCAACACGCCCTTGCATAAATGGCTGTGACCAGCAGCGGTCGGGCTGGAGACCGCCTCCCCTGAGTGAACCATGTGCTTTTGAACTGCGGTGTTACCCTGCCTCCTGCCCGCTCCTTTGTTCGTTGGCCTCATTTATTCCTTCGGCCCACTCACCAGAAACGACCCCTGATCAAGCACCAGACCGTACATCACACCAACCAACATGCCCCAGCCAACCGGTCCCTCACAGCCAGAGCCCTGGTCCCCCGCGTCGTGGAGGAGCAAGCCGGCCAAGCAGTGCCCCGAGTACCCAGACAAGGCGGCGCTGGCGCGAGCGACGGGCGAGCTGGAGCGGCTGCCGCCCATTGTGCACCCGCGCGAGATCGAGCGGCTCAAGGGCTTGCTGGCCGAGGTGGCGCGCGGCGACGCCTTCCTGCTGCAGGGCGGCGACTGCGCCGAGCTGTTCGACTACTGCGAGCAGGGCGCCATCGAGTCCAAGGTGAAGCTGCTGCTGCAGATGTCGCTGGTGCTGATCTGGGGCGCCGACAAGAAGGTGGTGCGCATCGGCCGCATGGCCGGCCAGTACGCCAAGCCGCGGTCCAGCCCGACCGAGAGGGCGACGGACCCGGCCACGGGCGAGGTCGTCGAGGTGCCCAGCTTCCGCGGCGACATCCTCAACGGCTTCGCGCCGGCCGAGCGGGTGCTGGACCCGTCCCGGCTGGTGCGCGCGTACCACCACTCGGCCGCCACGCTCAACTACGTGCGCGCCGCCCTGGCCTCGGGCCTGGCCGACCTGCACCGCCCACTCGACTGGGGGCTGGGCCACGTGCGCGACGACGCCCTGCGCGCAAAGTACCAGGAGGCCGTCCGGTTCCTAACCGAGATGCTGCGCTTCATGCACACCATCGGCGCCGACAAGAGCGACAAGCTCGGCACCGTCGAGCTCTTTACCAGCCACGAGGGCCTGCTCCTCGAGTATGAGCAGGCCCTGACGCGTCTGCTCGAG
The DNA here is from genome assembly GCA_003049465.1 of Magnaporthiopsis rhizophila. Lineage (NCBI taxonomy): Eukaryota > Fungi > Ascomycota > Sordariomycetes > Magnaporthales > Magnaporthaceae > Magnaporthiopsis > Magnaporthiopsis rhizophila. The sequence continues at coordinate 99,488 of PYSS01000045.1, read as the reverse complement.
AACCCGGCCGCCAACCTGCCCGTTACTACTTCGGTAGCCAGCACGGGCCGCAAGGTTGAATACTACGACACCTCGGCCCACTTCCTCTGGATCGGCGACCGCACCCGCCAGCTGGACCACGCGCACGTCGAGTTCTTCCGCGGCATCGCCAACCCCATCGGCGTCAAGGTCGGCCCGACCACGCCCGCCGCCGACCTGCTCGGGCTACTACGCGCGCTCAACCCGAACCGGGAGCCGGGCAAGCTGACGCTCATCACGCGCTACGGCGCCTCGCGCGTCGCCGAGCTGCTGCCCGCCCACATCCGGGCCGTCGAGGACAGCGAGTACAAGGGGCTGGTCGTGTGGCAGTGCGACCCCATGCACGGCAACACGCGCGCCGTCGGCGACTTCAAGACGCGCGAGTTCAAGGACATATTCGACGAGCTGTCCACCTGCCTGCGCGTGCACGCCGAGCAGGGGTCCCGCCTGGGCGGCGTCCACCTCGAGCTGACGGGCGACGCCGTCACCGAGTGCCTCGGCGGGGCCGCCGAGCTGGCCGCCTCGGACCTGCCCACCAACTACACCAGCTTCTGCGACCCGCGCCTCAACGAGAAGCAGGCGCTCGAGCTGGCGTTTCTGGTGGCGGACCATTACCGCCAGCGCCAGGGGCGGATTCCAGAGGGGGCGGTGGGTGTGTAAACAGCTGAGGCTCTTTTTGACTGTTTCTCTGGTTTCTTGATTGTTTCCTTGTGTCATAAAAGCAAACTGATTTTCACCAATATAAAAGACGTCCACTGTCGAGAACGTGTCTATGCGACTTATCAATGGCATCGTGTCGTTGTTCAGGGCGTACAATCCAGCACGCCTGTCTAGGTGGGTGCTTGTTCGGTCGGATCAAAACGAAGTAATCCGTTTCCTCGAATATCTCCTAGTAAATAAGGACTCCATGCCAACGTGCCGATAGAAATAACAGCATGTAATCGCCACCTCAGACCCAATCTCCAGACTTCTTCCCTCTTCTTTGCCGAAATGTTCCTCAAGATTCCAATGCTAGATTGCTTGCATCATGTGCTTTTCGTCATCATCTAAAAAGTAGTCTTCCAGGTGGCTTTAGATCCCAGGCTAGGCGAGGTGAGCAACTATCCTAGGTCATCAACACCTAATCCCATCCAAGCACAGCCTAGTGTCCTCCTTTCCCTCACACCCCCTACCGTCACCACCCCGTCACCACGCCGTGATGGTCTGGGCGCCCTCGAGCGCGTCACCAGGCTCGAGCGTCTGCCATCCCCGGACGGCACCGGCCTCGACGCAGAGCATCTTGTGGTAGCCGTCCTTGGGCGCAAAGTCGGCCATGGCCTCGGCCTTTGCGTCCCACGGGTTCCACACCACCACGTCGTCCAGGTTGTCGCGTACCAGCTCGAACAGCTTGCTGCCGCCCTCGGACACGCACACGGGCGCCCGCGGCCCGCCGACGGGCGTGTAGACGCGGTCCGTCTCGCCCGTGATGGCCAGCCCTCCCGCCTCCTGCTTGCTGACGGCGCCGGCCGCCACCTTGTCGACGAACTCAGCGCCGTCCAGGCCCGAGATGGAGACGGTCTTGATGTCCTGTTTTCGGGGAGATTCAGCCAGTGTCAGTAGAGATTGATGACTTGGGGTGTGACTCAAATGTTGCCATCGCAGCCCGTCTTATTTTTATCTCCAACTCACATTGACCCGCAGGTACGTGTGCAGCAGCACCTGGATCTCGATCGGCTTGTCCCCGGCGTTGGTGGCGGTGAGGCTGGTGGTGAGCGAGTCGCGCTCGAGTGTGACGCTGTAGAGCAGGTTGAAGGGGTGGGGCCACAGGGCGCGCGTGGCCTCGTCCAGGCTGGCGCCCGTGAGGCCAAAGTCGAGTTTCACCGAGTGGTCGCCAGTGCCGGCGGCGTCGGACGACGACGCGCCGCCGCCGCCGCCGCGCTGCGATTCGGACGTCGACTTGCCCAGGAACTCCCACTGCGATGTGCGGGCGAAGCCGTGCTGCGGGAGCTTGGACGTCTCGGCGTGGTCGGGGGCGGTGCCGAAGACCTAGGTACGTGTTAGAAAAAGACACGAGGTTAGCGTTTCTTTTTTTTTTCCTGCTTTGCTCCGACACCTGTCATCTTTCCCACTGGACAGTGGCGACCAAATAGAAGAAAAGAGAACCGTACCGGAAAAACAAGAGGAATGCCGCCGCGAACAGCCTTGGAGCCGTCAAGCTTGGCCGCCTCGCTGAGCCACAGCTTCTCCTGGCCGTTCCTCTTCCAGCTGATGACGGTGGCGCCGTAGAGGAGCACCTCGACGCTCTCGCCCGTGGGCAGCACCGCCGACACGCGCTGCTTGTCGTCCGAGATGGTGACCTGGGCCTGCGGGGAGAGGCCGGGCGTGCTGGCCAGCGCCGACGGCTTGTTGGGGCGGTCGACCATTTTTGGTATCGTTCGTTTACTTGCTTTTTTTTTTTTTGTTTGTTTGTTTTCGCTTTCTAGGTGCCGTCGGGTGCTATTTTCTTGTTCTCCTCGGACCTGGCGGAGAAGAGCTACAGGAAGCAAACGGAGCTTGTCCAGTGGGCAGGCAGGCAACAAGTCGGCAAGGGACCAGGTCGAGCTCAATGTCTGGTGGAATCAAATGCTATGCACGACGCTTGTTGGCCGCGGTGGTGTGTGGATCTCTGAAGCTTTGTCGAGTCCAGCGGTAGGTGGTGAGATGGTTGGTGTAACCTGGAAATATGCCTCCAAATCACCGGGACGAGGAAACCTTTTTTGGGGCCCGGCCTGGAGACCGATCAATGCTCAGTGAATCTTCGGCGAATACCCACGGGTAGGTAGGTAGTTCATGAGGCCGTCCATGAAGGAGGGAAGATATAGAATTTGCAACTGCAATTGGATTTACCATCCATCCCAAGCACGGGTACTGTACCAAAAGAAAACGCTCCCGCCCGGCGGCATTGACGTCGTGGCGGGGTAAAAAAACGGCGCCATCAGCTTGCCCCCCAAACGAGACCCCGCTCCATCTGTTTGTTTTGTTTGGTCCTTGCCAGCACACAAAAGCTGCCCCTCATGTGTTAGCGACACCCGCATTCGGTCTCCTGAAACATCCCTTGCGCATCAATGATGCTTAGCCTGAATTGTACCGCCCCCCGGCTGAGCACCACCTGACATTGTGGGTGTGCAGAGACGTTGGATTCACCGCAATGACTGGCCGACTGATGTGGGAGGGATGCTAAATAAAGTGTGGCATGTCGGTAAGCACATGGAGAAGCGTTTCAGATCTAGGTATTTAGGTAGGTAGATAGCTGCCTAGAGACGCGAGCTGCGATGGCAAATGTCTGTACTATCCTGAGGAAAGCCTTCATGCGTCGGATAATGATGATGCCGACCCAACATGACGATGTAAACAACCCCTAAACCCGAGGTTGGCCGTGGGGGGGCAAAGAGGCTCATTGAAAGAAAAGGAGAAATAACACAAGGGAAAAGCGTGGATTCCAGCCCATATTGAAAATGCCGATTTCCGGGTATGCCGCCATGATAATGCCTGAACCAACCAAAAACGTATCGCCACCACATGCCTGCTCCCCGCCCGCTCATGCTTGCCAGTCGGGCAAAACGAGAACGGAGAGGAGCGTGCGGGAGGTAAAAAAGAGAAAGAAAATTATACACAGGCAGCCTCTAGTTATCCCGTCCCCTCTTCTCGGCTGCGTAAAGCTCGCGCTTGATGTCCATGCACACGTCCTCGATCTCGTACACCTCCTCCCTCGGGAGGTTTGCCGTCCGCAGCGCCCCCAGCCCTCCCCTGAGCATGTCCATGATGGTCTGGAAAGTCGACTTGGGCAGGGCCGGTTGCGGCGTCTCTGCCGGCTCTTGGGCGTTTCCTTCGGCCGCCGCCTCGACCACTGCTGTCGGGTGCACCGGCCCGTCTTCATCATTATCGTCTTTGCCCTCATCCTTGGCTTCGTCTGCTTTTGTTTGGTCTTCAGCCTCGATTTCCGGCTCCGGAGCCGGCGCGACAGCGGCCTCGGCGACGGCCGAAGTGGCGCGCTCCTGGCTGCGTTGCGATTCCGTCTCCTCCATCGCAATCTGCGACTGAAGCTGCTCCTCTGGGTCCGTCTCTGTGCTTCGGGGAGAGAGAGCCTCCAAGGGCTCGGCTTGCTTGTCTTTGCTCTCATCTGGCTGCATTTCTGTCACTTCCATGACGTCACTTGCTGCTGCTGTGAGATCCTCTGCTTCCGTCGGGATTACATCTGCCTCCGGTTTCTCAGCGACGTCGACGTGTGGTAGAATCTCGTCTGCTTCGTGCGCTAGGAATGAAGCCGTGTTAGTGAACAATGTAACACCAAACCTACGATATGAAGAGGCTTCCATACCTTTCGCGTCCAAGTCCACCTCGCTGTCGGGTATCTCGTGGCTTTGAAGCTCCGGGGACATTTGCTTCGCCTTCTTGGGGCTGGCAGCGCCGTCTTCTCCTTCTTCGTCATCGGCTGCCTTGGACGATCGCTTGCGCTTTCTCCTGCTGGCCGGGGTTGGGACACGCGACTCGACTTTCTCGGCTCCAGGTGTCGAGGGCACACTCGACAGCGTCGAGCCTGATCCGGACCTTCGCGGTCGGCCCCGCCCCCTTTTCGATCTCCTCATCCCACCCTCCATGGAAACCGCATCTGTCTCCGGTGCTACGTCTGTCGGTGCGACATCGGCGGGGATTTCCTTGTCTTTCCGACCCTTTATTGGCGATGGGGTACCTTCGATGAAGTTTGGCGGCGGCCGTGACTGGCCATCCAGCTCCACCACAAGCCTGACCATGCTGTCTTCCACCCCTTCACTGACCGCAAACGAGGTGTCTTCCATGGCCGTGTTCTCGACGGCCTTCTTCGCTGGAGACGACTTCGCAGGGCTGGTCGGGGTGTCCACAGTGGCCTCGCTGTCGGACTTGGCCGTCTCCTGGACAGCCTTGATCCGCTTGCTGCGACGCGGGGTCGACGGAATCTGGAGAATTGCCCTGTTGGCCATTAGGTTGGCCATAATAGAGCCGACCTTGGTTTTCTCTGCCGCCGCACCTTCGACAGCAGGGAGATCTTCGGCCGCAGCAGCCGGGGGCGGCCCGGCCGGCTCGTCTAAGACCAGGTGTCCATCCTCCTCGTCAACAGCCATGGCGTCGTCATCTTCCTCCTCGGGGGCGGGGGCTGTCCGCCGCACAGGTTCGGGGGATCCGGTGATGGGTGAAGACGAGAACTGCCAATCATCCAGCAGGCTGGTCTTGCGGGATCGAGCGTTTATCTCGGGCACAAGGGGGTATCGGCGGGCTTCAGGAGGCGATGAAGGCGGATCGTTAACTCCACTGTAAGTGTTGGCCAGGGACACTGCTTGGCCACGGCGAGGCGTGGGCGTCGAGCTGATAAAGTCTTGGAAGGAATCTCCCCGCTCCGGGGTGACGGCTTGAGGAGTGGATGGCGGACTGGGAGACCGGGGATGAGACTCTTTCAGAGGAGATGATTGCTTCGCGGTGTTATCGAGAGCCGTTCGCCTGGGGCTGGAACGTCTTGGACGTCTTGGGCTCGTACGCCTCGGGCTGGATCGGATTGCTGGGAAAAGCGTTGCGGCGGCCTTTTGCCTGTCTCGCACTTCTTGCTGTCTTTCGGTGAGCACTTGAGACTCGAGACTGGCTAGGTCGGACGGCGACGAGTCAATCGCCTCGAACTGGACTTGAGAGTCATCGTGCCGAAGTTTCGTGGGAGATCTGGTTTTGCGACGAGCAGACAATGGGGGTTTGGTGACACCGCCGCCGGAGAGGCGTGGACTCTTTCTAGGAGTACTTCGCTCCTTCACAGACGGAAGCAAGCCCTTTCCGCTTTTTGCCGGAGCTGCCGTGGTCTTGACGGGAGATATGGATTTTGTCGATGCAGAATTGAAGATTTCCATGTCGTCCTGGGTGTCGATGAACGAGGGCATCTGCGCACCGCCGGCCGAGCTATCCGAAACGTCGAGGCCGGGCAGGGTGATGTCGACGAACGGATGGAGGGATATCAGCACAGCCTTCAGTTTCTCAGGGTAGGCAACGTCGGAAGCCTTCTCAAAGAGCTTGTTCCACAAGGCCGACACGCTGTTGACAACATGGCGGTGCTTGCTCTCAAAGGCAGCACATAACAAGGGCTCCATGCTCGTCAAGGGGAGCATCTCTGGCGCTTCGACATCGAAGACGAGAGCACACACGCGGTCCCACAATGACTTGGTCACTTCTGATACGGCAGTGAACTGGCGGCTCTGCAGTCGAGTGCTTGCGTCCCGAATCCAGGGCACGAAGCCAGCCTGCAGTAGTCCGAGAGTTTGCAGCGCAAGCTGGCTGTTACACCTGCCCATGAAGGCCTCCACCTCTCTGAGTACTGCGACGGCAGACGCGTGGACCACATCCTCAGCGCCGTACAGACGCTGGAGGACGGCGTTGCAGGCCCGGTAGAGGTTATCAAAAGGGTCGCACGAGGCAGACCTCGCTCCGGAGGCCGCAGTGCCCCACAATCGCCGACGGGCGGCCTCGATAGCCTGCCTATCTCGCGGGTGGGTGGCGGCTGAAATAAGCTCGGCGAAAGCGACGGTGCAGTTGTTTGGGAGGGAACCGTCTTCAGGTAGCGTGTCCAAAAGGGACTTGGCGAGAGGCTCAACAACCGTGATCGCCACGCCGGCGTCCCCAGCCACGTTCCTCACGCGGCTGACGAGGGAGCTGAACAGAGACTGCCAGTGATGCCAGCCTAGGCCTGGGGTGGATCTCAGCCCGCGCTCGAGCACCTTGACGATATCTCGATACTCCTGACCGAGCAGCACGTCGCTATTTGAACTGCCGACCAGATCACTGCTATGTTGGGATGGCTCCAGGCCCGCCGCGGCAAGCTCGGCGATGAGCACCCACGGGCCGCCTGGGCACAGCGCATCGGCTGGGATCATCTGCATCAGCTCTTGAGACATCTGCTTGCGGCCTTTGGCATCTCTTTCGGAGATGAGAGGGCTGAAGATGGACCTGAGAAAGTCGGTAAATTCCTCATTGTCAGGAACTCCAGGCGGCAGTGTGGACAGGATGGAGAACAAATGGTACATGGTCGGCCGCGCGGTGAGAGAATGCTTGGCCGAACGATGCGAAGGGGTCGATATCGGCACCAGTGTCCTATCGTTGTTCATCGCCAGCACCTTCTCGGTGAAGGGCAGGCGACCCAGCTTGTCGATGACGACCAGAATCAGTTCCCGAGTGCTCGCCAGGAACTGGACCGAGCCGCCGTTGTCAGTCTCCTTCATCACGCCAACGCCCTCGACCCAGACGCGCATGAGAAAGCCAAGCGTGTGGCCCAGGAAGGTGGCCGTTTCTTGCGACACTTTGATTTCTTTGGAGGCCGCCGATGCAATCGATCCTATCAAGTTGTGCCAAAGCTTATGGGTCGCGCTCCTGGTATTGCTCAGTTCGTGGTAGTTTTGCCTGATTATCGGCTCAACAACCCCAAACACCCTGACTGGATTTCGACGCAGCCACTTGGCCTCTATTGCCGGCAGTTCCGCTGGTGTTATGGGCGTGGCTTCGTCGGCGATCCTGTCTTCGCGCCAGACCCGTTGAGTCGCGCAGTCGAAGAGGCCACTGAGAATAGCCACGCTTTGAGCGCATCTTTGCTTATCTGGGACAGACTGGCCGTCGGTGAGTTGCTGCATCACCGGTTTGACACTAGTGTCCCAGTAAACATCGAGATTGCTCAGGTTCACACCAAACTTGAAGGTGTAGTAGAACAGCACGCAAGTCGTTTCGCCGATAACCCTGCGCAGCTCCTCGACAGCATCCTTGTCCTTTCCGTTGCCAAAACGCCGGAGCTGGTTGGCCTGAAAAGGCTGGGTGAGCGACCGAAGAGTCTTGGGCGGTATCGAGCGAGTCCCAACACTCAGCGTGTACACCAAACGGGACCAAGCCCGATTCGCCTCCAGCTTGGTGTTTACGTCGGGGTGGTTGAAGCATGTCTGCATTATCAGCAGCCAGTCGTTGAAGTGCTTCCACTCGTCGGCGTTGGGTAGCAGGAGCATGGTCACGCTCCAGATCTGGGGAACAAAGCGCGCGACCTGCTTGTCCTTGAGCATGTTCTTGAGGTTGTCGGCGTAGTACTCGATAAATACCTTGCCCTCTTCGCTTGGCGAGGGCAGCTGCACGAGCTCAAGCACCTTGCGTGACAGCAGCTTCTCCCTGCCAATTGTGAAGGCAGCCTCCTTGCCCAGCGAGATTGCACTGCTTCTGATATCTTTGACAGTGCTGAGCATAGCCTCGAACAGATCGAATAGCCAGTCTGAATGCTGGGCCATGTGGTGCTTGGACTGCTTGACCAGCCTTCGGTAAACCTGGATGCTGTGTATGAAGGTGCTCTTCCTGTCCTTGATGGGCTCTGGGATGTTGCGGATGGCGGAGACGATCTTGCCTACCCGGTCAGACGTCATGACCTTGGGCGGGAAGGACTGGATGCCGATGATCTGCAGCACGTTCCTCGCCATCTCCTTTGATAGAGAGGCGTCGCTGAGCGTCCTGATGCAATGGTCGACGATCTGAACGGCGGCGTCGTTTGGGATGAAGGACGCAATGGCGGGGAAGTAGAGAAAGACGTGCAGCAGCTGGTAGGCGTGGTTTGTGAGCGACATGTCGGTGCTTTTGCCGGTAATGTCCCTCTGCACAAACTGGACGAGGAGGGGCATCTTGTCTTGCAGCGCTATCCTGTCGGGCAGATTCTTGGACGCCTTCAAGGCGCGCACCAGCATGGTGTAGGCATCGACCTTGTCGTCGCGGTCGCTGCCCGCCAGCTGCTTGACCGTCGACTCCAGCATCTCGGGCAGGTTGAGGCCATCGGGGCTTAAGCGGTCTGTCGGGTCGAGCGGATTCGGGCCACACGATACGCTGACCTTGAGGATCGACTTGACGGGGGCGGCTGTGCTTGAGGAGGGAGGTGGGATGGAGACGGGGGTGGGCTGGCGCAGTTTCCCATCCTCGCCGATCGAGGATGGATGTTCCCTGTACTCGGCCTGGGCGGAGAATTCGACTCTCTTCCTACGAGAGCTCTCTACGGCGGGCGAGGGATTGCTGGGCGGCGTGTGGAGGGCGCGTCTCGGATCGAGGAGATGGGGCTCGAGGGCAGGTTTGGCCTTGAGACGGGTCGGGTCGGGCTCGATGGTCTTTTTGTGAGGCGGTGTCGGCGGCCTCGCTTCCAGGTGGTCCAGGCGGCTGCTGCTGTTGCTGTTGCTGTCTTCCACCACTGCAGCGGGCATGGTGGCACCAAAGACCAAACAAGACCGCCCGCCTAAGCCTCGACCTATCTCCTCGCAGATGCCAACAAACTCATAGGTCGGTTCCAAGAAAAGCGGATGTCGTCGGGGATGTCGGGAGGGATGATAATGCTGGAACGGACAAGGAGAATAAAAGGGATTAAGCCAACCAAGAAAACGAGCGAAAGCGATTATACAAAACTACAACCAGAAAAGTGCGCGCGATGAAAGGCACGGGCACGACGGACAGCAACCAGACACCAGGGGGGAAAAAGTCGTCGCCGCCCTGGTCCGTCGTCTGTTCAACTGCGATGGGGGTCGATTTGACAGGGGCAATCGGTTGGCCCCGAGACGACTTTAAGTGAAAAGTCGCGGTTCGCGCCTAAAGTGGAGACGCGTGTGGTGTTCGTGTCGCCAGCCCGGGCTAAATAGCCCTCCAGGGGTCCCCTGTCAGGACCCGTCCCCGCAAGCCGCCAGCCTGAGCCTGAGCCAATTCAATGGTGTCTGCTCCCCACAACCATGTCGTCACGTCTGCCGCTGGCTGGCAGAGCAGAAGTCGAAGTTAGACTCAAATCACTCCAGATCAGTCACTGATCACGGGCATTGAAGCCTCCAAAAACCAGGTGGGGTGGGGCTGTTTGTCCCGTCGAAACCACCCAATAAAGTAAAACCGACGAGTCTTGAACAAACAGTGCTCACGATCCCTTTTTCACCTCCATGCTGTGCTTGCCTTAGGGACATTAGCACCCGGCCGCTCCTAATATTGCATTAGTGCGCATAAATCTAATCCGATTTATCTTGTCAAGTCACGACTGGTGGTCTCAGAAGCCAGACCGACAAGTCAACGGCACAAGTCGGAAATGGCACAGGCACTCTTCACTGGTACCCTAAGGGGCTTAGGTAGGCTCTTCGAATCGCCAACATGCACATGCCGAGAAATACTGAATCCGTTTTGAGAACGCAGCAAAACGATCTGCCGTCCAGAGCCTGTTGGATAAGTTGACTCTGGACTTGAAGGAGCAAAATCTCAGTTCTCAAGGTATGATGTCTGGCCACTGCCCCCACTTGCAGTTGCGTTCACTAACCGGACCAAACCAGATCGAGATGCGGCTCTCGAGGAGCTCAAGGTCTATGGCAGGGATCCCCGGGATGCGGACCCCATCTTCACCAAGGAGGGGATAACAACATTGTTGGCCCATGCCTTTGACGGCTTCTCAGACACAACCTCGCGTAATGCCCTCAGATGTCTAGCCAATGCCATGGTTCTCAATCCCGCGACGAAGCAGTTCCTGTTTGACCTGGACTACGAGTCCAAAGCGTGCGCCAAGCTCAGGAGCGACAGCTGGGACGACGAGTTCCTGATATCGAGGATTCTGCTGCTCGCGACTTACATCCCTGGCATCGACAAGGCGGCGCTCATAACCAAACACGGCCTCGCGGATTCCGTCGTCACAAGGCTGGCGAGGCATGCGGAAATTCCATCATCACAGATCAATCAAGACCCAATGGAGGACATGGCTCTGGCGGAGACTCTCAAGCTTCTCTTCAACCTCGGGCACTTCTGCCCTGAGCAACGTGGCGAGCTGGCGCCGGCGATCCCTTCCATCGTGAAGATGATACAAACCCGACCACTACCGGCCGGGAAACCGCTGGGCCCTCCATTCGGGCCCTTGGTAAATGCCTTGGTTGACATGGACTTGCAGAACGAGAATGCGAAGTCTGCCCTCTTTCCTGAAGACGCGCCGAGCAAACCCGTGGGGCGGATGATACAGATCCTGGACTCCTCGCTGAGCAGCTACAGCGAGAATGAGATGGAGGCCACCATTGCCCCGCTGGTCGGCGTGCTAGGTCGCATCTACGAGGTTGCGCCGGAGCCGGAGCAGCAGTCCATGCGGGAGAAGCTGCTTCCGACCGAGGAGGACAGGGAGCAGGTGCTTGGCAGCAGCGGCAGCCTGCCGTCGAGACTGCTCAAGAACTCGGCGAACCCGCTCGCGCCCGAGCTGCGAAAGAGCATCTCGCACCTGCTCTTCGACCTGTCAGGTAGGGATGCCATGAGGTTCATCGAGAATGTGGGCTACGGCTTCGCGTCCGGGTTCCTCTTCTCAAACAACATCGAGATCCCAGAAGGGGTGCTGGGGGCTGCAGGGACTGGAAACTCTGGCGCCGCGGGCGCTTCCTCGGCCGGAAAAGACTTCAACCCCATCACGGGCCAGTTCCTTGACTCCGAGAGGCATCCTGAGATGCCGCCCATGACGCAGGAGGAGAAGGAGAGAGAGGCGGAGAGATTGTTTGTCCTGTTTGAGAGGTTCGTTTGCGCGCCGTTTGATTGCCCACCCTACATTCCTGGACCTGCTTGTCATCCTGGAGAGCATCAACGTAGTCATGGACTGACCGACAATATTTCTCAACAGGCTCAAGAAAACCGGAATCGTCGACATCCAGAACCCGGTCGAGAAGGCTTTCCAGGAGGGCCGCTTCGAGGAGCTGGATGACGACTACGATGAGGAGGAGGATCAAAAGCAGAGTGGCGATGGCAGCGCGGGCAAGAAGGCATAGCCATGAGCTTGTTGGTTGTGATAAAAGTGGTGGAGAGTTCGAATTTGGTCTCGGCGTATGCGTTTTTTCCTTTCCTTTTTCTTCCGTCAGGCTGGGTCTGGGCTCTAAGCTTGAGTCTTTGTAGCTTTATCCATCCCTGTTATTCGTCCCTCAACATTCAGCTTCGAATCCTTAATGTGTTGTTCGAAATCCTGGCGCGTTCGCCTGGGGATACTCTCTGATGTATGGAGAGTGGAGCCTAGTCCACGCCGCTCCAGGTTTACAAACGGTGCTCAAACTTCTATTTACCTATACACAGTCGCGTCCTGGTGGGTTGATTCCGGCCATCCTTGCTTTCCCCGCATCAGCCACGGACACCTTCATTGACCGAGCCCTGCCATATGCAATTAAAATCCTCCTTCTGGTACCTGTTATGTTTACCATCCGCGTAAATCTCAACTGCCAGCATCCTCCGTCCATTTCTCCAAACAACCATTTAAAACGTGTGGCATTGGGGGTTTGTTTTGGTCCGACCCCATCCCCCAGGTAGGTGGGAGCTCCACACCAATACCCATGTCACGTGTGGGTCAATCAGCAAGGAAGCTCCAGACGCACCGACCAACTATAAAATCGCCACGCGGTCGCGCTCGCGATTCCATATGAGAGCTAACGATTCGCCGCTCCACAGCTCCCTCACCCCGACCTTAAACGTCTCCAACCCAACTTGGTGGGTTTGCGCCGCTCTCGATTCTGCGCGCAAATCTGTCAATCCCCTATCGTCCGCGTCCTTTTTGGCTGCCGGGCACCCTTACCTTTGGATCAAGGTGAATTATGAACGCATTCTTGTCGCCGCGAACCGTATTTTTTGGTCGCTCAGGAGTCCGCTCGGAAGTCCAAGCCATGCCACCACCACTGCCTTTGTAAGCTTCACCCACCTGCACCCCGTCGCCAATGGATGCTTTGAGACGCGTGTTCTCGGCCCCACGACAGTCTTCCTTGTTTTCAATGCTGCGGAACGCGTCGCAGCCTGCGATTCACCCCGATTCTAACGCGCTTCGCAGTGAGGAGGAGGATGACGTGCCCCCGGTCTTTATCCAGAGCGATATCGGTCTGCAGAACGGAGGCGCCGCCGCCGCCAACGACGCGGCCGTCGAGGATGCGGCAGAGCCAGTTGGTGCTAGCGTCCTCTCGCTCGCGGGCGGCAACGAGGCGGAGGAGGAGGAGGACGATGATGATGGCGACATAGTCGACGATGCCGGCCCGGCACCTGGCGCCGACGTGGGTTTAGACGACGACGCATCTCCAGCTCCCGCACCGACCGCCCCGACCACAAACGGAAAGAAGCGCGGCCGCCCATCTCTGTCGGCCTCTGGCTCGCGCAAAAGTACCCCCGCCAAGACGCCCACCAGGTCGGCAGTCGCTAAGACCCCGCGCACCGCGAAGAGCTCCGCCGCGCCCAAGGCGACCCCGAGCACCACTGGCGCCAAGCGTGGACGCAAGCGCAAGGCAGATGAGGGCGACGCGTCAGGCACCGCACCCGCGGTGAAGAAGGCGCGAGTTGCACGTACCATTCGTGAGGAGAGGGCGCCGACACGCGCAATCTCCAAGCGTGGCGCTGCGGTTGCCGCGAAGGAGACTTTTGCAACGGCGCTAAAAGTCAGGATTACGGTTAGTTTCCCATGTCTGCCATCCGTTGTTCTTGGCGTAACCACGCGGTACGTAGCAAAACTAACGCGTCCTTCCTTTGCTTATCTAGAAAGTTGAAGTTCCTGTTAGGACTGCGAAGCGTCGTGGTCGCAAGCCCGCAGCGGCAGCTGCCAACCCCGACCAGGCTTGGGAGGTGGAGGAGATCGTCGACGCCGGCGTCCTCGGTCCCAATGGGAAGCCGAAGACATACCTCGTCAAATGGAAAGGCTACTCGGAAGACGAAAATACCTGGGAGCCCCGTAAGAACCTGAGCGGCTGCCCAGACCTCCTCAAGGCCTTTGACGCCAAGAATAAGTCGGGAGGAGCAGCAACCAAGAAGACACCCGGTCGTAGGCCTGGCGCCAAGGTTGGCCGCAAGGCCGCAGCCGAGAAGCCCGCTCCTGCGGTTGGGCCGCCTGAGAAGAAGCAGCCCCGCAAGCCTCCGACGGAGAGGAAGCTGGCGGTCCCGAAAAAGCCCACAGCCGGCACCGGCCGCAGGGGTAGGCCACCCACCAAGAAGTAATCCGGGGCACCTCCTTTCAACGTTTGATTTGACTTCTATCTCCCATCTTCGCACTGAACCGTTTCGGGTCACTCTGTTTCTTGTACAAATACTCTTTGGCTTCCGGGGGCAGGCGACGGCGCAGAGATGTTGCGCTGCAATAAGATGCATGCATCGGCGATTAAACCTCAAAGCGTCCCCTCGTGTCGCGCGTTTGGCGACACCCTTTGTCTTGGGGCCGCTTTGAGGAGGAGACGAGCATGCTGGGATGGCAATTCTGGGATTGGGCACACTGGGCATGAATTGTGTTTTACATTATGGCAAACCTCTATTTGGGCAGGTTTTGGGCCGGTTCGGATCCGGTGCTCTTGTTGACTCCTCTCTTTTCCATCTTCGGTCTTGCGTTTTAAGGATCGCCGGCGTAACTGGACTCGTAGCGAACCGAATCAACTTGACTGTTTCTGATCTGGCGCTCAAATGGGATGTGGCTTTCCTGCCCAGTAGGCGAGCGACTGGAGACAGGAGCTGAGCTGCTTGCACTCAAAGGCATAAGCCAATTGCATGACTAAGCCACAATCTCAAGACACGTCTCCCAGCACGCTTCCATTTCCCTTGGGCCAGCAAGCAGCAGCTCAGAACAGTAGCCCCTTGAACACCACGCGGCCGCAGCTCCATCCCCCCACGAAAACGGCAATCCACGAAACATCGCAAGCATGGACGCGCTCCGATCGATCCTCCAGCCGGTGACGCACAACCTGCCGGCGCCGGTGCGCGACCTGGGCGTGTCCATCATCGGCGAGGCGTGCTACAAGACGCTGCTGCTGGACGTGGACCTGGCCGACGCCGGCTGCGTCAAGCTGGCCGTGTCCAAGGGCCTGGGGATCGGCATCATCGCGGCGTCGTCCATCGTCAAGGTGCCCCAGATGCTGAAGCTGCTGGGGTCCAAATCGGCCTCGGGCGTGTCGTTCCTGTCGTACCTGCTCGAGACGACGGCCTACGTCATCTCGCTGGCCTACAACTTCCGCAACGGCTTCCCCTTCAGCACCTACGGCGAGACGGCCCTGATCCTGGCCCAGAACGTCGTCATCTCGCTACTAGTTCTTAATTACAGCGGCAGGGCCGGCGCCGCCGCCCTGTTTGTCGCCGCTCTCGCCGCCGGCGCGAGCTCCCTGTTCAGCGACGCCGTGCTCGACATGAGGACGCTCAGCTACCTGCAGGCGGGCGCCGGCGTCCTGGGCGTCGCGAGCAAGGTGCCCCAGATTGCGGCCATCTGGCAGCAGGGCGGTACCGGGCAGCTTAGTGCCTTTGCCGTGAGTTTTTTTTTTTTTTTTTTTTTTCGCGCAGCAGCAGCCCTCAGTCTCATGCGCATTGCTAACCAACCTTTTTTTTTTTTTCCTTCCAGGTCTTCAACTACCTCGCCGGCTCGCTCTCGCGCATCTTCACAACGCTCCAGGAGGTCGACGACAAGCTAATCCTGTACGGGTTCGTGGCGGGGTTCGCGCTGAACGCGGTGCTGGCGGCCCAGATGCTGTACTACTGGAACCAGCCCGCGGCCGCGACCGGTCCCGCCAAGAAGCAGAAGCGCGACAAGGCGAACTAGGCACGGGAGGCGGGGACACGAGAAGATGGGAATACAACACGAGGAAGATAAGAAATAAATAATAGACGGGTTGCGGCGGTAAACGGGAAAAATCAAAGAAAGATCTCCATATTTCATCCAATGCTTTCCTTAGTTGTCGGGCTCCCGATACTGGAGAATAGACCTGTTATCCTTACACACGGTGCTGGGCCAGATCGTGATCCCTCCAGCGCCAAGCAACAGCAGTGTTCCATGATTTTCTTCCTTCTCTGCCCCTCTCGCCCCTCCCCTCCACTTGAGACATGCACACCAGTATGCCCATGACCGGGCTGTGGTCGATGGGGGCTTTTAAAAGTATGTCATCTGCACTGACACATGCTGCACGAATATGGTTGTTCCATTTGGGATTTCACGGAATTCCCTATGCGGAAGCTCCGCGTGATGCAACTCGCTGGTTGCACCATGTCGGGTTGGATTAGGTTTCTATGACCAACGCCGGCGGGCTCGATTCGCTGTTTTTTATAGTTGTGGCTACGTAACCGACGCAGCGCGCATTAGGTCGGTTGGCGCAGTCTCTCGGGCCTGGGTTCTTTGGACGTCTGTTGCACAACTGGCCTTGGCCACTGTCAGCCGGGATTCCTCGTCCTGCCAGTCAATCACTGAATCCCACCTACCATCAACCTAGGTCACCATGAATAACCCAATCTCGGGCTTCCTCCCCTTCCATACCGGAGTGCCTGATCAAGTCTCCTTCCTAAAGCGACCAATGTGGGGGTGGTGGCAGCCATCACACGACTCTAAGTCTAGACACGACCCTATGGAGCAACCTGGCTAGAGGTAGCCCAGTCGGAAGCGCAAATCGCTAGCCTCGGACGGGAGGTCCCCCAAAGGCCCGGGGTCAAGCACATGAGGCTTTACTTCTTTGGGGATTGCCGCCGCGATCTCTGGGCGCATCCGGTCCAATGGATTGGATGCCATGGCTGCAGGGTCTCGTGAGTTGGGCTGGTGTAGCACACACCGCTCCCGGTATGAATGTATTTTCTATCCTGAGCGAGCGTCTGCGAAGATTTTATTACCACGGCTCAACGCCACTCTTCATCCGTTTTTGCCTCTCGCCATTCCTTGCTCCCGTCCTCCCCCGGCTCAGTAACGAACCCCTCCCTATTCATCTCCATTCCATTGTTTGTGCCAGCTTCCCCGCCGATTGCGACATCGCCCTGATCACGGGATCGGCTTGCACTTGTCAGCAGCAACGCCTTACTGGGCATTGGGAGCCATCACTGCTCTGAAGCTCATTGCACCCCTGAATTGCGCCATCTTCCAGACGCTCGCTTCCCAGAGGTTGCGTGCTCCGGGGACGACGTCTCACCTCCCGCGGTTGCTTTCACCTGCCCTGCTCTGCCCCGCCCCCGACTTTATCAGCGGATGGAATTTCGCCGTGCTTGCTCTTCAGGCTGTCATTCAAGAGGTCAATGTATCTTAACCAAACTCGGGCTTGGCTCTGACGGACGCGATTTTATTTGTGAGACTCGGAAGAGACGGAACCTGACGTGACGTGTTCGGAGGCGGGCTCTGCTTCACTTGTTCTCTCGGCTCCTTCCTCACTGCTCTTACCTTCATGGGAACCTGCCGGCTGTGACGAGTCCGGTCCGATATCTTTCTCTCTCTCCTCCCCTGGCCCACCGTCTTCACCTTCCTTTCCCCTCGGCCCTCGCTCTGCTTTTCCTCGTTTGCGCACCTTGTGTGGCGTTCGTTTGTTTTCCGTTAGCCGGATAACATAACCTATTACTTGCTGCTTAAATCACATTTGCCTGCCACAGTTGCAGACGCAAAAAACAAGGAGGAAAAAAAGAGCAGACCCAAAAACAGAAACCTTACAGATACAGCCGTACAAGATGGCCCCCGACCTCAACACGCTGCCGGCCTCGTCGGTCCGCGGCGATGCCCACCCGGGAACTGAGGGCGTGCCTGCCTCTGCTGCTCCCGCTACAAACGGCGGCGCGGCCAAGAAGCAGCCCAACATCCTCTACATCATGGCGGACCAGCTGGCGGCGCCGCAGCTCAAAATGTACAACCCAAAGTCGCAGATCCTAACCCCGAACCTGGACAAGCTGGCGTCCGAGTCGGTGCAGTTCGACTCTGCCTACTGCCCGTCGCCGCTCTGCGCGCCGTCGCGCATGAGCATGATCACGGGCCTGCTGCCGCTCAAGATCGGGGCGTACGACAACGCGGCCCAGATCTCGAGCGACGTCCCGACCTACGCGCACTACCTGCGGCTCAAGGGCTACCAGACGGTGCTGGCGGGCAAGATGCATTTTGTGGGCGACCAGCTGCACGGGTATGAGACCCGGCTCACCAGCGACATCTACCCGGGCGACTACGGCTGGGCCGTCAACTGGGACGCGCCCGACACGCGCCTCGAGTGGTACCACAACGCCAGCTCCATCCTGCAGGCCGGCACCTGCGTCCGTAGCAACCAGCTGGACTACGACGAGGAGGTCATGTACCGGTCCACCCAGTTCCTGTATGACCACGTGCGCCAGGGGCCCGACGCCCGGCCCTTTTGCCTGACGGTGAGTGACGGTGACGGTATTAGAAAGTGATGTGTAGCAGCCTGGTGTTGGCTCATTATCCAAGGCAAGCTCCATGGCCAAGGTATTCGGTGACGATATGGGGGAACCTGTAGCCGCATGCATGTCAGCCCGTTCGGATGTGGACCTCGGCGCCTCCTGGGACTTTTTTTTTTTTTTTTTTTTTTTTTTTTGGAAAACCCGTATGCTAACAAGCGCCACTGGTATTCCCGCTCGCTTCTCCGTTCTTGGCATCGTTGTCCAATAGGTTTCACTCACCCACCCCCACGACCCCTACACCATCGAGGAGAAGTACTGGGATCTGTACGAGGGCGTGGACATTGCGCTGCCCAAGGTCAAGATCCCCAGGGAGGAGCAGGACCCGCACAGCAAGCGGCTGCTCAAGGTCTGCGAACTGTGGGACCAGGATTTCACCGATGAGCAGATCAAGCGCGCGCGCCGTGCCTACTACGGCGCCGTCAGCTACGTGGACGACTGCATCGGCAAGCTGCTCGACGTGCTGAAGCGCTGCCGGCTGGACGACGACACCATCGTCATCTTCAGCGGCGACCATGGCGACATGCTGGGTGAGCGCGGGCTCTGGTACAAGATGTCGTACTTTGAGTCGTCGGTGCGCGTGCCGTTGCTCATCAGCCACCCCGGAAACTCCCAAGTAAAACCGGGCCGCCGGGTGTCGCAGAACGTGTCGACGCTCGACATTATGCCCACCATGTGCGACCTCGTGGGCACCAAGCCCTTACCCGGGCTGGAGCTCGACGGCAAGTCGCTGCTGCCGCACCTGCTGGGAAACACGGGCGAGGGTCATGACGAGGCCATGGCCGAGTACACGGGCGAGGGCACCATCAGCCCGCTCGTCATGATCCGGCGCGGGCCGTGGAAGTACGTCGCCTGCCCGGCCGACGGGCGGCCACAGCTGTTTAACCTGGTCGACGACCCGCTCGAGCTGGTGGATCTGGTCAAGGTGCTGGACAAGAAGGCGGCGCTTCAGGAGAGCGGCGGCGAGGCAGAGGTAACTGCCGCTGCAGCAGCACAGGCGCTCGACGCGTTCGAGAAGGAGGCGGCCGAGCGGTGGGACTACGCGGCCATCACGGAGCAGGTGCTGCTGTCGCAGCGCAAGCGCAGGCTCGTCTGGGCGGCGCTCAAGAAGGGCCGCTTCACCAGCTGGGACTACGACCCCGTCGACGACGGCCGCGAGAAGTACATACGCTCGCACATGCACCTCGACGACCTCGAGCGCATGGCGCGGTACCCGCCCGTCGACGCCTATGGTCGCGAAACGGTCGGTGTTGTGGTAGACCAGGCTGGGTCGCATGGGCAGTGATTGATGTTTGATGAGTTTTGATGTCCCTGTGCGGTTAAATCAATAGATTCTGGCAAGGGCAGTTTATATCTTCAAATCTGGTCAATCACCCCTGGAATGGGTATCTCCTGGACAGGGAATCAACATCATCGCCGGGCTAAATTGGGATGGCGTAAAGTTATTCGAGCGCGGCGTTTTTCTTTCAACAAAAAGCATCTCTGCGGTGATATTACGAATGAATGGCAGGAAAAAGAAGTATGCAGGCTTGAAGCTTCTTATACTGCACGATAAAATGATTGATGCACGCCTTTTGGTCTTCAGAAAGCCCCATATTTATTCCCCGCAGCGGTTATAATAGGAAGCTCCTTCCTGGAGCTCTGTCCCAGACACCTAGAAGAACACAGCCATTTCCGGCCCTTTCCGATCCATTGCCCGCGACGCCATCCTTCTCTGTGCGCACAAGCACCACCAGCCACCATGGCGTCTCTACACATGTCCCAAGAGGACCTCAAGTCGCTCGAGTCGGCGCGCCAGAAGCTGGCCACGCTGGTCGCGAGCATCACGAGCATGCGGGATGGCATCCTTCAGAGCAACCCGCTCCCCGCGCCGTAAGCATTCTTTCCTTTCGTCTCCTTTTTTTCTTCTTCTAATCGTGCCCGCTCCTCCCCTCAGCACCTCGCTCGAGACGTCAGCCTTCATCCTGCAAAAAAACGTCGAGTCGTTCCTGCGCGTGGCAACGGACAATGACGAGCTGTTCCGGCGCGTCGTGGTGCACCCGTCGACAAACTTCCCCGGCCGCCAGTACGAGGGCATCCTAGGCCAGCTACTACGCAAGAAGCTCGAGCCCGACGTCGAGACCAGCGTCGAGGACGCGCGCGCCGCCGCGGCCGCCGCGGGGCTTGGCGCGCACAGCTTCCTGGACTCGGACGGCGGCGGCGGTGGTAAGAGCGGCGGCGGCAAGAGCGGGCGTGGTGGGGCTAATGGGCGGGGAGGAGGACGGGGTGCTGGTGGCAACATGTACGGTGGTGACGATGACGATGACGACGACGACGACGACGACGAGTACAGCGACGACGACGAGGGCGGCTACCGGGGGCCCGAGGACGACGACGACATGGACGACGATGTGGACGCGGCGGCACGGCGGGCGCGCGAGCCGCTCGGCCTGGGCGACGTCTGGCTCGACGCGCGCGTGTGGATCGGCCGCCGCATACAAGAGTTTGTCACGCGCGAGGACGGCATGGTCTACACCCCGCAGGAGCGCGCCGCGGGCATCGAGAACGTACGCACGGGCCTGCGCCGCGCACTGCCCGACGTTGCGGACGAAGACGAGGACGATGAAGACGACGAGGACGACGAGGACGAGGAGGTGGCGCGGCAGCAGCAGCAGCAGCAGCAGAAGACGGCCGCAGGGGCGGCGGCCGCCGCTCAGGGGCCCGCGCTGGACCCGGAGGTGGTGCTGTGGTTCATGGCACGGGGGGATACGAGTCTACCGCAGAATGTGGAGAGACTCTCGGACATCATCCTCGATGGAGGGAAGAGGCAGAGGAGATCGCCTCAATGATGCGGACAGAACCTCTGCTTCCAGATTCCTCATCTCCATGCGCTGTCACCGAGGGTTTGTTGCATGGAACTACCGACTAGGGCTATCTCAGAATAACTTGGTTCTCACTTTGGCCAGCCCTCGAGAGCCCCGCGCTGCAGAAATGCGAATTTGACTCGTCTCATGCTTGATCTGTCGCCTGGATAAGAAAGAGATGTAAATGCACCCACCACCATTTCCGATGCTCGGTTTGTTCTTCTGCCGCCAGCCTGCCTCGTTGCCGTCCGTGTCCGGTGCCTAACGCCACCGTCATCTTGCCTGCACCTCACACATGCTTGCGTTGGGCTCCGCAGCGGCAAAAGCCCATGTTGTTTGTTGTCTGTCCAGCTTTTGCTTGGAGGTGCTAGTCACCCGGGGAAAGCCATACCGTATTTTCTCGAAAATAGGAGAATTGATCCAGACCCTTTTGGGCTTAGCGACGCTGAGGTGCCCTATCGCCATACAAAGGACTGGCCCTATCCAGTGGGGTTTGGCGACGTCCTGGTTCTGGGTCGTTTTTGTGTGGTTTTCCCTTCTAATTAATGTCCTCGATAGATTTCCGTCCTCCCCAAAGCCCTCATCTCCACCCACCCCGAGCATCATGGGGTTGCGTTTCCTCGACTTTCCTCCAGAGCTTAGGCTCGACATCTACCGTGTGATTTACCTGGATAACCTCCTGGACCGGGGTCCCTCGATCCTACGGGGCCCAAACCAAAAACCAACAGTGCGCATCGTAACAGCAAAGGCACGCGGCGGAGCCGAGGGGGCCGGTGCTTCAGGCACCGGGGCAGGTGCAACGTCCAATGGCAGCAGCAGCAGCTCAGCGCTCCTAGACCACAACCGTAGAGTTGGGCGGCTGCCGACGGCGCTTCTTCAGACATGCAAGAAGATCTATCTCGAGGCACGCGTCGTGCCATTCAACGAAAGCGGCTTCTGGTGCGGCCACCACGCATACCCGGGCTTGATGACGGGGCGCGCCTTCTTTGAGCGTCTTGCCCCCTGGCAGCGCGACGCCACCCGCTTCGTCGTGCTGGACATCTTCAACTATTCGGAGCTCCGGGGCCTCACCCGGGCGCGGGAGGAGTCGATACGGCAGAGGCTCTTGAGGAGGAGAAGAGGAGGAGGAGGCCGCCACCCCCGCAGCGACAGCAGAGACGGCTACGGTTACAGCAACGACCTGGACCTCGTAGCCGACTCGGTACACGCCCTGGAGGAGGTCTGCGGCTACTGGAGCGCCGGGGTACAAAACCTCCGCCTCCGCATCACCACGGCCCCGGGGCCCATGTACTTCCCCGTGGCGGGGTCCGACGACCACTTCCTGGAGCAGCTTTCCAACACCCCGCAGCACAGATCCACGCTCCCGCCCGCCAAAGAATGGCTGCTGCTGGAGCCCGTGGCCACGGACGAGACCACCACCACCAGGCAGCTGCCCTGGATCGACGTCGCGCTCAGGCGGCTGCGGGCGCTGAGGCGGCTCGAGGTGGAGCTGCTCGAGATGGCGCGGCTATCGCCGGCCGACAAGGTGACGTGGTGCGCGCGGCTGGAGGAGATGCTGAACCGCCACGAGGAACGGCAGCATCGCGTCGTCGTCGTCCCTGTTGAGGAGACGATGTTACGAAAGCCAAGGGAGATGGACGAGGCCTGGTCCTGGTGAAACCGACTGGTGGGCGATGTGCTGGCGAACGGTGCGCTTGGGGGAAATAATATCGTCCTGGAGGTACCTTACATACCTACCTACCTACCTACCTACCTAGGTAGTGGGAGCGGCTGACCATCTACTTGCATCCCAAAAGATGGCTTCGTCGCCCATCGCCTAGAGCCTCCGTCATTTGAGGATTTTTTTTTTCTTTTTTTCGGCCGGCTGTGCCTGCGTTCATTTTTGGCATCAACAGAGGAGCGCCTTCCCCGCCCGTCTGCGCTGCCTCTCGGCTTCCCCTTGGTGATCTTGACAAGTTCTCGCCGATGGAAGGTGCATGGTAGGTACCCGAAGATGGGACGGCTTGGCGTGGATGTAGGTAGCACTTTGCCGCTCCTCCTTCATGCCAACGAACTGGAAGGTTTCCAGTCTTCCGCTGCCATATTCGCACTCAACACTCTCGAGCGTCCTTTTCGTTCATCCACCTGCAAAAGCAAAAAGAGAGAGAAAAAAAAAAAGGTTGGAACCCGAATCGAGAGGCCGGCGGCCGAGTCGATGAAAAAATGGGGTTCTCCGACAGGGCAATGTCGACGCCGGCGAGGCTGCTGCTCCGGACCCTGCTCCCGAGCTTCATCGCCGACCTGATGTGGCCGGAACACCAGAAAAAGCCCGGCTGGCGGTCGCACCCGACGTCGTACCTCGACGGCCTGCGCGGCATCGCCTCCTTCATCGTCTTCTTCTGCCACTACACGGAGGAGAACCACAGGTACATGGTGCCGTCGTATGGCCTCAACCCGGGCGGCCAGGCCTCGTCGCTGCTGCAGCTGCCCTTTCTCCGCATCGTCTTCTCGGGCCGCCCCATGGTGCACGTCTTCTTTGTCATCTCGGGCTTCGTACTGTCGCACAAGCCGCTCCGCGCCCTGCATCACGGCAGCGGCGGCAGCGACAGCCGCCTCGAGCGCTGCGCCGCCGCCCTGTCTTCGTCGGCTTTTCGCCGCCCCTTCCGCCTCTTCGGCCCCTGCGTCGTCGAGACGCTGATCATCGCCGTCTTTTACCAGCTGGGCTGGCTGCACAAGCCCCTCCCCGCGCTCTCGACCCAGCTGTGGGTCTGGAAGGACGCCATGTTCCACAGCATCACCTGGCCGTGGGCCTGGGACGCGGACCTGAGGCCCGGCTACGACGTTCACCTGTGGACCATCCCCATCGAGTTTGCGCACTCGATGCTGCTCTTCCTCGTCATCCTGCTCCTGGCCCGCGTCAAGTTCAGGGTCCGGCAGGTGGCCACCATCGGTCTGATGGTCTACTGCCTCTGCTGTGGAAAGTGGGCTGCTTTCGAGTTCCTCGGCGGCATGTGGCTGGCCGAGATGCGCATCGTGCAACCACTCGCCAAGACCTGCTGCAGCGGCGGCCAGCTCAGCAAACAGCAGCAGCAGCCGCACGCCCGCCACAGCCGACGCCTCCTACTACCGCCGCCACTGGGCTCCCTCTTGTGGACAGGGGCCATGGCCGCCTTCGTCTTCGTGGGCGGCTGGCCCAACTCCGGGGCGGAACAGACGCACGGCATCCGCGCCCTGCTGGCGGCCACGCCCAGCCCCTTCGCCGACGGCGGCACGATGGATGACCTAGCGCCGCAGAAGTTCTGGTTCGCGCTCACGGCGCTGGCGGCCGTCTGGGCCAGCGGCGAGCTCTCGTTGGCGCGCCGCCTGCTCGACTCGGGCCCGGCCCAGTACTGCGGCCGCCTGAGCTTCGCCATCTACATTGTGCACGGCCCCGTCCTGGAGATGCTCCAGCTCGCCGTCGTGGGCGAGCCCTTCTCGCCCGAGCGCATCGTGCCCACCGCCGCCGACGACGGAGACGGGGCGCAGCAGCAGGTTGTCGTGCCCGCCGTGCTAGGCTGGGGGGTCAAGGGCATGTTTGGGGTCGAAGGCCCAACGCAGCGGTTCATGTCGTGGCTCGGGGGTTTGGTAATACTGCTTCCCATCACCGTCTGGGTCGCCGATCTGTTCTGGAGGCTGGTGGACGTGCCCGTCATCGCGGGGGCGCGGTGGGTCGAGAATGTCTGTCTCGAAAAGTCGGTCGAGGACTCGGGTCGGGACGAACGTTTCCATAAGCTGTCTTGTGTTTCTGCGTGCTAGGCTTTCAGATTTGGGACGTACCTTTTTGCCTGATTATCTTGTGTATTGTCGTGTTTCGGTTGTGCCGCCTTTTGCGCCATTGTCTTGCGTCGTTATGTTTCGGCTGTTTTATTCCGGATGGGTTACAGTACGCTATTTATGTCGGCGTCTGTTATCACCAACTGTGGACGGGTCTTTTTGGTATTTCTTTTATCACTGGGGGGGTTTTTTTTTTGAACGTTGGTATCCAAGTCACGTCAGTCTCCAAATTAATAGGCCATTCGAATGTAATTTTGGTTTTTAGCAACGGCACTGGTCCCGGCACGTCATGCCCTCCCGTTTTGA
The DNA here is from genome assembly GCA_003049465.1 of Magnaporthiopsis rhizophila. Classification (NCBI taxonomy): domain Eukaryota; kingdom Fungi; phylum Ascomycota; class Sordariomycetes; order Magnaporthales; family Magnaporthaceae; genus Magnaporthiopsis; species Magnaporthiopsis rhizophila. The sequence continues at coordinate 74,364 of PYSS01000045.1, read as the reverse complement.
TATCCAACTATTCCAACACTCGCGCCATCACCACGACCTAATGTGACAAAACAGAAGCCGCCGGGCCGGGAATGCATAATTATTAAAACGAAAACAAAAAGCAAAAGCTCACTCGGCTACCCTTCGAGAGGGAGCCGAGTTACGAAAACCCCACTTTTTGGAGGTTTTACTTCGATAGCTCTAAAGTCGACCGTCAACGGACGGATTCGAATCAGCGAGCTTGGGGTTTTCTTGGCCCTCACCCGTGGAAGAAGGTTGTGGCATTTAACACCACGGTTGTACCCATTCGACCACCCGGTTTGCTGCTGTGAGCTGTTGAAAAACTGACTGCTGTGTGTGTATATATAGGCCACAATTGTGTGTCTGTCTGTGTGCATTCATTTGCGATGCGATGCAGGTGCGATTGAGGCCATTCATGCCCGGTCGGAGTTACGACGCGGGGCGGGCACCACGTCCACCCACTGCCCGGCCAGCTCCAAGAAGCACCGCCCAATGATTTCCCAGCAGCTGTAACGGCCTACCGAACGCCCCGTATTTCATCGTGCTTCTAGTGATTCGTCGCGTGACCGGCTCTTGGTCAATCAATTGGTCCTCTCGTAAATAGCATCATCCATTCGTTGACCCGGGCCGGTGGTATTTTCCAATCCCATTGCGCCTGTGCATCGACGTCATCCCTTCTATTTTTCGTCCCGGTGGCGTGACATCGGACACAAATTCTACCGCCTTTCTACCTGCCCGTTCGGGGAATTTACTTCTGGGCAATGGACGCATCGTGCCAGTGCGGCGCCGTGGCCTTCAAGACTCCGCTGCCGGAGCCGCTGGCACTGTATATCTGTCATTGTCTTTCGTGCCAGCGCCAGACGAGCGTGAGTTCTCTTGCGTGTTTTTTTTTTCTCTTGTCCGCCTTTGCACCCGTGCAGCAGCCTAGACTACTGACATGGAAACTCTTTTTTCTCTCCCTCTCATAAACTCTCGCTGACAGGAGGTGCGGACCCGACGAGGCCCGTATCGTGTCAAAAAGTCGGCCTACAGCACCTCGGCCATCTTCCCCCGATTCCCCTTCCCGGACGCTGAGCTTTTAAGCTGCTATGTGTGCGTTTCAACGTCCCTCCAACATCCGGAGAGCGTTGCCGTCACTGACTTCGCGGGGTCCGGAAGCCGGCCGACCGGGACGGGAGACTCGCTCTACTGGTAGGACGACCGCCTTAGTGAATCCGCCTCGCTCGTACTAAGCGTCATGTTACGAGCAGCTACTTTTGCAAGGCCTGCGGCACGCGCCTGATTCACACAACGCCAGTTAGTAGTCCTCCTGCTTTGCGCATACTAAGGCCCTCCCGGAACATGATGCTGATTTAGCAAATAAACGCGCCTCAGACCAAAAATGTAGTCTCGATAAAAGGTGGCTGCATCGACGGCCTGGACTGGGAAAAGGCTATCCATATATGTATGCGTAATATGCCTCCGAGTACCTGTTATGTCATAAGAGAATCTCCTGACTGTTGGCAACACACCAGGGACAAAATCGGCCATGATGCCAATCCCCGAGGCAAGTCAAGCTGGAATTCGATATGGGTGTCCCCGTGGCCTATGTCACGGTCACTGGTGTTTGTCATGATGCGGGTAGAGAGCTGACCTGCCGCCACGCCGCCACAGGGGAGCGAGTCTCACTCGGAGTGGTCCTCGAGCGAGACCCAAGAATCGCTTGACCAGCCCGACGCCCCGTCCCGGTCGCTCCAGGGCAACGGGTGGGAGCTGGATGAGGAGAGCGAACAGGCTGAGCGAGCCCGCAAGGTGCGCGTTGCCTCAAGGCCGGATGCGACGCCAGATGATGCGCTGCACGAGATGGTGCACGTTTAGATAGGGCGAAGCAAGAGAGCCACGGGATGCAGAAACTTCGAATGCTTGGAAATACGCGCAAGGAATATACGTTTCTGGAAATATTACGATATCAAGCCGCATCTCTAGTAGCCATAGGTAAAACGGAACGTTCGGTACATCATTACAAAGATTTCGAACCCTTCGTATCATATCCTCACTGTTGCGCCTGTCCATGGTCCCTAATATTCGCGCGCTCCTCGTCCACATGAGAAGATGACTGGGCCTCGTCCGAGTGCTTGGCCGGGTCAAAGACATACATGGGCCACTCGAGGAGGATGGTGCGCTTGAGAATGGTCGGAACCCTCTCGTACAGCTGAGGCGGGAGCGGGATGAGGATGCTGGTGCGCTCGAGATAGCGGCTGTAGTTGTTCCAGACGTCGCCGCCCTTTTCATAGCGCTTCTTGGCACCGGGCCGCTCCTGCAGCGTCAGGCCCGACACGAAGAGGAGCAGGACAGTAAGGAATATGGGGCCCAGGATGGTGGCGTAAAGCGCCGAGAAGGCGGGGCCGGTCACGGGGTCGTCGGCGGCTGGCGAGACGGCGATGGTGAAGATGCCTGGAGAGGAGATATCAGTTTCTGTTTGGTGGGTTTCAGGAGAGCCTTCATTGAGTAAAAAGAATGAGAACGAATTTGCCTACCAAACTGGATGATGATCTCGCCAAAGTAGTTGGGGTGTCTGGAGAAGTAAAAGAACCCCTTGTCGCAGACGGCGGCACCGTCCTTGTTGCGCGAGCGGAACAGGTACCGCTGGACGTCGCTGACGCTCTCCATGACGAAGCCGACGGCGAACAGGACCGTGCCGGCGACGTCCCTGGCGGTGGAGCCAAAGGGCGGCTGCGGGCCCTGGCCCCGCACGGCGGGCGAGTTGAGCACCGTCACCGGCAGCGAGACGAGCCAGACCCAGAGCATCTGGAAGATCCAGAAGCCCAGGAAGGGGAAGAAGCGATCGCGCTTGTCGTCGAACCGGTCATCCTTGCCCGTCTTGAGGATGCGGAAGAGCAGGAAGGCCGACAGGCGGAGGCCCCAGACGCCCAGGAAGATGGAGGCGGCCAGCTGGCGCGCGTCGGGCTCGCCGCTGAGCGCGAGGGTGAGGATGGCCAGCACGACGAAGTTGGTGCCGCCAGCAAAGTCTGCGTGTGTCAGCTGTCACAGGTGGTCTTTTTCTGGCAAGGCGTAGACTTCTCTAGGGACTTACCCGTCAGTTTGTCGAACTTGAAGGAAAAGGCTATGGAAAAGAAAAAGAGCTGGTACGCGACGGTCACCAGGATGGTGATGGCCAGGTAGTAGTCGTCCAGCACGCGGATTGCGGACGCCATCTTGAAGCGTCCCTGGGGTCGTCAACTGGGAGGCAATTGAACGCTTGTTTTACAATCCCAGTCGTCAATGGACAGGAATCGCTGCCTGCAGCGCTGTCAAAAAGCAACAAGTACACCGAAATCACCGAAATCGCCGACGGCTTGGCGATCTGAATGGCTGCATTGTCGTCATTGGCATCGGTTCTCATCGTGGCTTGGGTCGCAGCCACTAACCTTGTTGCTAGCATTCTGGCATTGTCAGTGGGTAGAAGACTGATTACTAAGTGACCGCCAGACCCGAAACGGACAGCCCGGCAAAGCAACAAAGCACCGGTCAAGCACGGCACGAAAATCCCATCCCATCCACCCTTTCCCACTCGTTTGGCATGGCACTCATATGGAATTCCAATTGCGTGCCGGCATCTCATGGCGAAGATCTGGGTTCCCTGCCAAACTAGACGTGAAGATCGCGGGTCTTTTCGTCCTCGGTTAACCTCAACAGGAAAGAATTCCAGAAAAAAAGAAAAGAAAGAAAAGAAAGAAGAAAAAGAAAAAAACGGGTTCAATCAGTTGGAGACGGGCCAACTGACTGGCTCACCATCGGAACGGCACCGTCCCGCGAATCGGAAGCGTTACGGACTTGGCAAACCCGTCCGTCCCAACCTAATGGCGGCCGTCCCGTTGTGCACTTTTTCTCCGGCAGCAGGGAAGCTCTAGATTGTGGTGTCTGTGTCCGTAATAGAGGCCGTCGGTATCAGACTGACACCATCCGTCGCCAGCTCGTAGTAAGCACGGTAAGCTGCCATCTACAGATAGCTACCTAGGTAGACAGGCAGTCTAGGTTAGGTTGTGGTGGTGGTTAGAGTCCAACACATCCACCACGGAATGCACGTGTCTACGCGTCGCAAATCGGTTCATATCGGAGTGATCTGTTCGACTTCGTCCGAAGCACGCGTATTCTCGCGCTGTTCCTGGGCGCATTGATCTGCGGAAGACCTTGGATTTTCGAGGCATTCATTGATAGATTACCTCTTATCAGACCATTCCGGCAGCAAACATCCGTCAATCGGTTGTCCTGAGCACACCCACCTGCGGGCGGTCCTGGACGGCCCCACAATCAATGTGGCCAGAGCAGACCCCACACAGCCAGCGCTGTGGAACCGCCAGGTACCCGCTGCCCCGCTGGCGACCTGAAAGGCACGGCCGAGCCGCATGGCAGGACCCCCTGTCTCGCCAATGCAGACCTCAAACCGCCCTTGTCAGGGGTTGGTCTCAAATTGTCTGCGCTTCCATTGCGATAGGTGGTTCGCGCTTTTCGCCTTTCACGCTCTTCTCCCTCCCGTCCATCTCATTCCCATCAAACATCCCGCCCGCCGGATTCACCAGCCGCCCAACTGCCTGCCGCCTTCTCGTGCTTTGTTTGGTTCCCGCCGTCCATCCCTGGCAATCGACGTCTTTCGACCGCCCACATCCCGCGGCCACAGGCGTTTGCCGAAACGTCCGGACAGGGCGGCCCCGTCTCTCTAGCATTTCTAATCGCCCTAATCTATTCCTGGTGGCGTCGCGGACGCTCTTGTCCACGTCCAGACGGGCACCACTGTCACACCAGATTCGACACATGGCCCCGGCTGCACCTGCAAGTCGCCTAGTTCTCGGCACGTCAGGGTGCGAGATGGCGCCAAGCTTTTCACCGTTCCCAAAATCCGCCATTGAGATTAACCCGTCCTTCGTTGTTGCCCTTCTCTTTTTTAAGCTTGTCGCCCCAGGGTCTCAATTCTGGGAACCGATAGCCCACCTCCATTGGCCGCGATGTTGCCCTCCATCTCGTCACCGTTACCGCCGAGCGTCTTCGGAAACAAATCACGTACCTTGCTGTTGCAGTCCACGGTGGAGATGATGTCCGCGGTTGGGTTGGTTAGCTAAGCCCACGACCTGGATAGGTAGGTAATCCGCCCGGCTTGAAACCCGGCCCCATCCCAGACAGCGGGCCTCTGAGAGCTGGAGGTGTCGACGGTTGCAGCAGTTTGCGCCGGATGAAGCATGCAAAGTGTCGCGGACGGACTCTTTTCGTCGGGGGCCGTCAGCCTTATCAAGCATGCCGAACGGAGCAGCACGATGCAACAGCGGCAAAGGTGGTTCACCATCCGTCTCCCGCTAGGCGTCCGAGCTGGGCTGGGGTTGCTGCTCTTCCTTCCGTCGCCCGACTCGTTGACAGATCCGAGAAGCAGCCCACCGGAGATCAAGCGGAATCAGGCAGGGCAGGGTGCCATGGATGCCAAGCTCAAAGGGCGAAGAGAGAGAAAGAAAAAAAAAAAAAAAAAAAAGAGGGAAAAAAGGGGACCTGGCCCGACTCCCTGTCCCTTGGCTTGACGATGGTTGAAACACCATCGAGGTTGGCCACCGCGGCGCCACATCCTGGGCATCGCTCGACCCATAACGTGGGCCATCCCCCTAGCCCGACCCCATCTGCCCGTTTCTTCTCTTCTCCACTTCCTTATGTTCCAGTCGCCCGCTTCGTCCCGTCTTCTGAGATCTCCTCCCGCGAGGCCGCCCATTCTTTTTTCCCATGTTGGCCCATCGTTGACATCTTCATTCCCTGAGCCGGTGTCGTTTTTGTGCTCTTGCTGTTCTTTATTCTTCCCTTCTTTTGTCTTGTTTTATCTTCATTTTAGCCTCTTTTAGTATTTTTTCCGGCCGCCCGGTTTTTCTCTTCTTTCCTTTGCTATTAGACGGGACTAGGATCTTGTCATAGCCCATCGCTCATTTTCGTCTGGACGACATCCTCGGGAGCCGCCTTCCTCCCAACATCGGACTTCGTTCGACACCGTCCCTTGCTTGTGGACGGGCCTAATTCTCGGGCGCTCGGAAGGGAAATAAGGGAAACGTGCCGGTACCGGACAACACGAACGAGCCGATACCTTGGATTCTTACTCTCCTTAAAGACACCATTCGCACCGCCCCATCGGCTGCTCACTGGGTTGATCCCACTGGAGCGCCTTCGTCGACGATCATTCTCAACCCCGACGGCTGGTCTGTTGTCACACTCCTTTTGTGCAAATTTGTTGCGGACGCTAGATGCAGTAGGACGATACCAAAGAGGGAGGGAGTTGCTTTTGTGTTAGTTTCAAGATGAGGCTGTCGATGCTGTTGTGGCTGGCTGGGTCGGCAATCGTAATCGAGGTGAGTTGAAGCGTCTCCGTCCTCACCAACCAAACGGGCGTCTAACTATTCTCCTAGGCCGCGGCCCTCAATCATAATGGAGCGGATGGAAGGCCGGCGAGGAGGGATTTTATGGCGGAGATTCTCAAAATCTTGAACGACCCGGATGCAGCACGAAAGCTCCACGGCACGAAGACTCTGACCGTCGTCAAGACGGAACCGCCAGGCGGTGCGCCCCCGATGGCAACGCCGCCGCCGCCGCCACCGCCACCGCCTGGCACAGCTCCTGAACCTGCTCCCGCTCCCATCAACTCCGCACCGGGTGCGATCCAGTCGATGGGCACCACGCCGCCTGCGGGGAACATGACATGGAATGCTGGGGGAAGAAAGGGCAAGGATTGGAAGAAGAAGAAGGAGGGAAAGAAAAACAAAGAGAAGGAGAATGGAAAGAAAGAGGAGAAGAAAGAGAAGGGAAAGGGGAATGGGATGGACCAAGGTGAATCGAAACGGATGCTCACGTCAACTTCCGCCAGTTCGGGTTCGGCTGGCGGCGGGGCCACTCCCACGCCCAGCGCCCCGCCGCCGGTCAATAATGCCGGTGGCGAAGCCATGCCTACGCCCGCTCCCACTGGACCTCGCGGTGGCATCGGAGTCAGCATTGTTTCGGTCCCTAATGAATTCCGGAAGACGACCGCCGGTGGAGCACCAGCTGCCTCGGCGCCTGCTGGCGTCGTCCCTGGGGCAAACCCTCTCCCGCCACCTCCCGGAATCTCGTCCCTGCCAGCCACCACCCTCGCGCCTCCTCCCGCTGGGACTCCGCCACCGGCCCCTTCTGCTCCGTTAGCGGCCCCTTCTGCTCCGTTAGCGGCCCCTTCGGCTCCGGTCGCCTCTGCTCCTGCCTCTTCGGCTACCACCCCTTCGGCGCCGGCACCTTCTGCACCGGCTCCCTCGGCACCAGCTCCTTCCGCCGCTCCCGCACCAGCCCCCTCGGCACCGGAGGCCCCCTCTGCACCGAGCCCTGCACCGACTTCGTCAGCTCCCGCCACCTCGGCGGCTCCTGTGGCCTCGGAACTGCCGGTTACTTCGGCAGCACCTGTCTCACCCCCGCCCCCTCCACCGCCTGCGGCTGAGAGCTCGGCTCCTGTCGCTAGCCCTACCCCTTCCCAGCCTGGTAAGACACGCTCACCTGCTATCAAACTCTTTGCACAAACTCTGACCACCTTGTTTCCGTATAGCTGCGGCCCCGCCCGCGAACCAGCCCCCGCCCCCACCGGCGGCATCCTTGAACCTGCCGGTGGCGGCTGGCGGTCCTCCTCCTGGGCCGACCCCGGGACCCGATACGAACAACGCGGCCCAGCCAAACATCGTCATTCCCAGCAACCTGGCGCTCAACTCCAGACTCAACCTCGGTAACCTGGTCAACCCAGGCAACCCACAGGGTGCTGCGCTTTTTGGTGGTGCCTGATCTCCTTTGTCCGCAGCCCCTGTGTGGGGGTTCGATTGCGTCTTTTATTCCTTCCCCGAGACGCTTCTTCACATGTGCTCTGCCGCATTTATTAAGCAAAATGAACGAATCCGATATTACTATTACCGCTGGTTACGACTTTTGATTGAGGGTACATCTTTTTTTTATTGTTTTGTTTTTTGATACGGCACGCACCTCTTGTCGAAACTCTCGTTAAACAACAGTCCGACAAAGACCGAAGGGAAGAAGAAAAAAGGACAAATCAATCAACCCCCAAGACACTTTTTTTTTTTTTTTTTTTTTTTTTTTTCCCTTTGCTGTCTGCGTTAATATTTCACGCCCATATACGAAGAGACACAATACCCATCCGCCTAGTGAATACTGGCATTGCTTATTTCAATGTTGTTTGCATCGCGCTTTTTCTGTTTTCTCACTCTTTTGGCTGTAGCTTTGTTTTTTCTTGCATTTCTCTTTCGCTAATTGTCTGCCCGCGACATAAGTTGTTGACTCCTATTGTCCCGGAGACTTTCGGTCGGTCGTCGTTTTTATACGACATCGTTCCCTTGCTCGGGGGACAACGGGAAGAAGATTGTGGTTTCCAAAATTGTACATATTTTGTTTCAGTTTTCTAGATAGAAATTAAAACCAGAAAAAAATGAGAAAGGGAACATGTCTCACATAGGTGCATGCCCAAGAGGATCAGGTGCTCGGACATGTGAACGACTCGGCGTTTGATGTCGTAGCATTGCGGCTCCTGTCTTACCGCTCCTATGTACGCTCCACGGAGACGAACCCCTTTTCTCTTGGCAAACACTACGTAAACGCCAGTTTTCCCATGCTGCATCTATCTAGTTTTTTTGAGCAGGAACGAGTCCCGAAGCCCCAAAGTCCAAGCTGGGCACCTCCCTGCGTCATGGTGCCGCCTCAGCGGCCTGTGCCTGCTGCGCAGCGAGGCGGCGCTGCTTCTTGGCCTGCCGCTTGCTGAGCTTCTGCCCGACCTCGTCGGCCGCGTCTGCGGCGCCGGCCTGCTCGCCGTTCTTCCGCTTGACGCCCTGCTGCTGGTTGTTGTTGTTGTTGTTGTCGTCCTTCTGGGCTTTCCCTTTTTGCGGGTCCCCGTCGCCGTCCGGATCCTTGCTTGTCTCCCGGGCGTCAGCACCAACCCCGCTGCCATTTTGTTGTTTTTGTTTTTGTTGCTGCTGTTGCTGTTGTTTCTGCTTCTTCCGCCCCGTAACAACCGCCGTCTCGCTGGGAGCCCCGTCGCCGCCGCCAGCAGCCTGCACAATGTCGACAACGCCGCGAAACGACGACCGCCTGATGCCCTCGTTGACGACGACGCCCCTGGGCGAAGCCGAGAGCGCCTCCAGGCCGCGCTCGGCGCCCAGCCCCCACACGGCCAGCAGGTTGACGACGTCGGCGGGGGCGCGCAGCAGCGTCGGCCGGGACGCGGGGCAGCCGCTGCTGACGACGAGGCCGCGGCCTTTGCTGGCGCGCACGAGGCCGACCAGGTTTGCGACGAAGAGGGCGCGTGCGCGGTTGTTACTGCTGCTGTTGTTTTGGCCGCTGTTGTCGGAGGACGAGGAGGAGACGATGGCGTGCGAGTAGCACACCTCGAAGCGCACGCCGCGGCGCACGGCGGCCATGACGGGCTTGGGGCGGAGGTGGTAGCCCAGGTTGGAGGCCAGGTCGAGCGAGATGACGGACGGCTCGGCGAGGTTGACGCATGCGTGCGAGAAGGCGGTTTCGGTCGTGGGCCGCACGGCGAGCATGTCGTAGGCGGCCGCGACGGCGTCGAGGCGGTGGTTGTCGCGCGGGTCGGACATGTGGACGGTTGCGCGGCGGAGGATCGTTGTCGGCAAGCGGCGGTCGTTGGTGGTAGAGGACGAGAGGACCGGGATCGGGTTCGTGATTGGCGACGGGATGGGCAGCTTGCTGATGGTGTGGTTGAGGGCCACGACGTCGTAGCCCAGCACGGCGGCCTGGCGCAGCGTGCGGTCCAGGGCGTCGGCCGGCGTGGACGGCGTCCATGCGATGTTGAGGTCGTAGATCATGATGGAGCCGGTGCTGGCCGTGGTCTAGGCGGGGCGCCGCGTTATCGTGTCATCCCGTCAACGCCCGCTGCGCTGCCCTAACCTTTCAAGAGTGGTTGTGCGGGGCACGTCTCTGATGATATTCGCGTAGTCTTTGTCGCGTCATGTAGCACCAACTGGCCGCCGATTCTTTTTTTTTTCCTTCTCGGCGAACCTGTTTGGCGGGGCCAATGGCGGGCATCTAAAAAAAAAAAGCCCGACCCACTTTGACCGGCTTGGCGTGCAGCAAAGACGTCAGAGCCAGGTCCCCGTTGGGCATGTGGCTTTGCGGGAACGGTTGCGTGTCCCTGGTGCATGAAGCTTCGCCCGGTACCTCGTCGCCGTATTTGGGTGTGTCAGGTACGCTCAGTAAGAGTGGATCCAGCCATGCGGTCGCCACGCAGCAGTTCGTTTCTATACTGCGCAGTTCCTTCGATTCCAGAGCTTCCGACGCCGACTTTGTTTCTCTCATTAACAGCACCCTCGGGACGCTCACCTCGGCTGCACTTCAAGCAGTAAACCATCGCCACCACCGTCCTCCATCGCTTCAGGACTCAATACAACTCCATCAAACCATCACAAAAAGAACGAGGCAAACCAAGCGCCGCCGCTTGGCCACCAGGCCGCATAGCACACACAAACCACCCACAATGTTCTTCTTCTTCGTCTGCGGCGAGCACCGCTTCCGGAGCGAGGTGGACGGCTACAAAGGCCTGACGGTCCAATGCCACAACTGCGGCAACTGGTCCGCGTCCGTCATCAAGTCGCACCCGTGGTTCACGCTCTGTTGGATTGTGAGCCATTCTTTGTCCCTTGCCATCCTTGCATTCTATTCTGCTTGAAAGCTAACAAAACAAAACAAAACAAAACAAAACAGCCCGTAATACCGCACACAATCAAGGGCTACGTTGACGTCACCTGCCGCGTCTGCAACTTTGCCCAGCCGCTCACGCATCGCCAGGACGTCCAGCAGATGGCAGCAGGAGGGGCAGGAGGTGGCGGAGGCGGTGGAGGAGCGCCTCCGCAGCAGCAGTACCCGCTGCAGAACCAGTCTGGCCCGCCGCCTGCGCAGCAGCCGATGCGGTACGGCTAAACACACCCACACCACGTATAAAATGAGACGGCGCGAGGGATGTGTGCACGAGACTTTCAACAGTCTGAGAAACTCTTTTCCTTGTTTTGTTTTCTATACCCTTGCGTTTATCGAGGAAAACCAGCGATTCGTGGCGGTGTTGGAGGCGTTTTATTCCCATGATTCTACGTGGCGGGCGAGCCATTTTTTGTTCAGTTTTATTTTCTCGTTTCTTTTTCCATCCAATACCTTGTCGTTAACCTGTCAAATTTGCTTCTTGAACTAGTTCGCACGTGCTCTGATATCCCCTGTTGTAAACTGCCTGTCGGTTTCATATGCTATTTTTGTTATTGCCAATTACGTACTTATCCAAGTGCTAAAATCGTAAAATGATAAAAATAGTGACTAAGCTTTTGGTATTTCTTCGCTCAATGACCCTCTTCCCAAGAACAAGACAAAAAGCAAAAAGGAAAAGTTACAACCTGGCTAGTCTGCCAGTAGTGGATTGTTAGTGGTACAGGAATGGTGCGATGGGTCGAGGCCAACGCTGCGTGGTGAACTGGAACGGATAGCGTGGATAGAAACCGGACGGAAAAAAAGACCAAGAAAAGAAACGCGGTTAAACACCCGCAAAGGTCTTCCCCGCGTGCTCAGATCCACACACGGCCACCTTCTCCGACGCCGTCAGCCCCTGGCCCCAGGCGCGGAGGTCTTCGAGCGAGATGCCAGCCTCGGACATGGACTTCCAGATCTGGTCGCGGAGCTCGAGCCTGCTCTTTGGCGCTGCAGCCTCACTTTCCAGTCCTACTACGTCTACTCCTCCGGCCCCGCCCTTGCTCCTCTCCTTCTCGAGCATGCCGAACCGGAGCGTGACCTCGGACACGGTGACGAGGATGCTGATGACGATCAGGATGATGATGATCCACGTGATTGCGCTCATCTTTGCGTCGGCCACCGAGTCCGACAGGATCTCGGCCAGGTCTAGGAAGACCCGGCACCGCTCGTTGAGAACCTTGATGCGCTGGTCGATCTCGAGGTAGTCGCGGATGGCCACGTACAGCGGGTGCAGCGTCGGCTCCGAGTCCCAGAAGAAGTTGGGCACATCGAGGATGTTTGAGGCTTTCGAAGCAGAAGCAGCAACCACAACGTTAGCAATAGCTTCTACCAGGGGGAAGCTCCGAAGTAGCAACACCACGAGAACAGACACAAAAAGTGGGTATATAGACAGGATATACTTACACAAGTTGATGTCCACACGGCTCTTGAACAGCCGCCCCAGGATCTTGACAATCTCTGTCCTCGTCATGGCCAACTCGCCCGTCAGGGCTAGCTGCTTTGGCACGTGCTGCGCGTCCTGCATGGTCTCGGACATCTTCTCCTCGAAGAAGCAGAGCTTGGTGCTCTGCGCGATGGCGTGGCTGATGGTGAGCTTGACCATGTGATCCGACCGCGGGAGCAGCGTGATCATGTCGTTGAACACACGCGGCCGCTTGGCGTCGGCGCTGTACTCGAAGTGGAACTCCTCCGTCTCAAAGTCGGCCTGGTCCAGCGGCCGTGTGAGGAGTGGGGTGCCCGTCTCGCCCTCGGCGAACGTCAGATCCGCCAGAATGTCCTTCTCCTGGCTCTCGGTGAAGTTCCAGAACACCACAACGCCGTACGTGAAGACGAACATCTCGGCAAAGTTCTTAGCTTCGGACATCAGCCTGTCCACCGGGTTGGGCTCTGTGGCATCCGAGAAGTGGCAGAAGTGTCCGCTTCCGTCGTCGACGCCGTGGCCGGCGCCGCCGTTCGCCCCCTCCTCGCCTTCACCCTCGGCGGAGCGGGGGTGGTACTCGTCAAAGTAGCCCATGTGCTCATCTCGGCGCTCGCTCCGTTCGATCTCCAGGTCCAGCACCGTCTTGCCCGTGCCTGGGGTTTTGAGCACCGGCCGGCTGCGGACGCGATAGCCGTCGATCCCAGGTAGCAGCGGCAGGTGGAAAACCGTGTAGAGGCAGTCGTCGTACAGCTTGGCCTTGGCCCCGTGCTTTGACCGCAGGAACTCGGCCGTCGGCTTCATCTTGTACGCCTGGGCGGTGCAGTAGGCAGTCAGGCGCGAGACGCGGTCGCCGCGCTGCACCTTGGGGAGGCGCTCGGCGATGCTCTTTCCGCGGATGCCACCCCGCTTGCGCAGCACATCCAGCTCCTCGTCGCGCAGCGGCCCTGCCTCCTCGTCGGCCGCGAGCGCCGCGTTCGCCTGTAGCACTGAAGGCGGGAGCGCGGCCGCATCGTCAACCGCGTCGTCGTCATCGTCGTCGTTGCCGTCCTTCCCCGTCTCGGGCAGGAGCACGAGCTTCTCGCTGATCTTGGTCGTCCTAGACGGCACGTTCTGTAGGCCCGTTCTTATGCTGGCGAGGGTCGGAAGGCCGCCGTGGCTACCTCTCCTTGCTGAGGGGCCGCCGGGGCCCGCTCTCATCATGAGAGGCGACTGTCCAGGCTGACGGCCGCCTGTCTGGAAGCCGGGGGGCACGCGTGGCTGTCCAGATGGAATCTCCGAGGCATATTGCAGCACATTGTCGACCGAGACGAAGCGCATGGGCATTTTGGAGCTTGAGGACTGGCCGGGCTGTGAGGGTCCTTGGCGGCCAGCGCCGCTCCGGACAGGCGCTCGATCGCGCGAGTCGGTGACCTATCGAGCGGGTGGCCGGTTAGCTCTGTGCGCTTTTGGCATGATGTACTCTCTGAGAGTCTACCGCAAGCTTTCCAACCGAGAAAGCAACACGAGTTCAGGAAACGGAGGCGGGAGCGAGTGAGGACACATGGGCGTGATAGAGGGCAGTAAACCAGAACTGGGAAGTAAAGATTGCGCGTCGGTATAGGGGAGCGCTACCAGAAGTGACGGGTTGCGTTTCGACATCTTGTCTGCTCTGCTCTCGTCCAGCCAGCAGGACAACTGTCTTTTGCTAGCCCTGGCTTGATGCTACCACCAAGCGAAACAGAGGCGGGGGCCACGGTCCGGTTATATCTGTGAATGGGTGTCGGGAGTCGTCGGGGTTGCTGAGCGATTCCTGCGAAAGTGGAAGAGGACAAAAATAGGCTTTGGGTCACTGCGCGTCTGTTGGGTGGTTTCGTTACGGATACCGGAAAGTCGAGTCGGAGCGTCCAGGATGTGCTGAGCTGTGAGCGAACACGGGCTTCGGGGTCCCCCGGTGCGCAATTAGGAGAGCTGAGGGCAATTGGATTGCCGCCGTTGGTTCCGGAGAGATAGAGAGAGGGAGCGTTCGAAGAAGAGGATTCCGTGCCGGACCACCAGGATCAGCAGGGGCAACACAGCATTGAATTGGGGCCGGTGCGGGATTGCAGCCAATTGGTCCTGGCGGGTGTTTATCGTGCGACGGGGTCTGGGCAGAGGCCGCTGGTGGTTTGCTATGGGAAAAAAGGAAAGACGCTGGTGGTCTGGATCGTCGTGAGTTTGCGAGCGCGGATGACGACGAGATTGGCGAAGCTTATGCCGCACGCGGCGCCGTTCTGGACTCGTGGTGGCTCCGCGCCGCTGAAGCCTCCCCACATGGCGCCAAACCCTGTCCTTTTGTCCCACCGTTGGACTCCGCTGGTCGCACAGCAGACGTCATCGTTTCTATTGCAGCTTAGAATACCTCGGTACTTTAAAGCAGATAAGCACGACGGAGTAGCGCATCTACATCCCTTTAAGTGCCGTTAGATGCTTGTCCGCAAATCACCTGCGATCAACTACTTATAATCGGCGCACTAGGAAAAATTGGGACTCGAACGGTACTCAAGGGATAGGTGGGTGGACAGACAACTCGATAAAAGATATGCACTAGATAGCTGTATATACGGCCAAAAGCCCACAAACTACTCCGGTTAAAAAGAAATGCTATGCTCCAAATACTCCAAAATAGCACAAGATGATCTCGGACATGTCGCCAGACGCCCCAGAAAATAAACACATATATACAAGCTTTCTTGCTGCAGGGCAGATTATGGAGCCGGCCGGGACCAAGCCTAGGCGGCATCCATGTTCGAGAGCGGCACGTAGCCCTCGTCCCTCCTCTGTCCACGGCTGCGGCCCGAGACCCGGTCGAACAGGTCCCGTCCGAGAACCAGCAGGCCTCCCAGGGGGCCCCAGCCCCAGCCCTTCTTCCGGAGCCCGCCGCGCTCGTCGTACAGGGCCTCGTCCATGTACGAGGGCCTCCTCCAGAACTTGAGCAGCAGGCTGCTGACCACGACGCTGACGCTCGACAGAGCCATCGCCGCACCCGCCGCCATGGGGTGCAGGTGGAGGCCGACTGGGAGGAACACGCCCATGGCGAAGGGCAAACCGACCACGTTGTACATGCACGCCCACGCCAGGTTCAGCTTGATGCGGTTGAAGATGAAGCGCGCCAGGTGCAGCGCCGCCGGGATGTTCATCAGGTCGTCGGGCCGCATCAGCACAACGTCGGCCGCCTCCATGGCCACGTCGGTGCCCGACGACATGGCAATGCCAACGTCTGCCGTGGCCAGAGCCGGCGAGTCGTTGATGCCGTCACCCACCATGGCCACCACCTCGCCCTCGTCCTGCATCTGCTGCACGATCGACTGCTTCATGTCCGGGGACACACCCGCATACACGTCCTCGGGTGCGATGCCCACCACCGCAGCCACCGCCACGGCTGTGCTTTGCTGGTCTCCCGTCACGATAGCCGTCTTGATGCCCATGCGGTGCAGGACCGCGATCGCCGCCGCGGCGCCCTGCTTGATCGTGTCAGAGAGGCAGAGGTGGCCCGCGTACTGGCCGTCAATGGCGATGAAGACGTTGGTAGTGCCAGCAGACGACGCGCGAGACGTCTTGGAGCGTTTTGCAGCCTTGTTGTTGACGAGCTCCGACGCCTGGATGGCATCCTCAGGAACAGCAACGTTGTTCTCGCCCAGAAACTTGACATTGCCCACCAGCACCCTGAATCTGTTTCGCTCACTGCCCGAGGCTGGCTCGACAAGGGCGCTGATGCCCCGGCCAACGGCGGCAGAGAAGTCGCCGACAATGCCGTCGATCGTCCCCTCGGCGTCAAGACCAAGCTCGGTTTTGGCTGCCCCAAGCACAGCCTTGCCGACTGGGTGCTCGCTTCCCGTCTCCGCCAGGCCGACAATGGTCCACCACATCCGCCGCCGCCATTCGCTGTCCTGCCAGTGCGGCGCCACGGTAGCTTCGGCCACGCGCATCTTGCCGTAGGTGATGGTGCCCGTCTTGTCCAGAACCACCTTGGTGACCTTGGTTGCAGTTTCGAGAGCAGCACCACCCTTGACCAGGATGCCCTGCTCGGCGCCGACACCCGTCCCGACCATGACTGCGGTCGGAGTGGCGAGACCGAGCGCGCATGGGCAGGCGAACACAATGACCGAGATGCAGAGCTGGATGCAGACAAATATTTTGCCTCCACTCTTCTCCTCGAGAAAGATCTTGGGCGGGTGGGAGAGAACGTGGGAAAGAACCATCCAGGTCGCAAACGTGAGGAATCCGAGAACAAGAATGCAGGGCACGAAGTAGCCGGCAAGAGTATCGGCGAGCCTCTGGATCGGTGCCCGCGTCGTCTGCGCATCCTGGACAAGCTTGACGATCTGGCTGAGCTGGGTGTCGCGGCCGGCCCGGGTAACGCGGAAGTCAACCCGGCCGTGCCCGTTCACAGTACCGCCAATGAGCCAGCTGCCCTTCTTCTTCTGCACCGGCATGGCCTCGCCCGTGACCATGCTTTCGTCGACATACGTCTCACCCTGGACGATCATGCCGTCGGCTGGGATCTTATCGCCGGGCCGCAAGATGACAATATCACCAACTTGGATCAGCTCCGTGGGAATAACCTTCTCTTCGGCCGCATTTCCCTCTTGGGCCGGCTCCTTGGCCTCGCTGGGAGCGGTGCCGTCGGACCAGGCCTCGGCAGCCTTCTCCGCAGCGATCGGGTCGGCATAGATGGTGGCCATGGATGGAGCCAGGGACATCAACCTCGAGAGAGCCTTGGAAGTCTGACCCTTGGCGTTGTTCTCGAGGAAGCGCCCGAGCGTGATGAACGTGATCAGCATAGTGCTGGTCTCAAAGATTGTGTGCGGGCGCGAATGCGGCTCGAACAGGAATGATACCAGCATCGCCACACAGCTAAAGAAAAAGGCGCACGAAGTTCCCAGCACCACGAGGACGTCCATCGTCGGGGAGCCGTGCTTGATGGACTTGTACGCAGACACGTAAAAGCGCCTGCCAATGCCGAACTGCACCGGGATCGTCAATAGCAGGCACACAATATCGCCGATATAAAGGCCTGGCAGAAGCGGGATAGCGCCAATGTCTATCATTGGTAGGAACATTGGGCAGACCATGTTGAAGAAGAAGACCGGAATGGCGAAGGAGACGGAAACCCTGAAGGCTCTGCGCCACTCGTTGATCTCCCTGGTCTTGGCGAGGGACTCGAGCTGGGCGTTGTTGTCATCGTTGTCCGCCACGAGGGCGTTGAATCCCGCCTCTTCAACAGACTCGACGATCGCTCGGAGACCAAGGACGTTGGGATAGTGAACAACTGTCAGCCTCGACGTGGCCAGGCTGATTTTGGCAGACTGGACGCCCGCCAGTTTAGATAGCCTCTGCTCCAGCCCGGTTGCGGCGGTGGCGTCAAGGTTGCCGTAAACCTTGAACTGCGAGGTGGCTGCCGCCCGGGAGGCGTCCGAGGCTTCGAATACGGTTGATAGGACGTTTGCGTCAAAGCCTCGGTCTTCAATGATCTCGGCAATCTTGTCTGCGCTGAGGACGCTGGGCTCATGTGTGATGACGGCACGCTCGGCGAGCAGACTGATGTTGAACCGAAGGACGCCCTCGACGTCCTTGAACCCGCCCTCGATGGCCGACGTGCATGCTCCGCAGGTCATGCCGTCGATTGCCACCGTTGTGACCGCCGTCGTGGGCTGTTTTCCACCACCACCTCCTTGTTTTTGCTCTGCCTCCTTCTCCTGACTTTCCACGACAGTGGCACCGAACCCTCTGTCCTCGATCATCTCAGCAATCTGGTCGGCGCTGAGGACCGAAGCGTCGTGGCCGATCACGGCCCTCTCAGAGAGCAGAGATATACTGAAGTTCTTGACACCCGCCACATCCTTGAAGGCACCCTCCACAGCCGATGTACACGCGCCGCAGGTCATGCCCTCGATGGCGATTGTCGTAACCGTAACCGGGGGCCCGTCGGCGTTGTCGTCGAATTTGGTCCGACTCGGTAGGGGAGATGGTAGGTCGGTGGCGAGGACTTCGGCGTCGAAGCCGCGGTCCTCGATGATTTCCTGTATCATTTCGGCTGATATCTTTTGGGGATCGTGCATGACGACAGCCCGTTCCATTACCAGGCTCACGGAGACGTTTCCAACGCCGTCGACGCCCTTGAAGCCGGATTCAACCGCAGATGTACATGCGCCACAGCTGTTCAGGAACTAGTAAGCAGCCGCCGAGGGGTCACAGAGCGCAGGCAGGCGTGGGATCAAGGGAAGGGTAGGGAAGGGATCTTCTCACGTCATGCCTCCCACTTTCAACGTGGTCGTCGCCATATGGAATGTGGGAGTTGCCAGCGACGCCGACGTGCCCCTTCCGGGGACTTTGATGTTGGCTGGAGACATCGTGGGCGACGATGGGTTGTGGCGGCGGGGAAAGTTGATTGCTGAGCGCTGCTGGCGGCACGGGGCGAGGAGTGTCGCCTTTTTGGACCCCTTGAGCTGCAGCGCAGATGCACAAGGAAGCCCGGATGTCCGGGCCTCAGATGTCGCCGTAGCTGAAAGTGCTTGTTCTCACAGCCGCGCGACAACGTCGTCCATGGGCCGGGGCGCTGACTACAGCAAATGGCAGGGGTGATGGAGTAAAATAGATGGCTTGCGATGCATGTGTGGACAAAGCTTTCAGTTGGTACCAGCGCAAAGGGATGGAACAAAGCACCCAAAAGGTCGGAGAAGCCCGCTTCTCAACCCGCTCTATTATGTACAGGGTGGTAGTGGATGGGTATGGCACCCTTTGGGCGAGCTGTTAATCCATGCGACGCTGCGACTAAAAACCAAACCAAAGAAGAGAAAAAGGTCGTGGAGGGGATGGAGGCGGTGGTCGTCGGGATTTACGGGTCAGCAGCTTCAGAGGACACCAGCATGGGTTGGCTGCGGTTTATGTCAGCTCGCGCGCACCCCAGCCGACGCTTCACCCTTTTTCAGACCAATCCATGACCTTTGTGAGACGGGGCTTTTTATCGCCCACCTGGGTCCACCGACCCACATCCCCTTGTTCCTGGGCCCGGACCTCCCGTTTCGGGCAGGAGGAGACTATGTCGGCAGATGGTGCAACACGGTGTCCGGCGCTCAGACAATGGGTCAAGAAGAGCAAGTTATCCAGAATAGATTGGAAGAAGAGCAGTCACCATCGATCGGCTCGTGGACCCGAGCGATTACAATGAATTAATAATAGGTGGGATTGAAGGTGATGGAGCGGGAATACACAGTAATTCTGGCGCTCGAAGGATCAGCTGTCCAAAATTAACCAAGGCCAACCAGCCCCTGGGCCAGCGACAAAGCGATGGAAGAAACAGCCCCGGTAGATGGCGTAACCTATTTCGGGCGTCAGGACAAATTATTGCCGTCGCCCTGCCCTGGGTGATCAGTCACGCGAAAGCCACGGCGGCCTTGTCCGGTCAAACTTTGCGCGCCAGAATCATATGCCGAATTCCACCCACGAGATAACAGACACTTGGCAATATCGATTTCCAGGTTGTGGCGGCGGCGGACCCTCCAGAAGAAGAGGTGCAGCTTAAATGCATGCACGCCATGACAGCTGCAACACCGAATCCGGTTGCCATTTTTGGGGCGGGACAGCCCGTGTGCCTCCCATGCGGATCCAATAGTTCTGCAATGGTGTCGTGATTCATGGTCACGAACGCTTCGGTGTGCTCAGCTCAAGCCAGCCCGGGCTGAGGGTATCAATTTGATGACACCTTTCTGGCTTACCCGAGGATCTTCGTCCTTCCCGCACAGTACGTACGGGCTGTGTTCCAGAGCCCTTGTGGCGGCAATGTTTCAAGGATCGTGTCCGCCCGCTTCCTGCCGAAAAGCGCCGCCCCATCGCATTTGAGCCTTTTTGTCGCCAGGGGGGCAGCGGTCCCTTGCTGGGCCGTCGGCAAACGCGCATCATTGTGGGGTCATCTGGATTCACAACCTCGAGACCCCGGGTAAACGGTGGTAAAACCAAACCCTCAAACAAACATGACACAGCACACACTGCGGCGCTGGAGACATTCTTTTCCCTTCCGTCCCAAGCCCGCCCGTGTCTTCTGGTTCGTTTGGAAAGCCTGCCATGTTTTTCGCACTTCGTAATTTATGGCTCCCTGGTCTAACAAGTGGGTTCGGATTCAAAGATCGGAGGCTTGTTTTCACGACGCATCTCGGTTGACCCTGGGTGCTTTCAGAACCCGAGCGTTAACAGGAGGCTCCTTTATGGCGAACCCGTGTGCTTTTGCTGCATCCCTTTGGCATCTTTTATATTCTTGCCTACCATCCAGATCGGGGAAACGCTCTCTCACACCCACATGGAATGCACACTATGGAAGGCCCGTGATCGTGTGCACCAACCCAACTGTGTGGTTCTGTATGCTACCCATGCGTGTAAAATTGCAACCGTACGGGGACGTTTATATCGTTTCTACGGGATATCACTTGCTTGCTCTGGCCACATCGCCAACCACGACTTCATATCACGTTGTTTAATTCGCCCACTGTGTTGCACCTGGTTTTCACATCCCCATCGCTTTCTTCAACGCATAATCCACGTCTCGGTCCTACGGGATATCATGGAGGCTTTCAAACAGTCTGAACAATCGAGAACTGAAAATCCACAGCTTGGCGTGGCGGTTCGTCGAAATAAGTGATCTATTTTCCCTTTGGGATTTATGACGTTCTGACCGGACAGGCCTAGTACCCCGCAACACCCCCAAACAGGCACCCGCCCCACTGTAACCGCAACTAACCTTATGCGGTTGGCAGCCCGCTCTCAAGCTCATCAACCAACAGCTTCGCCCGCCAGTATCATCGGTCTGAAATACGCCAGAGTAGCAGGCCTACAAGATGGAGCAAGTCAAGGCGCTGAACGCGCTGGAGGTGCGGTCCGACCAGAGGTGCAGAGTGCAGAGGGAAGCCCAAAAGCGATTCAAAAACGGCAGCTAACCAATCCTCAACTCCTCCCTACAGCCCTTCCTAGCCCTGACCAAGTCGGCGACCTCACCCCGCGCCGCCGCCGACCTGGTCATGCGCGCGACCTCGGCGCCCAACA
Organism: Magnaporthiopsis rhizophila; assembly: GCA_003049465.1. NCBI lineage: Eukaryota > Fungi > Ascomycota > Sordariomycetes > Magnaporthales > Magnaporthaceae > Magnaporthiopsis > Magnaporthiopsis rhizophila. Next base: position 53,123 of record PYSS01000045.1, on the reverse strand, counting down.
CCTTCATCTTCGCCGAGCTGCTCGACCGCCCGCAGATCCAGGCCCTGGCCTCGTCCCCAGAGCACGCCCCGGCCCTGCAGCTCCTCCGCATCTTCAGCCACGGCACCTGGCGCGCCTACTCGTCGACCCCCGGCCTCCCAGAGCTCAGCGACGCCCAGGCCCAGAAGCTACGTCAGCTGTCGCTGCTAACCCTGGCCCGCGACCGCGCCAATCTGACTTACGACGTCCTTCTCGGCGAGCTCGGCCTGCCTACGTCCCGCGCTCTCGAGAGCACCGTCGTCTCGGCCGTCTACGCCGGGCTCGTCCAGGCCAAGCTGGACCCGGCCGCCCGCTGCGTGCGCGTCAGCTCCGTCGCCCCGCTGCGCGATCTGGCTCCCGGCGCGGTGCCGGGCATGATTGAAGCCCTGCGCGCCTGGTCCGGCCGCTGCGTCGAGGGCCTGGCCGCGCTCGAGGCCGAGGCTGCCGCCGTGCGCGCCGCCGCTGCCAAGAGGCACGCAGACCAGGTCGCCTGGGACGAGCGCTTCGCCCGCCTCGTGGAGGAGGAGAAGAAGCAGGGCGAACCCCCCGGCAGCGGCAGCGGCAGCGCCGGCCACGGCGGGGCCGGTAAGAAGGCCCTGGGCGGGACCGGTCGCCGGCTCGGCGGCTTCGGGAAGCGCGGCAGCACCTTGATGGAGAGCAGCGCCGCGGCCGACCCGGGAGACGAGGCCATGGATGTTGACGACGACGAGGAGGCCAAGAGGGCAAGTCGCCGGAAACTGTAAAGGGGCTCACACTGGGCGGAGAAACTGGATGATGATGACCGTTTTGACATGCGTTTTCCGCGAGCAGAACCTCACCTGCCACATCGGGTAGAGTCGAAATCTGACTTGCGGAACCCGGACATCGGGGTATGTTCAGTTGGCTTGGCGACGGGTCTATTTTGGTTCACGGGAGTGAGGACAGCGTGCTGTTCTAACCCTGCTGTATACCTGCTTACGCGGCACATGCCCTTACTCTGAGGGCCTAATCATCAAGACTCTGCCAAGCAGAATCATAGCCAAGCCGATCCGAGCCTACGGTCGGCCAGGCGGATCAGGAGACGGGAACGAAAAGGGAATGATCTACACTGACGCAGCGGAGAAACCAGACTCCAGCTGCGCCCGTCCTAGCATCATTTTCGAGACGTCACCGATAGTTGCCTAGACTGAGCTAGACGGTTCCTCGCAAGAAAATAGCATCAACGCGTCGCTTGAGATTGATATCAGACAGTGGACAGTGAGTCGGCATGCATGTCTCTAGAGTCCTGCAAACACGCGTCCATAGAGCCCATAACAGACAAAATGGAGACCAGTGGTGCGATGTTGTACAATAAGTGGTATCCTGAACCGGCCAAATAGTCCGTTCCTTACTCATAAAGATCGTAACGGTGATGAAATGAAAGGAAAAAAACAGGATGGCAAGTGGATCAAAGGAAGAAAGTAAATCATAAAATACCAGAATGAAAGCTCCAAGAATAAAGTCTTGACAGGCCGCTTAGCGCCGATGCTCCTATTCGCCGTGCCCAACAATCATGAAATCCGGCCACCGTCATTGAACGTAACATGATCTACAGTCTGCGGCCTGGAACCAGAATGAAGAGCACGAGCAGGGCGGCATCGATCAGTGCCGTGACAGCCAGGACCATGATTGATCGTTTGGCTAGGAGCTTGCGGACGTACGGCTCCCGGATGCGTGAGAAGTTGAAGGGCGTGTATTCGCTGAATCCGAGAAGCGCGAGGATTGGATCTAGCGAATATTGGTATGCTGCTAGGCAGTAGACGCCGACGGTGAACGGAAGGATGAGCTGCGTGAGACGGGTTAGCGGACCGTTTGCGGGACAGGGGTGCTCGTTATACTACAGCGAGATATGCCGAGATATGCCGAGATATGCTTACCCATAGCCTGGTTTGCCTAGAGGCGTCGAGGAATATGAGGACAAAGGCGGCCCAAAAGGCGCCGAACATAGAAACCATGCCTATAATGAGACGCATGATGAGCGTGGGAGGAATGAGGTTGCCGAGGGCCTTCATCCTCAGGAAGCCAGGGTACGCATCGCGCTCCATCGCCTGGAAGACGTAGTCCTTAGCCACGTCGAAAACTTCGGGGTCGTCGCGCCCGAAGTCCTCGATCGCTGTAGTGACGTCTTGAGTGATGGACCCGGGGAGCACAATCTCTCTCTCGGCCCCAGGGAGCAGGAAGGTATAGAGTATCTTCTCGGCCGACGCGCGGATATCTTCCCTGGCAACCGTGTGTTCGGGCGAGTTGGAGTCGGTTGGGTTGCGGGGAGAGCTAGCACTCTGCGCCTGACGACGGGAGGCGCTGCTTTGCGGAGAGTCGTGGGTACCGCTTTGTGCGACCTCCTCCCTAAGGAAGGCCGACATCTGGGCGTCCTGATCCTTCTCCTTGCCGTGCGGAAATCGTGACGGGCCGGCGCCGGGGTCCATGGATCCCATGCCCTCCAGCATAGCCGAGGATCCCTTCGACGCCTTCTCCGCGTCCGGCGTCCCAATAAGGACCGAACGCCGGAGTTCCCGGACGTAGTGACGACATAGTGTCATGTGCTGGGCAACATCGAGCCTGGAGTATCGAGTTAGCGCCATCTATCAATCCATTCCTTGCCAAAAAGCGACAGAGGCGTCTATACCAGAAATCCAAATAATCCACGGATCGCTGTTGGTCTCTCATGTAGATGTAGAACGAGAAGAGGTCGACTGGAGGAAGCGTTCGTCGACTAAGAACCTCGAAGAGAGTCGGCAGTCGGTCCCGGTTCAATTCGGGCTGCGGCGACGGCGTCGTTGACACCATATCGGCCATTTCGGTGGTCTCGACGAGGAGCTGGTCGGTTTGCAATTCTCCGGGTCCTCGAACGCGAGGTCGATCGGCTGTTAAAGCCAGTGTGGCTTGTTGATGCGCGAACGCAGGGGGATGAGTTGGTTTTTGGTAAAGTGAGAACGCCAGTCGGTCGAGGCCCAACGAGGATCTGGCGACGGGTGGTTTTCGATTCTGGTCGCTCGTGCTCCCAATTTAGCCCCTGGCTAATCAGAACTCAAAGGCGACGGCGCGCAAGTGTCACGATGTGGGGAAATTAGAGAAATTATCGACGCTGGGCCTATCCGGCCGTTGATGAAAACACGATCGCGACGGCGCTAGACTGATCGCCAATGGGAAGATGCGAGGCGTGTTCCTGGGACGCACACTTGAGGGGGGTGTGGGTCGCAAATCTTCATATCCTCAATGCGAATGCAAAAGGCTGGAGGAGGAGGCTGGCATGCAGTCTGAGTCTGGTTGGCAGGCGGAGAGAAAACATCCCTGACAGGGCAGCCGTGCCTGCATGCGTGTCCGTGTCCAGGATCAGCCACGGAGTGTGTGAGCTTGGGCGGCCCGTGCGCTCCAAAAGCTGCCAAAGTTGCTGGGCCAGTCACGTGGGAGATCTGGGTCCCTCTTGACTAAGCTTGCGTCTTATTGGTCCCACGTCCCTCCCGCTATTGCTCCTGCCCTAGACGGAATTTTGTGTGTGCCGAATTCTGCCCTGGCGCAAGGTGAACCGACCACGATCAATTTTCCCCAGCAAAAGAGGAACAACCCGCCGCCCGCCGTAACCAGTAGGTCGCCTTCCAGCTCCCCGAACGACCTGACGAACACGAACGAATCGATTCCGGAACCAAAGGCTCAGCCTCCTAACAGCCAGCCCTTTTTTCCGCCGCAGAAATGTCGTCTAAGTCTGGCAAGAAGCCTGCGGGCAAGCAGCAGCGCTCTGCTATCGCCGATGTTGTCGCCCGCGAATACACCATCCACCTCCACAAGAGAGTATGTCGATGACTGTTGCGCCGGAATCTGGACCTGTGCGGCCTGGTTTCGTTCTGTGGTGGCTTTGGTTGGGCCATTGGGCTATTCTCGTTCGGACAGCGCTGACAGTGCCGCCACAATAGCTACATGGCGCTACCTTCAAAGACCGCGCCCCCAAGGCCATCAAGGAGATCAAGAAGTTCGCCACCCTGGCTATGGTACGAATATCCCTCGCAAACCCGCGCTCACCGAGAGAGCATCCGCCCCGTCTGCCGCAGATACCACCGATGGCCGGCCGGACGAGGGGCACTCCTTGGGGTCGAACTTGCGGGGGAGGTTTGCGCTAACCTGCATCTAGGGCACCACCGATGTCCGTGTCGATCCCCAGCTCAACAAGAAGGTCTGGGAGGGCGGCGTGAAGGGCGTTCCCTACAGGATCCGCGTCCGCATTTCGCGGAGGCGAAACGACGAGGAGGGAGCCAAGGAGAAGCTCTACAGCTACGTCCAGGCCGTCAACGTCAAGGACCCCAAAGGCCTGCACACGGTCGTTGTCGAGGAGTAAAAGTGGCGTTTACAAAGGAGAGGATGGACGGCACAACGGGTTTTCTGGCGGCATCTGGGCTTTACGGAGTTTTTGATTGGCATTAGCTTCCTCAACCATTCCCAAGAATAAAAAAAAAGGACGCAAACGAGGCGGCTCGACCAAACATTTGCGCGTCCCCGACCCCGCAGGCGCTGGACTGGCAAATCTCGGAAAATGGTTGTCATGGAGTACAGGGAGAGGCATCTGCATTTCACAAAGGCCTCGGGTTACGTTATGGTTGACGGTCTATCCTGGCGGTATAAAACGGCCATTTTTCTCATCTACCTGCTTTCTCGCCCAAGATGGGCATGCTGCCTTTGACGGCTGCACCTGTGTCAATTTGACTGGTCGACTTGGAAGCAGAGGCAGATCAAACCAAAATACCCGGCTGTCTAAAACCCAGCCGGCGAGATGGAAATGCGCCTTGCGTGTAATGTCCAACCACTGCCGAGTCTAAAGAAGGAAGCGAAAATTCCCCAAGAGACGCTCGTTACTCCTAAAGGAAAATGCCGCGCCGCTATTGCATTGCTCCCAAGACCGCCGCAAAGAACCAAGCAGAGAACAAAAAACTGGGTGGGTGCATCGCATCCCCTTCACTTCACTCGTCCTCAATATCCTGATGACGGCCCAGGACCTTGCGCTTGAACTCTTCCGGGTCCTTGTCCCACAGTTCGGCAGCCTCGCCGTTCAGCGGTGATGCGCTGTCCACAAAAAGATACAAATTGTCAGCGCGGAGCTCCGAGGGAAGATAATGCAGGATCGACTAACTTGTTTGGCTCGCCGAGTAAGCTCTGCAGACTCAGCAGCACGGTCTGGATGTTGTATGCGGCCGTCCACTTGTCCTTGAGGATGTCGAGGCAGATGCGGCCCGAGAAGTCGACGTTGGGGTGGTATATGGGCGTCTTGAACAGGACGGTGGGCGGGGCGTACGGGTAGTTGGACGGGAAGGCGAAGGAGAGCTTGAAGGTCAGGCCTGTGTAGGGCGTGTCGTCGGGCCCTTCGATCGTGGCGGCCCACGACATCAGGTTCCCGTCGGCCGAGGGGAAGGCCGAGACGCCGGGCGCGGGCGAGGTCATTAGCTGCATCAGCTCCGTTTGCAACCTGTATGGTAGTGAACAAGGCCGTGCTCCGTCGTCAGTCAAGGCTGCACCGGGCAGTGGATTAGGGGACGAGCCCCTCCGTCCTGGCTTCCACGGGACGACCAACCTCTTTGTAACGCTCTGTGAGTCCGGTCCCTTCTTCGCGACACCGGCCTTGGCGGCGGCCGGCGCAGTCCCGGGCGCCGAGTTTTGGCTATCCTCCATGCTGTAGTTCATGGTGGGCGGTGGGGGTGTCAAGTGCAACGAGTGGTGGGCCGGCTGGTGATCCGCGAAGTCTGGAGGTGACACTCTGTGTTGTGTTTGCGCGCTGGTGCCCACTGCTTGTTCGTCCGTTGCTGGGGTTGATTGCTTGTGCTTCTAATCCTGCAATAACGGAATGCGGGAGTAGTCCTGATTAATATAGCTGATCACAAAGGTAAGACGTCCCGAACGGGCTTGCACAGGCCTGCTGGATGCATACCTGAATAAAGAACTTGTTGTTGAAAGAAGTTTCTAGGTTAAGGTCCAAGTCTATGTGGTCTTTGCGGAAAAAAGAAAATGGATGCTAGGAATGCTGTCAGCGGCGGTTGCGGTCGAAAGAGAAAAAAAACAAAAAACGGCACACCGATGGGCCAGGCGAGCCCGAATGCGTTGGATGGACTTTGTTTACCAGCCAACGTATCGGTCATCCAGCAACCACGATAAACCACCCCTGTCGCTCGAGGGTCCCGCCTGGCTGGGCGGGAACCTGAAGTGGGGGGGACCTAACGGGCGGGCTGGAGCCAACAGTTTGGCATTGCGACGACATGCGGAGTCTCTGGGCCATTCGAGTCGCGTTTGGCCGCGCTTCTCTCAAAGAAAACAAAAAATCTGGCCTGGAGCTTTGGGCGAAGGCGGAATGGCGGATGGGACTATTGTGAAATGAACTCGGTGTGATTCTACCCGCCTTCCCAGGCGCCCTACAGACACAAGCCCTCTGCAGGAATGATAGCTCCGTACTGCGTATCAGGGTTGAAGAAGTATCATAGAAATATGATTGCTTATATCACGGTACAATCACTGCCACCGATGTTGTCTGGATACTCGCTGCTCGCTGCAGGGCTGTCCTCCGCTGTCCGGGTTTTGATGGGTCGATTTCAGCAGGTGGGCCCGGCACCTCTAGTGTGCCTGACAGGGCATGTCCAACCATCTCGGAGCTCCGCGATGAAAGTGTTTTGCTTCCATTGATGGCCGGGAAGTGGACCCCGCCTATCAAAGATGACATTTCTGCCTTGGGTTGGTGCCTGGACTTTTACGAGGAATACAAATTTGACGAAAATAAAAACCATCCGTCCTTTTCTGGACGATCCGATCACGAATAAATACCATCAGACCATTAATCATCACCCAACACAATCGCCATCCGTCCGGGTTGTCGACACCGCATGTTCACTCTAAACCTGGCATCTCACAGGCAACGCAAACCTTAAGCAGCCGAGGTACCCATCGCTTTGGCTGTTGGTACCGCTCCCAAGCAGGATGGTAACTCAGTCCCAGCTCGACCCTTTGCCCAATGATCTTCCTTTCCGATTTGTCTCCAAGACAATAGGTCGGGGAGCCTATGCCTCGTGAGTTTTGTCCTGCTCGGAGCCTCTCGGATCAGGCGGCTGCTATATCCGAATGCCTTCATGATACGCATGGCTGACCACCTCACCACGACAGCATCAAGAAGGCCGTCCCTCTGGACAAGGACAGCCCCGTGTTCGCGGTGAAGTTAATTCACAAAGGCTATGCCATGAAACATGGCCGCATATCGGCCAAGCAGATCGGCATGGAGGTGGCGCTGCACTCGCACATTGGCCAGCACCCAAACATCATCGAGTGGTTCGCTACCGGTGATGACGCGACTTGGAAGTGGATTGCCATGGAGTTCGCCGAGGGCGGTGATCTTTTTGACAAGATCGAGGCCGACGTCGGCGTGCCTGAGGAGATCGCCCATCTGTACTTCCTGCAGCTTATCAGCGGCGTCAGCTTCATGCACTCCAAGGGTGTTGCTCACCGCGACTTGAAGCCCGAGAACATTCTGATGTCCGCGTCTGGCGACCTGAAGCTGGCCGACTTTGGGATGGCAACCCTCTTTGAGCACAAGGGCCAGAAGAAGCAGAGCACAACCATGTGCGGCAGCCCGCCGTATATCGCCCCGGAGGTTCTGGATGTGGCTAAGAACGACAGACGGAACCCGAGCCAGGTGTTCAAGTACTCGGCTGACGTTGTCGATATCTGGTCATGCGGTGTGATCCTGTTCGTGCTGCTCGTCGGCAACACGCCCTGGGATGAGCCGACGTCGAGCAGTTGGGAGTTCGGCGAGTACGTTAGGACAAACGGCCGCAGCACCGACGCGCTCTGGGAGAGGGTACCGTCGGCCGCGCTGTCGCTGCTGCGCGGCATGATGAACGTGGACACGAGCAAGCGCTTCTCGTTTGCGCAGATAAGACAGCATCCGTGGTTCACGCAGCACAACAGCCTCCTGACAGCCGATGGCTCCGTCTCGGACCCGATACACCTCGCGACCAAGATGATGAAGAACCTGCACATCGACCTGTCCCAAGCACCAACGCCCTCACAGAGACAGGCACTCGCTGATGCGCAAGCCATGGATGCCGACGCCGGGGCCGATCCCTGGGCCGCCAAGTTCTCGGCCACGCAGCCGGAGGCGCCCATCACCGACGCTCTGTTTGACTGGGAGAGGCCGACGCTTCGGACCGTAGGCGCCATGGATATGCCGTCAACACAGCCGGTCCGGGGGCGCGGCGGCGGTGCGACCAGCTTTTCTCAGGCCAACCGCGGCCGGGCGGAGGCTTTTGACATATTATCCGAGGAGCCGTCGATGAGCCAGTTCGCGGCGACGCCCGGCGTGCCCATCACCCTCACACAACGTGCCAGACAGTTCCGCGACATTGTGCCGGCCTACTCACTCACGCGCTTCTACTCGCACATCCCGCCCGGCCTTCTGGTGCAGAAGCTCAGCGATGCTTTGCATCAGCTCAACGTGCCTCTCCCCGCCCAGCCCGCGCCCACCGACGCCAGCCGGATCGCGCCGGTCAAGTTCAAGGCCCTCGATGGGCGTGGCCAAAGTCTTCACGGAGACATCATGATCGACAAGATCATCCTCGAGGGAGACCACGAGCTTCTCGAAGTCCGCTTCGTAAAGACAAAGGGCGATCCTCTCGAGTGGAGGCGACTGTTCAAGAAGATTGCGCTCCTGTGCAAGGATGCGATATTCAATAGCGACGCCTAGGAGTCTCGCGATCGTATCCCTTCTTCTTTTGAGCAGACGTCGTCTCCCATGGATGTCGACCAATGCACCCCATCGTCGGGCCAAGGTGACTGAAGCAACGTGCCAGACCCGTTTAGCCGTGGCTTAATGCACCATGGACAGCGGCGGCGCATTATTCTTGGGTCACATATGGAGCTACTTTGGCAATTGCTGTTTTTAGATATGCCTAGGATTTATATAAGAGCCCTGAGACACGTTTTCCTTGAAACTTCATGGTGTCGGCGAAAAAACAAAACCCCTGAGATGTGAGGTCATCGCAGTACCGGGCTGATTGAGACCCTTGCCGGGTCGCGCTGCACGGTAAATTTTGGCGGGGCATTGCCCCTCAAGTCACCGAGGAAAACGGCCAATTTTGCTTGCCGTATTTTGCCGCAAGAATGTAGAATGACTCTATCCGCGATACCACGCCCCTCCTCCGCTCCCCTCATCCCATAATTTCTTCCCTGACCTGCGCATGCATGCGGCAACTACTAAAGCTCAGGTCAAGCCTTGCACGCGCCATAACGGCTCCCGCCCGCCTACCCGAGCCACGACCTCTACGTACAATCCACAGACCCCTCGCCTCGACCGTTGCGACAGCGCGTGCGTCGTTGTCTGCCTGGGGACTCTGGTACCGCCGCAGGTACAGCTCGGCCTTCGACGGCGGCGCGACATTGTGTGACTCCTCCGAGCTCGACGTCGCAAACATGGGCAAAAAGGACGACAAGAAGGCGAGCTTCCAGCTCAAGACGCCCAAGGGCACTCGGGACTGTATGTTTTGGCTTTGGAACGGGCGGTCCAATGCGCATCTCGTATATTAATAGCTGTCCAAGCCGATCAGCTACGGTATCCTCATTGTTTCTAACTTGTCTCGCCCACGCGCAGGGGACAGGAAGGACATGATCCTCAGGTCGGTAGCCGTGGCGTCAAAGCTTCCAAGACAACGCGGCCAGATGGTTGCTGACACAATGGACGCCCTCCGCCTCCGACTTGCCGCAGGGATCGCATCTTCCAAGCCATTACCGAGGTCTTTAAGCGCCACGGCGGAACGAATCTCGACACGCCAGTCTTCGAGCTGAAGGAGATCCTGAGCGGAAAGTAAGCACACACAACAACGCGCTGGTCGGCGGAGGGGAGACGACGTATTCGGGCGAGGACAGACGTCTCCCCAGAAAGACGGCTCGGCGTTAACGCGAGATGTGCTTTGCTCTGCAGGTATGGAGAGGACAGCAAGCTCATATACGACCTGGCGGACCAGGGCGGCGAGCTGTGCTCATTACGTTACGACCTGACGGTTCCCCTGGCGCGGTATCTGGCCATGAACACGGATATCAAGCAGCTCAAGCGGTTCCAGATCGCAAAGGTCTACCGGAGGGACCAGCCTGCCGTAGCCAAGGGCAGGATGCGGGAGTTTTACCAGTGCGATTTTGATATTGCCGGCATCTACGACCCCATGATACCCGACGCCGAGATCCTGCGCATCATCGTCGAGGTCTTTACCGCGCTCGAGTTTGACAACTTCACCATCAAGGTCAACCACCGCAAGGTCCTGGACGGGCTCTTCCAGGTGGCCGGCGTCCCGCAGGACAAGATTCGGTCCATCAGCTCGGCCGTGGACAAACTAGACAAGGTCAGGAACAAGAAACTCTCCCAAAGCACGGCTCCGCGCCCCTACTGCTCGTGGCCTCTCGTCGCTGGCTGTACTGATATTTTGCGTGGTGGGGGATTCGCAGATGCCGTGGTCCGAGGTCAAGAAGGAGATGTTGGAAAAGGGCCTCGCGGACGAGGTCGCCGACACCATCGGCGAGTACGTAAAGCACAAGGGCGGCAAGGACATCATCTCCCTGCTGCAGCAAGATAAAAAGCTGTCAGAAAACGAGTATGGCAAGAAGGGCATCGAGGACATGAGCCTGCTCTTCACCTACCTCGAGGCGTTTGGAGTCACCGACAGGGTCTCGTTCGATCTCTCGCTAGCGCGCGGTCTGGACTACTACACAGGCGTCATCTATGAGGTCGTAACGGAAGGCTCCGCCCCTGCGGTGGCCCCCGTCGTCGTTCCCGTCGTCGAGCTGGCAGCGGACGCGGCGGCGGCAAGCGAGTCCGCCGAGACCGCGGCTCCCGCACTGGCAAGGAAGAAGACGCCCAAGAAGAAGGCGAGCGAGGACGACGACAGGTCAGACGACCCGACCGTCGGCGTGGGCAGCATCGCGGCGGGAGGGCGCTACGACGACCTGGTGGGCATGTTTAGCGGCAAGGGCGACAAGGGGCAGATACCGTGCGTGGGCATCTCGTTCGGCGTCGACCGCATCTTCAGCATCATGAGCGCGCGGCAGAAGCGGCAGGCGGCGGCGGAGCAAGGGCTGGCGGTTAGGCAGAACGAGGTGGACGTCTACGTCATGGCGTTCGGCGGCGGCAAGGACTTCACGGGCCTGCTGCCCGAGCGCATCTCGGTGGCGCGCCAGCTGTGGGACGCGGGCGTCAAGGCCGAGTTCTCGGCAAAGGTCAAGCCCAAGCTGCAGAACCAGTTCAAGGTGGCCGAGGACGGCGGCGTCCCCCTGGCCGTCATCCTGGGCGAGGACGAGCTGGCGCAGGGAAAGGTCAAGCTCAAGGTCATGGGCCTGCCCAAGGATCACCCGGAAAAGGACGGGCGGCTCGTCTCAAGGGATGAGCTGGTGGCTGAGGTGAAGAAGCTGCTATAGATTGTCTTTTTGCACTAGTCTCGACATCTCGCTTCTATTCTGTGTCTAGGGAAGGTCTAGCAGGGACTGGAGAACCTGTCTAGTGTCTGGGAGGGGGTGATAAACAAAAGGATGGGGATAAATAAATAGAGCGGATTTAGCCATCTCTTGTGGACATTGATCGCATTGCCTTACCGAGTTTCTTTCGTGGGATTTTGTACCTTCTTGTGGACGAGATTTGTCTTAGGGAAAAGGTAGGAACTACATGCTGCAACCATGGGAGCAGCAAAGGCCCACCTAGCTAGCTACCTAGATATGCGTGGTTAGGAGTTTTTGTCGAGCCTGCCAAGTCGTTGACGGCAACTTTTTTTTCGTACTGTCCACGCCCTTTGAAAACCCCCGGTGCAAGAAGCGAGGAAGCCTACAGCACGAGTTTCGGGTAATGAAAGTTACAGTCCGTCGTTATTGGACTCTGGGTTTCTATATTGGGACCTTTTGTGTCCTGCCAGCCTCGTACCTGCCAGCTACCTCACATCTCTACCTCATAGCTCTACCTACCTCGTTGGTGCCAAGGTAATGAATGGACACGCGCCACAGCATCGAGCAGCCTCGGCTGACCAGGTGTCACCAGCACCAGCAAGTGGCAAACGTCCAGGTCAGGCGATTGGAGGACGCGCCGCAACGTAGTGTCGCACAACATCTCGAACGGTTCGTCCACCAAGTCGTGTCTCGGAATATGAAGCGTGCACACATATCCTAGCGTCGTTGGCGTGCAGGGTGGCGACAACGTGCAGAGGTGGTTTCACACGTCAGACTTGGGAGTGCCGGTAGGTGCCCAAAACGAACAGACAGGAGGAGAGGCAGGGCCAATCAGCCCCTGGACGACCAATAGTCAAGGCCAAAGGACCTGATTCGACATTGGCTTTTTTTTGTAGGTACTTTAAACAAACAATTTAGATGGGACGTGGGGATACCGAGATACCCACTGCTATATGCAACAGGAACAGAACGCCATCGCCATGCCGCTAAGCGTGGTATAAAACGTTACGCAAACAAACAAACAAACAAGACAAAAATTCGTTGGAGATCATGTTCCGTCCATATACGCCACAATTAAGACACAAAAGAAAGAAGTAATAAATGATAGCACCCATCGTAGACTGTGAAACCAAAGGGGTATGTAGGTAGTCATGGATAGTAACAAGGATTGGAGGATGTTAGTGCACAAGAGTAGCACGAGTGAGGTTGGAGACATACACGGGGCTAGGTACAGCGAGGGAGGGGCAGAGAGCGTAGGAGTAACGACAGGATATCCAAGATAAGGTACCCCAAAAATAAGTTTAGTCGCACAATGGGTGTTTATTACCACAGATCGCGCTGTGGCCCAAACGTATGCTGGGTCATGGACAGAACCAGCGGTGGTCGCGAGACCACAGGAGGCAGCTGCATCTGCTGCTGCTGCTGCTGCGGTTGTTGTTGTTGTTGTTGCTGCTGCGGCATAACGGCACAGTCCCACTCGTCGTGAGAGCCACCTGCCTCCCAGCCGCCGCCGTCGCAGCATGGGCGGTCGTAGTTGCAGTTGGCAGCATGAGGATATTGCTGATGCTTTCGGGTGTTGTGGTGGTGATAGTGGTAGTGGTGGTGGTGATGGTGATGATGCTGCTCTTGGACCTGGTGGTGGTACTGGTATTGCTGCTGCAGCGGTGGGGACAGCGCCTGACCCTTGGGCGGGAGGCGGAAGCGCTCCAGATCTGCCTCCATCTCGCGCAGGTGCAGCGTCCCCGGCCCGGCAAAGTCGTCGATCAGGCTCGCGATTTTCCTGAAGCCGTTCGTGTGACCGCCGCAGAGGCGGGCGCGGTGGCCGCACATGATGAAGAGGTAGCTGTGGATAAGCTCGTGTAGGAAAGTCGAGATAAGGAGGCGGCGGCTGTAGCGGGCATCGCGTAGGATGGGCGAGGATAGGACGATCAAGGTCTCGTAACCAAGCAGGCGCCGCGAGCGCCGCATGGCTGTGGTGCCAATGATCTTGGCCGCATACTTGTCGCCCGTGGACCAGTGTGACCAGTCCCAGTCAACGCGGCTGGTCAGGCGGCCGCCGAAGAAGATCTCGTTTGTGGCCGAGAATAGGCTGCCGAGGGCGGCATCGTCGAGCTCGAAGTCGGCCTCGGCCGCGCGTGGGTGGACAAGGCTCCGGAGGATCCGCTCGTGGGCCGAGTCTGGGTGTCGGCGCAGGAACTCGGCCTTTTGCTCCACCACGATCCGCGCCGCCTCCTCGTCTGTCAGGAGGTCCAGGTCGTCCTCATCCTTGGTGCAGCAGCACGAGCATTCGGGTAGAGGGTCGGTGGAGATGGAGATGCCGGACGAGGTTCTCTCCATCAGCGGGGCGTAGGGCCCCGGGCTCTGCAGCTGGTGCTTGTGGACTTGCGGCTTCGGGTGCAGAAGCGGCACCGGCGGACTCGGTGGCTGTTTGACGTGGTCTGCCCGGACGAAGAAGACGGAGGGCTGGCCCGACGGAGGCCCGACTAGCGGGGGTGACGGACTGGCGCTGGCAAGGTCCCATTCGTGAAGGCCGGCGAGGTCGGCGCGGCTGTCGTCTCGCCTGTCGTCCCTCCAGTCGCCACCATAGCGCGGCTGGCCAAACCGGTCCTCCCCACAGAAGCCAACATCGCGGGGGTCGTAGGACGAGAAGTGGTCAGGTGATGGGTACGGGGGAATCCCTCCACGGCCCACCCACTCAGCCATTGAGCATGCTCAGGAACAGATCGAGAGGAAGGCGGCCGCAAGCTATCCCCTGACGAGGGCAGGGGAGACGGACAAGGCAGACAACGAGCCCGGCGGCTCTGTTTGTGTGCGAAGGCAGGGTGAGCCGAAGAGTTAAACGACTGCGCCCAGGAGGCGAGAAACAGGAACGAGAGAGAAAAAGAAGACGGGAGCGGCGGGGAAGTAAAAAAAAAAAAAAAAAAAAAGAGAGATGGTGTGGTGCCGGGGCTAACGGCGTACGTATGGTGCAGGTGGTGGTGTGAGAGTCCGTGTGAGGAGGGTGGCGTGTGTCTATGTGCCGTTGTCCACCGGGTGGTGTTTGTTTAGTGATTTGGCGGCGATGGCTTTTTGGATTTTTGCCTTTTCCGGCTATGGGATAATTTTTCGGTCTTGTTGTGGCGACAACGGCGCGGCGGTGGTGTACAAAATAAACGGCGCAAAAAAGGCAGCTTTGGGAGACAAGGGGAAACAAGCTGGGCGCAGAACAGCAGACACCAGCTTACGAAGTGACACCGCTGCGAGTTGTACTTGGTCGGTCAGCAGCCTCGCTTTGGACCAGGAACATGCAACACCAGGAATGACACGGTAAATCAAATCACAAGGGAAAGTCAAAGAAAGGAAAGCAACCAATGGATAAGAGGAGGCAAACAGGAGGGAACGAGGAGAAGAGGAGAGAGAGAGAGTGAGAGAGCAGCACCAGCAAGCAGCAGATCCAGGGCGGCGTGGGCCCAGGAAGAGAGGCAGCTGGACGGGGAGGGATGGCCTGGCCATTTGTCGCTCTCCCGCTGCGGTCCCGCTATCGCCACGGCAGCAAAAGCACGGCGCCGCCAGCGTCGTGTCCAAGCATGGCCAGGCGAGCACGGGAGCCCAATGGGAAGGAAGGCGCTGTGGGGAGATGCCGCAGGGGGGCAAAGCAACCACTGCCAGCAACAACCTAGCTCATGTTCGCTGTCGCTGATCAGCGACGGGCAAAATTGGGACGACCAAAGAGAAAAGCGAACAGTCAGAAAAAAAAAAAAAAAAAAAAGAAAGAAAAAGGGCTGATGTTTGCATAAAGCCCAGGCCAGATTCTGCATTCCATTACAGCCAGGCCCTTCCATCTGCTTCCCCTGCGTCGGCTGCAGATTGGGCGGCGCTGGAGCGGTGTGCGATGAATGCGAGCTCAACTCCATCCCTTTCCTGCGCCGAGGGGTGGTCCGTGGTCCGAGTTGATTTGAGGATTGGGCGCCCATCCCGCCTTCCGTCCACCACCACTTTTGGTTGAGGATGGGCAGGAACGATGGAGAGGATGTGGCGGATGGAAGGAATAAGAGAAATCAAAATCAAAACATCTTGGGCATGGATCTCCAGTATGAATGCAACTTTCCATTCCGCTCTTATCGAAGAATTGTGTGAGCGCCTTTTTTTATGATTGCATCTCTTCATCGTCGGCATCGTTTCCTCGATAACCGTCTCCTTCCCTTGCCACCCTCTTTGCATCGGATCGCCAAATGTCGGAAGAGCGGCGCACAACAAATTTGACAGGAGTCAGGTTCTGCAGATCCCTCCTAGTTGTTTCCACCTGCGTCACCACGCGCTGGATTTTGTATGCGTTCCAATCCATGGTGTCCTCACCAATGCAGCCGCCAGGGCTATTCGGATCTCGATGCTCAACAAGACGCGAGGACGCCCTAAAATGGCACCCCCGTCGCCGCGCTTTCGGCCTTTTTGGAGACGAGCGTCCCGGTGCCCTCGAGCAGCGTCTGTTGACAACACACGGATCCACGCGGCCATTGACGGGTTTCGCTCTGGATGGCCAGCCTTTTTCTTTCCCTGACCCTGCTTGCTGCATCTCATAAACATGGTACTGTACAGCAAACGTCAACAAAATAACCACCACTCAGCAGTCGGCCCACAGGGGAAAGAAAAGGAGGAGGAGAGGCTTGCAAACGGGTCCGCTGGGGCCGAAGCAGTCAGTCTCTCTCTCCGGTGCCGCCTGCCCGCTCGCCCTGGTCCGGGTTTGGGGCGGTGGTTGGTGAGCAATGAATGACCTGGCTGCTGACTGCTGAATGAATCCTGGAAATTGATGGACAGACTGGGACAATCCCCGCGCTGGATCAGGGCGACAAAGGAAACCCCACCAGGCCAGGCCATGCGAGCCGTTTCTCTACGCTACGCACAGTAGTAGCTGGGGAGCTTGGCGACGTCATTGGCCAAGGAGGCTGCGTCTGGCTCTGCAACTGGCTGCCTCGTTTTCCAGCGCCACAGGTCACTGATGACCTGTGGGCACCACTAAATCCTCGCTTCATCCAGGATTGACGGCTTATCCGGGAGCTCCAGAACCCGTGCCCGGTGTCCGCTCAAAAAGTGCCGTCCGCCCACCAGCCTGCAAATTAGCGTCTCGTTTGTGAGGCAGCAAGTGGGCAGGTGCATTATCGCCAACTGGACCTCGAGCATGCAATGGATTAGGCAGTACGAGCACGGCATTGCATTGATTCTTGGCGGCATTCACAACGCGTGCATGCAGCTCTGCTTGCCAATGCCAACCCACGTAGGACATTGACCCGCCCTCTCGAGCCAGCACGCGAAGTTGCATCGACCGCGAATAAGGCCTTATATTGGACGCGCCCACCACCACCACACAACGGCTCCGTCTCCACGCGCGCAGCAATCACCCACCTGCATTAATCCATATCCACACTCGCTGATCAACCACGTCCACCCAAAGCCCAATGGACCCTTGGGCAGCTTCACTCTTCGGAAATCCCCTCAACAAAACAAACGGATGGTGCAACCTCATCACACACGGGAATATCTGGTGGGTACCCGTCGTGTTTGTTTGATATTGACATTCTGCATGCATATAACACTCGAATTTTCGCCTCAACGTCCAGGTACGGTTGCATCTTGCAATGACAAGGTCAGAACGCTTTGGATATCGCTTGACGGAGAGCTGGTACTAAGCGAGCTAAGGTATGCATAGGCAGAGAACACTGCTCTTGTGTCCTCCTTGCCATGAAATACCCTGCGTCGGTAATTCTGATTCCGCTGACCAGGCTGGGCCCAACCGCGACGTGCCGTGTGGCGCGCAGCCGGAGCCGTTGTTTTTTTTTTTTTTTTTTTTTTTTTTTTTTTTTTTTTTTTTTTTTTTTTTTTTTCTTTTCATTTTTCCGTTTCTTTCTTTTCGCTTCGAAGCCCTCTCAGCGAGGCCGTTTCTTGTTGGCTCACACACCAGCCCCGAGACCAAGACCTTGGACGAATCTGGCGTCCTCGGCCTGCCTTTGTAGCGCCCTTTGGACTCGCTCGCTGTAGTCCCTCTCCGCCCTCTGCTTTTCTAGCTCCTCGGCTGACCGGGCCTCCTCTTCAAACTCGTCCGTCGTGAATCCCGCCTTGGCTGAGAATCCGACGAGGCCCAGCTTCTCGCCCGTCCAAAAGACGATGTCGTTCTCGTTGACCGCACCGCTGCCCCCACGCCCTGGCCGGGTCGGGAGCAGCTTCCTCGCCAGGTCGTCCGACCCGGGCATGGAGCTGAAAAGAGAGAGGCCCTGTCGCTGCTCCTCGTCGCTGGCGTTGTTGGCACCGCTGACCTCACAGTCGCCTATCCTACAGTGCCTCACCTCGGTGAAGCCGTCGCGCTCGAACCACTTCAGCACGCCGGACCCGTTGGAGAAGACGAGTCTGGTCCCGTGGTTGGCCACCGACAACAGCTTGGATTGTGACGACGTCTGCCGGTTTTTCAGCATCCAGTCGTCCGACTTGGTGGTGCCGCCGCCGCCGCCGCCGCCTTGAAGCGTCGTCTCCGACCTGAGGCTGTAGAGCTCCAGGGACCCTTTGGTGTTGTACTCGCCGCACGCCACCAGGGTGCTACCACGCCTGTCGGCCTTTATAGCGTTAACTTGGTTTAGCGACAGCTGCCCTTTCCGCCTCTGCTCGCTATCGCTGGCAGAAACAGGGTACGGCAGCGACGTCATGGCGCAGAGGCGCGCGCCCGAGAAGATGGAGCCACTGATGGAGGGGAACTTGCGGCGGTCGTAGTGCAGAATGTTGGAGAAGCGCCCGGCCACGTAGACGTCGTCACCCGCCCACGCCGCGGCACCTGACCGGTCCAAGTGCAGTATGCTCAGCGGCCCTGGTTGGGCGAGCGAGGCGCAGGGGGGCAACGGCTCGTCATTGAACAGCGCTCGTACGCTCCGCCGGTAGTGGTCGTTCGCTCCCAGCCTGTCGAATCCGTCGATGCCCCCATCCACCCCGCTGCTGAGGACTGCGGTGGCGGCAGAGCCTCTCGCCCGGTAGTCGTACAGGTGCACGCCCAGCGTGGTCCCAACCGTCAGGGGCAGGGTGGGATTGGTGGCAGAAAGTGTGGTGATGGACCACGGGAACGATTCGGACCCGACAACCTTGAGCGTTTCCAGATCGATTTCCAGCAGGTCTGATTTGTGGTTGGTCAGTCAGTACCAAAGAACGTAGGTAGCCATTGGCAGTTTAGGTTGCGTGACGGATTTGTGGACTTACGGCACTGCACGGCCACGAACGCCCGTTTCCGGTGGCTGTCGACAGCAACGCACTCGGTGACGCCAGAGTCCACCCTCTTGGAGCGCCTTCTGTTGTCACGGCCGGGGCCGTCTATATATAGAATTTCGGCCTGGCTCTTTTTGTAGGTGGCGCCCCGCCGGCCCTTGCTGCCGTTCACATCCCACAAGCACACGGACCCGTCGTCGAGCGGAGACACGGCGAAGAGGGCACCAGATCCTGAGCCTGTTGTTGTTGTTGTTGTTGCCCACGGGTCGTCCGGGCTGTAGAGGGCGACCCCCCTGGCCTCGATGGGTTCCGAAACCCGGTCGTCGTCCCGGGTGCGCGGCAGCTGGAACCAGCTGACGGTGATGTGGCCGTGCCGCTGGATGTACTCGTCGTACCACGACACGTTCTCGCCCGGGTAGGTCAGGTCCCAGTTGGCCACGAGGCGTGCCCTCTCGTTCTCCATGGCGTTCCGCTCTTCATTAGAGGAAACCAGGGGCTGTGGTGGAGACGTTGACACCCTCCTCCCAAGTGACGCATCACCATCACCGCTATGGTCGCGGGGCGGGTGGAAATAGTCAAAGGGGAAGCGCCCCCTGCTAAGGAGAGCGGCACGGCGGTTGAAGGCCTCCAGGAAGCTAGACTCCTGGAAGCATATTGAGCGCCAGAAGACGTTATCTCTGAAGAGCGAGCAGAACTTCCGGGACACGGCTTGCAGACGGGTGATGTCTCTGGGTTCGAGGACTGGATGCAGGAGCAGGCGGTGTCTGTCAGTCGATTCACAGTACCTAGGTATGTAATGCAGTTAAAAAGAATAATGACGTACATGATAAAATATTAAGAAGGATCTCCTCGGGCAGTCCAGGGAGGTTGCGTCTGATCATGGTCGACGCATGTGGTTTGGACCGGCCTCGGTCCGGAGAAGCCGCGCCGAGCCTGGCGGAGGGGAGGGGCAGGTTCTCGGCGGGCATTGAATACTGCTATGTCCTGCGAATGAAAGCTGCTTCTAGCTACCGGGGCTGGTGTGTAGCTGGACAGAGTATCACGCGCCGCCGAGAGGCTATTTGGTGAGTGTCTAGGTGTAGATAGATGTTGAATAAATGACAGATATAGAATAAGGTGGTGTTGATGCGGCACGCTGCGGCGGAATTAAAAGTGGTTGCTTTTGTCATTGAAACGGAGTCGAGCCAAGAGCAGTGGGGAAAGCAGCTCAACTCACCTGCCGGGAAATAATTCACTCGGCTCAAAATTTGGAGGTAGGAGCTGCCCGCTTGGTGTAGGTTGTTGGGTCGGGTGGTAGGTGAGGGCGGTGGTTGCAAGTTACGGTATGACAAAAGCATGTGCCTAGGACTTTTTCTAGAGGGACGGGACCTGAGGACTAAAAACCGGTGGCAATAAGACGGCCAGCTCAAATCAGAGGCTGCGGCTGCTGTTGTTGCCACATTGATTCTATCTGTGTATCCCGAGGGAGGTGTCTTGATAGTTGTCTTGGCTGGGCTCCTAGGCCCATTATGTCTGTCCAGCTGTCTTTGGCTATTTGGACCAGTGTAGAATGCTCCAGAACATTGATGGATTGAGCGTGCAGATAGCGCGCCGGCGGTCGGGTCGCACGGATCAAAGGGACGGGACCCGTTTGGAGCTCTGGTGGAGCACCCCCACGAGTCAAGATGGAGACCCAGACCCAGCTGTTTGCCCGTCCTCAATTGGAGATTTCATAACAGGAGGTCTGAGGTGCCACTGCTCGGGTCGGTTTTTCGGGGTGTAATATATATATGAAAAAAAAGGAATGAGGACTACCTAATAGGAAATAACATGCCTTGGATGCAAACCCCGTACTGTAACAATCAATACTGGACAGCGGTGTCGTCCAATTGGAACAGGGACGTTCGAAGCTCCAATGCGGGCACCCTGGCATGATTAGGTCATCCCGCGATCCACTCAGCCCCTGAACTCCTGGCTGGGACCGGCCGGTCTGGACTGGTCCATGAGCCAACTGCCACCCAAAACAGACAGACGGCTGTCAGCCTCATCCAACGTCAGGGGAACAACGACAGGCGGTTGGGATTCAATGGGTGGTTTGTTAAATGTTGTTTTTATTCCAGTCTGTCTCTGAACTTCCTCGTAACGGTGCCGCTCTGTTTGTCATCGCAGCCTCGTCTTCTTTTTTTCGTTTGTGGATAATATGTCGCTGCCAGATCCCAGTCTGATGCCGGGTCGAACGAGGCTAGAACCTGGCCTTGGCCCAGGGGTTACGAGTGTTATCCGACATGGAATTGCGTGCTGCTACTTGCGAAGTTAAGGAAGGACAATTAGACATCTCTTCCAAGTGCAATCCGATCATACTGAAGCCAAAGTGGTAGCTCCTTTGTCCCCCTGGGAATGTCAAGTATTTTATAATTGCGTTACCTTGGATTCTGGACTTATATAATCCACAGACTGCTTTCACCAGTGTCTGTCTTGATGGCTTCTATGCGGCTTATACCCCGACAGGCGGGTGGGGGGTGGCTTGCATATCGTTTAACTGCCCCAACTTTCTCGAGCCGAGCCGCCGACATCACGGGTAAAACAGGAAGGAGAGTTGCCGCAAGATTCTTACGGTAGTCATGGCTGGTATGGACATCCAACATCTCTACTCAGAGGTGGTCGCTCTGAGTCTGGAGCGGTGGCAGTCGCGTACCAGCGCCGTCTCGACCGCCCTCACATCCACTTTACCCTCCCCTCACCCTCGACTCACCCGCTTCTGATCGCGATGCTGGAGGGCTCGCCCAAACTGATTTATCTTCCCTCTGTCCCCCCACACCTTGCCACTTCCGTCCAACCTCGTCACCCACCTTCCCAAACAAAGGTCGCTCCTCAAAGATCCAGCCCGCTTCAATCATCCAACCCAGCCCATGGGTGGACTGATATCACGAAGCACCTCGTCTGCAGGAAGATCATCTGACTGGAGTCGGACGCGCAGTCAGCCGAAGAAGTTGACTGGGCTGCAATCCCACCTCAACCGTCTGGCATTGTGGTAGGTTAGGTTGCGCTACAGCCGTGGCGCTGACAACTGATTCACGCGTTCTGACCGCAGGGAAAGAAGGACAGCAGGCGATGGAAGGCGCGTCCGAACAGGCCTCTCTGCCTCGCCAGAGGCCTCGCAAGGAACATGCAGTAGATGTTTCCTGCGCGACCCAACCGGCGGATGCTGGAAGGCAAGCTTCTGCCGGTCGGATCGCATCTCCATCCTCGTCGTGTCGCAGTCCCGTCTGGCCTCCATCCAGCGGCACCGAGACGACACGCGCGGGCGGCTTGGGACCACGGACACCCACGCCCAACCGCCGTGGGTGCCGCTTTCCCAGTCTGGACGAGGCGCATCGCAGCATCGCATCCCGCAGCGCACAGAAGACAGCCACTGGCGAGCACCCACCAAAGCACCCCGACTCTGGCGCCGCAACCCCGCGCGACGTCTCGTGCAGCACCATCAGCACATCGCCCACCAACAATGATTCCACCCTCGCCAGCTGGATCCGCGCCCGCTCCCGCAAGGACTCTGCCGCTATCCACGACCTCTCCTCTACTGAGCTCACTGTCGGCGTCAATGCTATCCCGCTCCAGGACCTGAGCTCGCCTGAGTCGCGCCTCAGCGCCGTCAAGGAATCGGTTCTTTTTGAAGCCAAGGCCGGCAAGCAGACCGAGATCGAGCCAGCCCTCGACCGAGACTCCAAGAAGAACGACAGCGGCGAGCAGCAGCAGTCTCTGCCAACAACTCCCGCTCCCAGATCCGTGTCTTCCAGCAACGCCGCCAACGCCCTGGCTTCAATGCCTGCGGACCCTTCGACCAGCACCGTCGATCGTATCTACGACCAGTACCACCACTCACCGTCGGAGCAGGACCTCTTCCACGCCCAGCCGCGGGGTGGCAGGCTCCAGGCGCCCGAAAACAGCAGCTGCCAATTCGATTCCACGAGCAGTAGACTAAGCCCTGCTCACCTCAGCGAGCTTCGGTCCGGCGCGGACGCGCGATGCGGCTTTCGGCCGGACGACGGGGAGAACTACGTCGACTCGGACCGCGAGCTCTCTTCGAGCCAGAGCGCCCTCCAGTCGGGGCATCAAACCCCCGGCGTTGGCCATGACCTATTCACGAGCCAAGCAACAACTCGGAGTCCCCTCTGGCCCGGGCTCTTCCCTGCCGGTGAGGCGCCTCCGTTCTCGCTTCCTCGGATCCCGACCATCGAGTACTCGGAGCCCTCTGATGGCCACGACTATTTCCGCGGGCAAGCCTTGTCATTTGGACCCTCCCTCTCGACACTCTCCGACTCTCAAGGTCTTCTCAATGGAGATCTGCACAGCGATGGACTTGTTCCCCATCCCCTTGTGCTGCCGGCGCATGCGGTTGCTGAGGATAACAGCAGCCCCGTCCGCAAGGGCCGCTTCAGCACAGGTGCGACCTCGATGGGTGCCACCACCACCGAGTCCAACGCGGATCCGTTCGAGTACGACAGGTACAACGTATTTCCCGTGTCGAGAAAGGAGCGAGAGGTTAGTGCAGTCCTGCAACGCCTAAGCACTGCGAGCAGGACTAGCAAGTCTACCTCGGCCAGCCCCGAAAAGTCGCCGCACAAGGCCTTGTGTCTACCGTCTCCAATCCCTGAGCAAGGTCCTAGCGATATCGGCCAAGGCCCATCTGTCAAGAACCCGGCCGCCCGATTTCACTTCCTTGACCAGGACGCCATCAAATCGTCTTGGCAAGTTCACCAGGGTCGCGGCGAAGCCGTCAAGGTGCCCGTCAAGCCCTCGCCGCCTCCGCCCGTGGCCAGCGAAAAGAGCCGACAGCCAGGCGTCCTCACGGAGATGAATCTGAACGGCAGGGAGGGTGAGACTGCGCCCAGTCACCATGGTGCCTCGGTAGCTCCTAGCGACAATGACGACTGGGAAACTGTGGCTACCGTCAAAGGTGCTCACAGCAGTCCGTACTGCGCACCCCCAGACATGCCGAGAAATGTACTGCAGATTACAGGAAGCAGCATTGCCGACATCTCAGATGACGAGCTCAGCGTATATCATGCGACCTTCGACGAGTACGGCTCCACGGAGCGGATTGTTCGGCATCCATCTCAGGGCTCTCACGGGGGCGAGCAGCCGCTGAAGCTCAGGCACATCAAGGATACGAAGATGCCTGTATTCGTTCCTCAGCAGCGTGTCCATCGAGTCAATGGCCTAGCCCAGAACTCGATTCGCATGTTGCAGGACTCATGCTCGAGAGAGAAACCCCAGCCGCGTCGTCTCAAGACCCCCTTCGGCATTCTTGGCGGATCCCAGAAGCATTCACACAAGATACGCCCGTCTTTCAATGTGGCGGAATCATCTCGCTTTGAGTTCAGGGATTCCGAATGCAGCGGCAGCAACTACGATGGCCAGACATTCCCTACGCGACGTTTGGGCCAGAAAGAAGGCCGCCCTGTCTCGTCAGACGCCAACACCAGGGCCCATGAAGCTAGGAATGCCAAGGAATACCTTTACGAGAACTCAGCGAGCCATGTGCCGGCAGAGACCGAAGACTCATTTGTGTCTGCCGACATGTCGGGCACGTCTCATAGTTTCAACTTCCCACTCATTTCACTGCCCGAGGCTGCAAGGATACAGGCGCTCCGGCGACAGAGTGGGCTCGACGACCAGACCGTGACGGGGAACGAGAAGACGCGGAAGCGAAGCTTTGCTTCCTCGAGGAAGACCAAGGGTAGCACGTTTGATTCGATAAAGCTCCCACGGATGCCGGAGAACACGCACCGCCGTGTCCCAACACCGCTGTTTGGCGCCAAGCCGAGAGACAATGGTGTCAAAGCTGGCGGTAAGAGGCATTGACTATAACTGGAACGATGCTCACAGACGCAGGCTTGCTGATAATGCACATGGTAGAGCAACACGGCCGATACGGCGACGCTGTCGGCACGTCCCCCCTGAGCTCAAAGATGGACTCGCCGCCTGACCACGGCAGTCGGGGCTCGAACCTTTACGGCACAAGCACGGCCACGTTTGGGTCGTCGCCTCTGAAGAACAAGCTCAGTGGGATCTGGCCCTCGCGGCGATCGCAGATCCCGCGACTCTACCCGTGGGACGAGCGACGGATGCAGCAGCAACCACCTGAGAGCGACCCGTCGCTGAGGGCGCTGGCGAACAGGGCGAAGCTTCCAGGATCCATGGCGCTCACGTACATGTCCAACGAGGGGCGGGCCAAGCAGCGTCGATGGTTTCTGGTGATGCTGGCCGTCGGCGCCATCTTCCCCTTCCTGGCCGTGCTCGTCTACTTTGGCAGGCTCGACGGACTTTTGTCGTACTACACCAAGGGCGAGGCCACGGAGCTGACGCAGTTTCAGAAGAAGATAGTGCTGGCTACCATGCTGCTCGGCTTCTTCCTCTGGACGACAGTCGTCGTCGTTGTGGTCAAGAAGCTGGGCGGTGCGTTCTAAGCCGCCCGGCGCCATCCTGACCTTGTCAATATTTGTCCGTCTAGAGGGGCTTCATTCTTGTCTTACAGCACCAGACAGCCTCGTATGATGGGATCTCATTTGCTCAACAACCCCAACGCGCCTCCAATGCTGGCTGCGGTATGACGCAAGACACGTGTCCCGGGAGCGCAGACCTCCTCACCGCATATTTCTTTTCTTTTTCCTGCATCTTTCCTCGTGTGGATCTAATCGCAGAGCTGGCTTCAGACTCTCTCGATCTGTCAAGAGCATTCGAGAGCAACCGGAGACCATATCGGCTGCTTTCGCGCATGGCATCTAGGGTCGCCACGCTCGCTTGGAGGAGTCACGGGTCCCGAGAGGCCTCTTGTTTTGACACATGTGTCCACGCCTGTACACCTAAGTAACGGGAAAGATGACAAGCCGGAAGGGTGGTGGCCTCACAGGGTGAGGATGGGGTTATATGTTGCTGGGGGCCATGTGGCGCTCCTGGATTTCAGTCTTGTGCTTTTGCTGCCGGGCTCAGCTGTCGAGATTATGGGTACTGGGAAAGGCTCCATGACGAGATGATGGAGGTGTACTTTTCTGCTGGGCTTTTTTTTTTTTTTTTGTTCCTTCTAGGATGGAGGATGGATCTGATCTGTAAAGCCTTTGAAGAGGCCGATGCAAAGCTGGGGGCGCCGCGACGTGGCGCGTTTTCCTTGTGACCTTCTTTTCTCCTTCTTTGCTCCTATGTTCCTATCTGGGTAAACAATCGATCGGACGGTCGCTGCCACAGTGGGGTTATGGGGTATCTACCACATAGGGCTGAACGGGCCTAGGCTAGCCTAGTAACGTTGCGAACTGCTGTGCCGCAGCCTTGCAGCAGGAGGGTGCAATGCGGACTTTTGACACAGCGTCTGGTGGGCTGGGCTAGGCTGCCCTTGCATGGGTGTTGATGATGATGAATCAGAAAATACCAAAACTTTTGGGGATCTTATAAATTTGGTCGTCATGCGTCCCCTATTGTCAAGGCATCAGGCTTACGGGCTGGACTGGTGGCCCCCAAATTGCCAGGGGGCCAGCAACGAACAAGACGGAGAAGGCGGCAGCGCCGCTCGCATTTGCATCTCGGACTGAGGCCCCAATATTCGTTCGCGCTCAATAGTTTGCCCCAATATTTTTTTTTTTTTTTCATAGACGAAAGAAAATGTGGTCCTCGTGGTTTTGTTAGGGGTGCAACGTCGTGATGATATAAGCCGACGAGAGAGAATTGGGTTAGGGACTTTTCTGTAAAGGGGTGTTGGTCGTCGGTGATGGTGATGATGTTATATAAGGAGGCTTGGACTTGAGAGCGTTGCTGCTGGTTGTTATGATGTGAGCAAGCAGCAAGCAGACAGGGTGGTCTCCTCTTGTGAGCGTGGCCCGTTTTTACCCCTGAGAGAAGAAACAGCTCCTTCATCGTCTCCAATGGCAAACCGTGGCGGCTTCTTGTCCCTCTGGGGCCTCGCCGGGCTGATCGGGGCCGTCGCGGGCCTCAACGTGTTTCCCCGGGCCCGGGATGGCGGCGTGTCGCCGCTGCTGCGCCCGCGGCAGCAGGATGCCATGTGCGGCGTCAACAGCCCCGGCGGGTCGGTCAAGTGCGGCATGAACGTGTGCTGCTCTGGGGCAGGGTGGTGTGGTGTAAGTTTTTTTTTTTTTTTTGTGTCTCTTTTTTTCCTATTCCCTTTTTCCGCTTTACCCCTGAAACATCTCGACTAACAGAAAAGAAAAAGACATCCGAAGCCCACTGCTCCATCGCCAACGGCTGCCAGCAAGGCTTCGGCCACTGCGGCGCCGTCCGCACCCCCTTGACCTGCAACGCGGCCGCCAAGTCGACCAACCAGCGCTCCATCGGCTACTACCAGGCCGTGGCGGCCTACGACCGGGCGGCGTGCGCCACCGTGACGCCGGCCCAGATCAACACGGCGGGCTACACGCACCTGTACTTTTCCTTTGTGTCCATGGACCCGGCCACGTTCGCCATCAAGGTGTTTGACAACCGCGACACGGCCCTGCTCTCGCAGTTCACGGCGCTCAAGAGCAAAGGTGTGCAGACGTGGGTTGCTGTTGGCGGCTTTCGGTTTAGTGATGCGGACCAGCCGACGCATCAGACCTGGTTAGTCCCTTTTTTTTTTTTTTCCTTCTTTTACACTCCTTACCTAGGGAGGTTCCTAGACAGATGGCAACTGATACCAAAACAGGAGCAACATGGTCGCAACCCAAGCAAACCGCGCGCGCTTCGTCTCGTCCCTGACGGCCTTCATGGCCCAGTACGGCTTCCAGGGCGCCGACATCGACTGGGAGTGGCCCGTCGACCCGGCGCGCGGCGGCCGGCCGGGCGACACGGCGGGTCTCGTGGCGCTGGTCAAGGAGATGCGCGCGGCGTTTGGCACGCGCTACGGCATCAGCATCGCCATCCCGCCCGACTACGCGGCCCTGCGGTACTTTGACCTCAAGGCCATGGAGCCGTCGCTGGATTTTATCGGGTTCATGTCGTATGGTGAGTTCTTGCCTTCTTCTTTCTCCGTCTTGCTTCTTTCGAGTCTCAAAAGCTAACAGCGGACACCAATAAAGACCTCCGCACCACCTCGGACCCCTCGGGCGTCATCAAATCCCACACCAACCTGACCGACATCGCCGAGCTCGCCAAGCCGCTCTGGTTCGCCGGCCTCAACCCGTTCAAGATCAACCTGGGCCTGGCCTCGTACGCGCGCGGCTTCACCGTCCGCAACCCGGGATCCTGCACGCGCCCCGACCGTCTCGGCTGCCCGTTTTCGGGCCCGAACAAGGGCGGCCCCTGCACCGCGAGCCCGGGCGTCATGTCGCTCAACGAGGTGAACCGTCTGATATCCGACAAGAACCTGCGGCCTTTGACCCTGAACGATGCGACCGTCAAGGTCATCACGTATGATAATGACCAATGGCTTGGGTATGACGATGCCCAGACTGTATGTTTTCCTCCTTTTCCTTCCTCTTCTCCCTTTTCTTGTCTTTGATCTTCCCCTGACTAACACCGTCACGAAACCCAAAAGTGGGCGGCGAAAAAATCCTGGGCAAACTCCCTCTGCTTCGGCGGCACAATGGTCTGGAGCCTCGACTTCCACAACAACCCCTCGACGCCAGGACCCAACCCGTCCCCCTCCACCGCCGTCGACCAGGGCGGCCGCTGCGGCGCGTCCATCAACGGCGGGACCGTCTGCGGTGCCTGGCCCGACGGCAACTGCTGCTCGTCGTCGGGCTGGTGCGGCAGCTCGGCCGCGCACTGCGGCGAAGGGTGCGTGTCGGGCAACTGCCAGGCTGCTAGCGGTGGTGGCGGTGGTAACACTGGTGGGCCGCCCGTCAGCAAGGACGGTCGCTGCGGTCGCGACTTTGGCGGCACCGTCTGCACCGGCTGGCCCGATGGAGAGTGCTGCTCGGCTGCTGGCTGGTGCGGCAAGACGTCGGCGCACTGCGGGTCGGGTTGCCAGTCCAGGTGCTCGTAAGGGCGATGCCGTCTGGGGTAAATGTCACTCGTTGTTGAGTACCTTATATAGCTATCTTGTACTATGTCAGCTCCCGGCTTGGAAAAAGAAACGCGATCGATTTGGTAACAAAAGTTCTAAGTATACAACATGCCCCTACCATCGCTAGAAACTGTTAGTAGTGGCCATGTAGAGTATTATATCCGCCTTCGACCGCCGTCCACCCACAAGCTTTTCCAACCTCCAGCTCCCCCTCCCTCTTCCAGACTAATAAAGCCAGCCTCCGTTTCCTACAATCAACCTCCCGATAAATTATGCCCCTACACCACTCATAACACATGTCCCCGCCGATGCCTAGTCCCCGTTGCTCCCACTGGAAAACCCGTCACAGGTGCCGCCGCAATGTCTCTCCCATTCTTCGTCTTCTTCTTTTCCACGCTCTTCACGGGCGGGGTGCACATCCATGCCGAAGCCGATGGACCGGCAAAACGAGCACAAAACTCCCCGGGACGGCACCAAAGACCCGATGGACACGGCGGCGCCTAGATATTCGGACGGCAGGCCGGCCTAGGACCTGCCCTTCCGCTTCTTTCGGCGGTTCTTCTTTTTCCCGCCGTCGTTGTTGCCCGCCCCGCTCTGCCCGCCGGGACCTGTCCCCTGGTCCGCCGCAGACCGTGCCCCTTCGTGTTCCGTCTCCTCGTCCACATCCGAGACGGGTTTGTTGAGCGATGAAGAGCCCCGGCCGCCCAGAAGATTGGGCTCCGAGGCGCTGCCGCCGTTGAGGCCGCCCACACCCCCGACGCCGGAACTAGAGCCGTCCTCCTCGTCGTCGTCGTTGGAGCTGGTGGTCTCGAGCACGACCTTGCGGAAGCCGCGAGACTCAAAGATGTTCTCCGTAATGCTGCCACTGCGCACCGTCGACCGCTTGAGGAGTGGCGTCGTGGGCCTGCTGCCACGATCGTCCGACGTCGGGCTGCCCCCGCCGGATCCCTCCGACGATGGGGTCTTTGTGTTTGCCGTGGTCTTGGCGTCGTTCGAGGTCGTCAACTTGGGCGTCTGGGTTGCCTGGTTGCGTTGCGCCTCGGTAAATCCCGGCGGCGATGCACCCAGCACCCGCAGCTGTGCCTCGGTGGCCGACACGGCGCCGTAGCTCTGGCGCAGCGCCTGCACGCCGTCCTTGCTCGAGACCCGGTGGACGGTGCGGTTGTTGGCGGGCGCGGCGCGGAGAAGCGACGTCGTCTCGTCGTCGCCATCCTCGTGGCCGTCGTTGGGCTCATGGACCTCAATGTTGGGGGTCGCGCTGGTCACCTCGCCCAAAGGCGAGCGTTGCGGGCCCACGGCACCGTGGCCTGGCTTGATCGTGACCGACGTAAGCCTCGTATTCTTGGGGTTGTTGGCGGGATTCGAGGGACCCAAGTGCCGGAGGTGCTCCCTGATATCGTCGATGTTGGCACGCACAGGGACTGCCGACTGGACCATCTTGCCGTCAATCCCAGCCGAGCTGCGGCGCATGAGGAACGTGGCCTTGGGGCTGGCCGAGACCTGCGAGGCGTCGGCCTTGCTGGCGCTCGCGATATCAAGCGGGGTTGGGCGTGGAGACGCGAGGCCGTTGACAATCTCCTCCGCTTTGGTGTTGTCGGCGGGCTTCGCGGCCGTCAAGGACTGTCTGCGGAAAACCTGGGCGTTGGGCGCGGGGTGGAGACGTCGGATGGCCTTGTGGACATCAACGTAAACGTCGGATTCGTCGATGATTTCTCTGCAACACGTTGTGCCCGGTTAGTCTCGATGAAATACGGGACAGATACTGACTGACGGCTGGGCAGACTCACTCTCCAATCAGCTCCTCGATGACGTCCTCCAGAGTCACGACTCCCAGGGCGCCGTAGGGGTTCCCCGGCGATTCGGATACCAAGACCATGTGCGATTTCCCCTCCTGGAAGTAATTCACGATGTCGAGGCAACTAGTCTCCGGTCGTGTTTCGGGCAGAGTCGCCAGAGGGAAGTCTTTGACGAGCATGCAGTCTTCCGGGTCGTATGTGATGAGGATCTTGACGAGCAGCATTCCGAGGAAGTTTGTGGGGTTTCCGGCCTCGTGGATCGGGATGCGCGAGTAGCCGGCCGAGAGGATGCGGTCCATGGTGGGCTCGTCGAGCACCGTGTCCTCGGACATGACGAAGACGTCGTCCATGGGCGTCATGACGGCCGCCACCGGCTTCTCCTTGAGGTCCAGCACGGCGCTGATGATTGTGACCTCGTCGCGGTTGAGGCGCTCGCTGGCAACGCCGAGAGAGCGGTGGAGCGTGACGAGGGTCTTGAGGCCGCTCTTTTTGTAAATGGTGCCGTGGTCCTCGCCGAGGATCCAGTCGAGCAGTTTCGCCGTGGGCCACGAGAGAGGGGCCGTCAGCCACATGAGCGCGAGGACGGGCTTGGACATGTAGCCGCCGATCTGGAGGCCGTATCGAACGCAGACGGACTGGGGGACGACCTCGCCGAAGATGACTGGGAGCATGGATAACCGGTGTTAGCAGGCTGATGCCCAAGCTCCTTCCATTCTTATCTTCTCTCGTATAGGCCTAGTATGTACGCACCAATCAGAGCGGTACTACCGACGACGGCAGCGACGCCGCCTCCGAGACATCGGTCCAGGACGACGGGGAGCGACTCGTTGACGATGACGTTGGACAGCAGGAGCGTGACAAGGACCCAGTGCTTGCCGGATTCCAGGAGCTTGTAGACGCGTCGCGCATTGTTATGCTGGGGCTCGTCCTTGTCCGAGGAGATGACCTGCAGATAGATGCTGTCCTGTCCCATCAAACTGGAGTGGCGGGCGCGCGGGGTGAGAGTTAGCAAAGATGGACCGAGGTAGAAAGGGATACCTCGTATGGTCTGGCCGAGGCTAAAGATGACGCAAAGACGCGCGGGCGCACTCACGCAATCGTGAGGCCGGCAAAGGCACCTCCGAGAAGGACCAAGATGGCAGAGGCGACATAGAGGACCCAGACGGGAGTGCCGAGGTCGTCGGGATCGTCGCCGTCGCCGTGCTCAAAGGTAGCGGCCAACGGGGCTGCGGCCACGGCCGAGATGCTCACGCCGAGCAGCCTGGCCAGGCCGAGGACGGCCGGGCGCACAGCACCGATGCCATTGTGGCTAGGGGATCTCGAGAGTCTTGGCGCCGCTCTGGTCGCTGGGATCGGCATCGCTTGGGTTCGTGGGCAATGGATGGTGGTTGGTCTCGGGTAGTTTCGCAGGCGCGATGCGGCGACGGCGCTAATATTCTAGGCGTTTGGTGTTGGTGGATTCCACTTCTGGTTCTCGGCTGGCCCGCCCGTAATTTGACCGACCGACAAGAACGACGCACAGGCGACCACGCCCTACCAGAGCTATTTGCGGACGAACCGGTCGGCAGGACGCCCAGGATGACATGAATTCAATCCGGGGCATCAGAAAACCTAATCTTGCCGTGTGCCGTGCAAGACTCGGTGCGCGCGCCAGCTGACGGCAACAACAGCCTCGGGTCGACTTTGGACGTTGCTGGTGCTCTGCCAACCTTGTTCCAAGACGCGCGCTTCTGGCTCGGCGTCTCTGGGCGATGGGGAGGGAGGTGCAGTGTGGGCACCCGATCGCCTGCCTGCGAGCGTCCACTCGTGGTGTTGCAAAGCCGGTCTATTTTATTTCCCACGTTGCACCTCAACGTCTGCTACGTCCTCATAAGAGCACGCATCATCTCCCATCGAATCGACGTCCTGGCCCGTGCGCTGCTCTCTGCTTACGCACGAGTCGACCATGACGCAATGGCTTGGAGCTGCAGTGCACCAGCAACGCTCCCTCCCGCTTTGACTCTTTGATCAGCAAGCACTTCCGTGCAAAACCCGTCGCATCTTTCGATGCCCGTCACGTACTGGCAAAGCATCTACCATCTATAAAGTCGAGACAGGTAAAGGCAGAATAAATGGTGCATTGTTTCGTTGTATGTAGTGCGGTATTCTCACGGGTCCAGTCCTGCTCCCCAGAAGCGTCCATCAAGGTTCGCAGCTATTCCGCCTCGGTCACCAAGCTGTCTGCCTCCCGCAGAATGTCTCAAAGGGCGTTATGTACGCTTTCGAGCGACGCTGGTACGACAGAAATTCCACCACATCCTGGCGTCGTTTTTGTACTGGGCGTCCCGTGCTGCCTGGAATATGTATGCTTAGAGGGGCTATGCTCGCCTACCGCTGGCGGATGGCTGTGTTGGTTGACTGGAAGTCGTGGCCCCAATCGGCATTGCCGTTAGTGGGTTCCTCGGGCGCCATCTCCAGCTGCACATGCCACTTTGCACATGGGATTTTGGCCGGATATCGCCCTGTCTTGCTGATTATCGCGGCGGGCTCCACACATATCAGCCACCTTGCAGCAGTAGTGAAGACAGCCTTAGCTATCACAGGGCGGCGTCCTGTCCTCTGGGCTGCAATCGAGGCTGTGCCGGTTGTGGGTGTGGGAGACGCAGACGAGATTCATGTAACTTGTACTCCCTGCAAATCTCGACGCGCCTCGCATTTACTCGCAATGCCGCACACTTCCTGATCACTACGATTATTAAAGCTCAAAGCTTTGAGACTCTTTACTTCTTTTGTTAACCAGCAATCGGAAGTACCTGTAGGGCTGGTAGCCTCAATCATGGAAGGGCTGGCCTTGGCAACGGCTGTGGTCCAATTTGTCGAATTCACCACCAAGATTGTTACCAAGGGAATCGCAATTCATCAGTCTGTAACCGGAAAACCCACCGACCAGGAGGAGCTCGAAGCTGTTACGAAGTCGCTCTCGAGCAACTGCAAGGAAATCGAAAAGACCCTGAGCATCCGACGACAAGATGGCCAGCCAGCCGAGGTTGACCAAGATCTGCAGATAATCGCCACAGGCTGTCAGGATATCGCAAAGGAGCTTTTGAGCGTGTTGGATGGCCTAGTAGCCAAGAAGTCCCAGACTCCATGGCGCTCGTTTCAGCATGCACTTCAGGCGACCTGGAACGAGGGGAAGGTGAAGTCACTCGAGGAGAGACTTGATCGATACAGACAACAGATGATGGCCTTGGTCTTGAGCTCGCTGATGCGGCAGGCCGAGCTCTTGATCCAAGGCCAGCATCAGATGCGAGAGTCCATCGAAGAAATGAACGAGAGGACGCGAAACACCCTACCAGTGGGAGACCAGTTCGTTCGCCAGCTCGTGGGCGGCGATACATGGAGGCGGGAAGTCATCCGGATGATCCACGGACGCGGGCGAGAGCTACAGAAGCCCAGCACACATCTGAACAGCACCACCAGCGACGGGGGCGAATCGGCTCCGGCGGATGTCGTGATTCAGCAACGGATTCTACGCAAGCTGGCGTTTAGAAACATGGCGGACCGCGAACGGCGCATCTCAAAGGCGTACGAACGGACATTCGAATGGGTTTTTGCCGACCCCATGCCAGGCTCCAGGCCGTGGTCTAGCTTCAAGGCTTTCCTGGGAGATCGGTCCAAGAGCATCTACTGGATTACGGGGAAGCCCGGCTCTGGGAAGTCGACTCTCATGAAGTACATCCGACAGCAGACCCAGACCACACAACTGCTGCAGGCCTGGAGCGGCGATGCCGGGCTCATACAGGCTGCCTTCTACTTCTGGAACAGCGGATCCCAGATGCAGATGACCGTCGACGGTCTTCTGCGGACGGTCCTGCACGATTGTCTCAAGCAGCTACCTCCCAGCACCGCCCAGCGCCTCCTGCCCGAGAGGTGGGAGGCGGCGACGCTGTTCGAAGATGACGACTACCCCTGGAGCTGGGAGGAGATGTCGCAGGCTCTTGGGACGCTAGTTACCGAGATCCACCCCGAAATTCGCTTCTTCCTCATGATTGATGGCCTCGATGAGTGCTCCGGCAACCAGACGGAGCTCATCGAGCTGATCGCGGAGCTTACCGATCAGGCCGCCAACCTTAAGTGCTGCCTCGCTAGCCGTCCCTGGAACAACTTCGAGGACGCCTTCGGACAGTGCCCGAGCCTAGGGGTGCAGGACCTAACAGCCCCCGACATTGCCCGCTTTATAGACTCAAGGTTCCGATCCAACAGCGGGTTCCTCGAGTTCCAGACGCGAGCGCCATCGCAAGCTCAGAGGCTCGTCAACGACATTGCCACAAAGGCAGAGGGCGTCTTTCTCTGGGTGCTGCTCGTCGTCCGGTCCCTGCTCGAAGGGCTCACGGACGGGGACAGCGTCGACGACCTCCACGAGCGGCTCCAAGAGCTCCCGCCGACTCTCGAAGAGCTGTACGCAAAGATCCTCAAGAGCCTGCGCGAGAAGCACCTCGATCACGCATCTCGCATCTTTCAAATTGTCGAGGTCAGCAAGGCGAGACCTCTGCTCTTGCAGATCGCGCTGGCCGATCTCGAAGATGGCAGCCGGGCCATGCGGGCGCCCGTCAAGCCATTTTCGCCTGGGGAGGCGTCTGCGCTGTGCAAAAGCATGAAGCGGAAGCTGATGAGTCGATGCCGCGGGCTCCTGGAGGTTTCGTCAGCCGATGGCAAGGCCCTCGACGAGTGGGAGAACGACAACCCGGACCTTCTCGACCTTCATCACGGCGCCCGCGGTGAGCTCAGTCGCGCATCCGAGGTGCAGTACCTTCACAGGACCGTCAGGGACTACATCCAAAGCTCTGACATCTGGCCGTGGCTGCTCTCGGCGAACAAGGAGCCGTTCGATCCGCACCTCTCGCTGTTGAAGTCGCATCTGCTCTCGCTGAAGATGCCCTGGGACTACGAGATGAGCCGGATGCACACCATCTGGATCTGCATCACGCACGCCGAGCTGTCGCTCGACTCCCCATCGAGCCAAGCAGCGGCGAAGCGAGACGAGGTGCTACTCTTGCTCGACGAGCTGGATAGAACCGCCGGGTCGTATTATGACCACTTGAGCGATAGCCACTGGTCCGCCGGCCGCTTCTTCCGGTCGACCGGGCCCTCCTCCTTTGCGCACCTCATGGCGGCCTGCGGTATACATCAGTATCTGGAGGCACGCTTGTTTGACTTTGACCTGATGGAGGGGAAACAAAAAGAGGGTGGAATAGACAATACGACGCCCCTCTTGATCGCAGCCATTGACAGCGAGCTGGCGGTGAACCTTTCGTGCATCGGCCCCCATCCCGGTGGCCCTCACGAGAAGGTCGTCGCGGCGCTCCTGGATATCGGAGCAGACTGTCATAGACTCTATGACGGCCGCTCGGCGTGGGACGTGGCTGAGAGCCAAGGCAACGGCAGGATCCTAGCCTTATTTGAGAAATATTGTGGCCCGAAACCGGAGCAGGACAGAAGGGCTGGCGGCAATGCAACGTCCTTCGATGATTCGTCGTCAACAAGCAACCACCTCCTGTCACTGCTGGTCGAGGACGTTGCGAAAAAGCAGAAATACGAAGCAGCAACAAAGCCTGGGAGCGAGAGCGTATCAGACACAGACAGGGCATCTTGTCCGAGCCGCTATCAACAAGGACACGCCAAAAGGGGTGGTTACGGGCCCAGGTGGCGGGGTCTAGACGACGTGCGGAGGCAGGGGCTGCTAGCGGAGCCCGGGGTAGAGCAGGGATGGCGCCCAGACGATCTGGGGTCTCCCTGGGTATCTCTACCGCCAATCCCTTCCCCAGCCGATGCTTCCTCCTCCTCAGCACAGCCTGCTTCCAACGCTTCTGCGTCCAAAGCGCCGCACAGCCAGAGAGAAGACGGAGGAGAAGAAGCCGAAAGCATACGCGGATCAGACGACGACACGACAAGTTCTTGCGCGAGCTGGCGAGGTTCCGGCCTGGAAAAGCCGCCACAACATGCGGCGTCCGCCAATGTCCCGGTGGTTACACGCAAGTTCACTGCGAGGCTGGCGTTGTATGCTCGAACCTACCGTCGGAAGCGGAAAGCACCCCAGGACGTGCGGTTTGCAGAGGACTCCCAGGCCCGGAGCACGCCCCGCTGGTCCGCCTGGTTCAAGACTGGGCGGGACCGGCCGCGCTGATGTGGTACTAGTGCTTGGTATCACCTCGGGAGAGTTTTCGCGGTAACGGCAGTAGAAGCGAGCGCTTCTGTGGCACCGACTTGATATCGCAGCCTTGTCTTCGTTTTTCCCTGAGAACACTGGCTGAGAAGGCTCACTTTGAAAAATCTGAGACATGCCATGAAGCCTGGAGATTGATACGTCAAACAAAGGAAAACCTTCCGGCACAGGAGAGCGGTCAAAAATCTCTTTCTCGTTACACGACCGGACCCCAGGTAACCACCCCCTTGGGAAAGGGATATTGACATGAGCGGTGACCGGCATCCTGCGTCTGGCATTTCGCTGGGCGGCCGGAATCCGTGACACTTGCTTAATATGGAGGCTGCGGGGGCGTGCGTGTAGATGCTGAGGGACGTGCATTATTGTGCGATATTGCTAACTACTTCTTTACGCATCGAGCAAGTCTTCTGTCGGAATTTGCCGCCTTTGTTAAGGCCTCGTGACTTCTTCTCTGCGGAGACATGCTGTTTTCCAGCAGCCTCGCGAATGCAAGGCATCAGGAAAACCAGAGAAGCGTCCAGAGCTCCCTGATCCCATCAAAATGATACGACATAGTCGCCAGCGTAGGCGCAGGACACGGGCAGATGTTTGTTTTCTTCCTCCATCAGCAATGCTTTGTGTGTGTGTGTGTGTGTGTGTCCCCGCTAAAGCACCATGCATGCACCTGTCCTGCGGCCAAGACAGATGCCGTCAGATTTACGAAAGCGCTACCGTTTGCGGCGACATGCCTGCTGTAAGTGCGTCTGTGTGCTGCCAGTCGATTCGACATGGCTGGGCTAGCAATTACCTGTCTTGTGGAAGAACTCGTGCGAACCACCCCACGCGTGCCACGACGGGGTTTTTCTCGGACAGCAAATCAAGGCAACATTGCACGTGTGCATGTGGGTGGCAGGTCCATGGAGGGCGGCTGGGCGGACTCGACGCCGACAGGATGGACGTTTCGTTCTCGGCGGTTCCATGGCGCATGCGTGGGCAAGTCTCCGAGGGTCGAGGCCCTCCGCCTGCCTTGTCACTAGGTATGACTGAATCTATAGAAAGATAAGGGACGGCCGTTGCCCCGTGACCGGTGACGGGGAAA
Organism: Magnaporthiopsis rhizophila; assembly: GCA_003049465.1. Taxonomy (NCBI): domain Eukaryota; kingdom Fungi; phylum Ascomycota; class Sordariomycetes; order Magnaporthales; family Magnaporthaceae; genus Magnaporthiopsis; species Magnaporthiopsis rhizophila. The sequence continues at coordinate 15,384 of PYSS01000045.1, read as the reverse complement.
CGGAGGTTTGAACAAACCAGTCCGCAAAGAAAACTGGACGGAGAACTCCGACGGAAACCTCGCTCTGCAGACGCTATGGGCTGATGTTGACGACGGCGGTTGCCGTTTCTGGTCACTTGCAGGCGCCTCAAGTAATGTGGCCGTTCTTGCGAGGAAAAGGAGCAACGGCTGCCGGATCGTCGTCCCGACGACATTTTTCTTCTCAGTGCAGGACGGGAAGGTGCCAAAACGAAAAGTGCAGAAGCGGCCACACGAGCATAGGTTAGTCTCAATAGATTTTGCTTGTTCTTTTCTTACGTTTTCTATGGATTCCGTTTTCTCGTCCCGTAATCTGTTCGCCAGTCCCCTTGTCTAGCAAAAAGAGCTTAGGCGGGTGTTGATGGTGCACCCGGGCCCGACCAAAACACTTTTATGTGAGCCACCTGTTTCCGCCCCATTGGCATGTCAGTATCCTGGTTTACCGTTGCCGATACGACTTCTCCCCGAGTGGTGATTCTGCGTTGGAAAGGAAAAACGTACCGTTGCGTGGGGGACACCATCGTCTGGGTCACATCCCTTGAGAGCCACATCCTTAGGAGAGCCGTGGGCTTCCAGACCCCGTCCCTCCCGCGGTGATGGGCGCGGCTAGTCCTTCTTCTTGTAGGGGTCGTCCTTGCCCCAGGGATCCTCCCGCCAGATCCCGTTGGCCTTCTCCTTATCGCGCTTCTTGCAGTCCGCACAGATGTCGTCGACCTTCTCCTCGGCGTGATCACCCGAGGGCCCAAGGCAGCCGCTGCCCAGGTTGGCGCATCTGTCGACCCTGTCGAAGCCCGTGTGTGTGCATGTGTACTTTTTGTCCACCTGGACGCACATCTTGCTGTTTTAGGATGGGCGTCAGAGGTGAGGGTAGTTGGTGGTTCGTTTTGGATCTGGTAACTGGAGTTGTTGTTCTTCTGGGTTTGATAAAGAAAGAAGACCTTTCTGGATCTCGTACTGGAGAGAAGAGAAGAGGAGGAGACCTTTTTGTAGGGTTCGAGGTGCAGAACATGGAATTGACTGAGCGAGGTGTTGGTTGGATGCCTCCGTTTGGAATGTCCTAGATACAAGTACAACAATGGATAGAGAAAGAAGGGCGACATTCGTTTATTCGAAGGAGGGGAGCAAGGAGCGACACATTCATTTACATGATGGTTTGGGGCAAAGACAGTCTAGTGGCGGCGATAACCTCAGATGTTCGAGCAAAGAATGTGGCCTGTCCGTTGCACTAGAGTGAAGGGGAGTATCAAGTGATGACCATGGCGGGTTGGGATGCCAATCACACCCGGAGCTCTTTAGATGAAATGGAATCGGAACACAAGCCAGCAGCCCGATCAACCCGGGCAATGCTCTCGGGGCCGCACGAGGTGCAGGTCACCGAGGAGCCTCACCTCACGCGGCGGTAGCATGTCAATAGCTTGCAGGTTTGATGGGAGCACAAGAGACTGGGGAGCCTGTTCCCCCGTGCAGAGCGGTGTCAACGGCCGGCCGCAGGTCAGGGCCCTGCTTACAGCGCCGGTGTTGATGGCCGGTGGTGGGTGGATTACCCTTTCGGTCAGGCGCCAGTAAAAGATGGTGAGGAGGGGGTGGAGAAGGTGCAGGTGTGGCGGCGTCTCTCGCCCGAACACTTGCAGGCTGCCTTTGTTTTGGGGGCAAGAGAAGCACCTAGCAGAGCCATAGAATACCTACACCTACCAATGGTCACACACGAACGCCCCTCACCGAGCCATCAAATGGAAGCCCACTAGTCTCGTGGAGGTATCCGCGGTGAATGGAACTCATACCGCCAGGTTGCACCCGGTTGGAGCCACAGCCCGTCAACAGTCCTGGGAGAGAAAGCGGGGTGGAGCAAAGGACTGACACATAAAACTGGAATGATCATTTCGAAACACCTTTGATGGACCAACATGGACTCGACACCATCGGACACACAGTCAGTCTCTCCGAGGCCGCCAGACAAAGGCCTTGCATAGCACAGTCGACTCGTCCAGCCGCTCACCGCTCCCAGTCCCCCACTTGATCAGCATGGGCGACGCCACGACGGCAAACGGGCCCTCGAGCTCGTCCTCGTCGCCGCTGGCGTTCATGCCCACGTCGATCGGCCGGTTGGTCAGGTGCGGGTCATCGGCGATCTTGTCGAACCCCGTCTTTGCCAGGTCCGGGAACGCGAGCGAGTAGCGCGCCCGCTCGCGCGCCGTCAGGCTGGCCATCTCTATGGCCGCCAGCAGCACGGGCTCAAAGGCAGGGCGCAGCACCTCCTGGATCTCGTCCGGGAGCTTGTCACGGCAACCCAAGTCCTCGTGCAGCGTCGCCGCGAAATCCGCCATGAGGTCCTGCACAACGCGGTCCCGGTACGGCTGCTTGCCGGGCCGGCTGCCCTCCGCCGCCGCTGCCGTCGTTTTAGGATCGGCCGCCGACATGGCTTCCGTCCTGGCGTCGGCCTTGGTCTCAAAGTCGGCTAGACACCTGGCGGACAGCGCCCGCCACTTGGCTGCCGTCTCGTTGGTCTCTAGCGAGGTGTGTTAGCAGTCAGCTGGCCGGGCTTAGTGGAATCAGGTACGGGACTCACTGTAGTCCACAAACATGCGCTGGTAGGACCTCTCGAGATCCCCAGCGGTTGACGAGCCAAAAGCGGCAAACGGCCTGTGCGCGTGGAACAGCCTCTGCCCTAGCACGTTCCACACCATGGCCCGCAGCATCAGCGCCAGCACCTCGGACGTGCGCTCCGCCACCTCGGGCACACTCGTGTCGGCACAATAGTTGGGCAGGGCGCCCTCGCGCCAGGGCATGGTGGCGGCGCCCTCGGCCTCGGCGAACCGAAGGAGCGTGACGACGCCCTTGCGGCTCTTGCGGACCAGCGAGTCGATGGTGCGGTTGACTTTGACAAAGGCGCTGACCACGGTCGCGTCAAACGTCGGCTCGTGCCAGTCCACGTTCGCCAGCGCCTCCTGCTGGAGCGTCGTGAGGAGCTCCGTCTGCTTGGCCAGCTTGTCTTCAGCCACCGTCCAGGCCGCGTGGATGACTGAGTATTCCTGGCTGTACTTGAGCAGCTCGGAATCGCGCTCGCGGAGGTATGCGTCCTTCTCCCGCAGCAATGCGTCCTTGTCCCGGATAATGTTCATCAGCTTGTCGTTGAGGCCCCGCAGCTCCTCTATCTTGTCCCTGTCGCTCTTGGAGGCTGCCGGGCGCGAGGTGGTGGTGGTGGTTGAGGCCGTGGTCATGTGCTGGCCATAGGTCCTTGACGAGTCGGACCCTGCCCGCGGCGGCGGTGCGGGCCGACCCGCGCGGTCGTCCCTGAATGCGCGATCCGTCAAGGCAAGGTCATCCTTGGCGGTGCGACTGTCTCGGGCAGCGCGGTCGTCTCTCGGCAAGCGCTCTCGCTCGGGAGAAGCGGGCCTGGAACTGGACACGGGAGCCGCCGTGTTCGGGGGCTCGGCCCCGCACTCGGAACAGGTGCAGCTGGTCATGGGATCGTTGTCTCTCATGGTGTCCCTCTCGTCGCCTTCGTCGCTGTAAATGCTCGGGGAGGAGGTCGAGCGGTATGAAACGAGAGCGGCTACAGATTCGAAGATGGCATCCATGCCTCGCTCGCAGTATGAGGTAAGAAGTGCTCTTGGATGAGGGAGAATGTCTGTTTACCAGAGCATTCACCAATACATCAAGGACGGCCCTCGCAGTGGTTGAGGGGTCGGTTTAACCCCTGCTGAGCGACAGACTGATCGAGACTGCGGGGTGCGGGAGGCCGCCTGAGACCCTTTCAGCCGGACCAAGCTGAAAGGCCATATTAAACGATCGCAGCCGTGGCACCCCCTAACTGGGCTAGCTGGTCAGGCTACCGACGCGCGGCGTCGGGAGCTGAAGCAGCGTTTCCGAATACTATTTGACGCCATGTACCTGTACGAACCTCAGCCTGACCACCCCTGCTTGGGTCTGGCGGGTAGCACGTTGACGGAAGCCCCTCCTTCTTTCCTGTCGAGCCCCTTTAGCCCGACTGGAAAACCGACACTTTCAAAAACCCTCCCAATATCTGGGCGTTTTGTTGATTCTTCAATCAGTTCCCATCAAACGGAACCCTTCAGCGTCAACGGCACACTGCATCAACTTCACCATGGCACAACCCAGGCTTGTCATCGGCCTCGACTTTGGAACGACTTACACGTAGGTGATGCCCGCCTAACCGGGCCCCATTTCACGTCCACGTTTATTCCGTGGCGTTTGCCTGACTGATGTGGCTTCGTACTCGACAGGGGCGTGGCATATTGCGACAAGGAAAATGCACCCACCGACCAGATCGCCGTCGTCAACGAGTGGCCCGGCGTCGGGGCCGTCGGCAACAAGGAGAAGGCGCCGTCCCGCATCGCATACGTGCCCCCACCAGCTGGCCAGACGACTGGCGGCACGGTCGTCTGGGGAGACCTGATCAAGCCTCGGATCAAGGCGCCTGTGCACGCGTGTATGAAGCTGCGTCTGGACGACAAGCAGGCCGGCTCACGGCAGCTCGCGCTGCTCATGCGGATCCTGACGTCCGACATGGGCGGCCTGGACATAAGCGACATTGACGAGGCCCTCGCCGGCGGCAATGGCAGTGCGCCCCCGGCATATCCCGGCAAGGACGTAGTCGAGATCGTGGCCGACTACCTGAGCCTGGTGCGGGACACGGCGTACCAGTCCATGAGGAAACGGTACGGTGGCGTCTTCGACGGCATGCGCAAGGAGCTTGTCGTCACGGTCCCGGCCGTGTGGAGCGAGCGGGCCAAGGACCAGACCATGAAGGCCGTGGCGAAGGCCGAGTGGGGGGTCAGCAAGACGTCCATGATCACGGAGCCCGAGGCCGCGGCCATCTACACGCTCCGCGGCATGTCCGAGAGCTCCAACAAGACGGAGATGAAGGTCGGCGACACCTTTGTCCTCTGCGACGCCGGCGGCGGCACCGTCGACCTGATCTCGTACAAGATCACGCAGGTCAGCCCTGCGTTCCACGTCGAGGAGGCGGCCGTGGGTAGCGGCGACAAGTGCGGAGCGACCTACGTCGAGAAGGAGTTCCTAAACTGGCTCGAGGAGTGGATCGGCGAGGAGCGTTTCCGGAAGATCCCGGCGGAGAAGACACGCCATGGAAGCGTCATGATCAATGAGTTTGAGATGAACAAGTGCCAGTTCACTGGTGAGCATAGACTCTCGGTTCTGTTTACTGCGCCCAACCGTCGCTGACCAAGAGCACCTCCAGGATCGGACAACGACATGGCGATCCGGCTTCCCAGCGAGGCTGGCATCTGCGACGACGACGACCTCCAGATTGAAGACGGAAGTCTGTTTATGAATGCGTAAGAGCCACATTTTCACGACTCAAGGCTAGCTAGCTTGGTGAGCACCGCTGACCCAGTGTTTTGCCACCGATAGAGAGCAGATGCAAAAGATCTTCGACCCCTGCGTCAACCGGGTGCTTGAGCTCGTCGACGGCCAGGTCGCGGCCGTGATGAAGGCCGGCCACGGGAAGCCCAAGATGGTTTTCCTGGTGGGAGGCTTCGGCCGCAACATCTACCTCTTCAAGAAGATCCAGGAGTACTGCACAGCGCGCGGCATGCAAACGCGTCAACCAGCCCACCCGTAAGTGATTCCACAAACCCAGATCTCCTGGCTGGCTCGACAAACTGACACGCCGGAACAGATGGTCTGCGGTAGCACGAGGCGCCGTCTGCCGCGGGCTGGAGACGGGCAGCAGCGGGCTGGTGGCGGTGCGGCTGGCGCGCAAGTACTACGGCACGCCCGTCAGCAGGGTGTACAACCCGTCCATCCACAGCCCCGCCGACATGATCACGGACGAGTACACGGGCCGCAAGATGGCAAAGGGCCAGATGGCGTGGCTGGTGGAGAAGTCGGACCGGCTGCCCGAGGACACGCCCAAGGAGATCACGATTGCCGTCAGCGCGCACTTTACGCTCGACGAGGAGCGCCAGCTCGGTGCCATCCTGGCTGGCTGTAGTGAGGACATTGCTCCGACCCGGTTTGCGGATGATTGTGAGTTTCGCTTATCTGCGTCTTGTCTATCTTTCATCCGTGCTAACGAACTTTCTTTCTAGCCGTCAAAATCATCTGCAGGGTCCGGGCAGACTTCAGCGACATCCCCATCATCCGATTCCCGAGATCGACCAACCCGCGCACAGGAAAGGAGTACTTTGAGGTCGACTTCAAGCTCCAGGCTCGCCTCTCGGGTGGCGAGATCAACTGGCGGCTGATATTCCAGGGAGAGGAGTGGGGGAGCACGACGGTCAGCTACGACGACTAGACGTTTACGGGCAGACGGTGGAGGAGGACCATGCAGCAACGTGCGCTGTAGCTATTACTGTAATTGGTTAGAAATATCAGCTGGAGTTGTCGGCGTCTTGCTAGGCGTTTTCTGTCTACCCGCCGCAGATTCCAGCGAAAAGGGGTCTAGCCGCCGCCCCATGTTTGCGTCTTCTGGCAAGGCTACCAATAAGAGTCCGAGGCGCCCGCCAAGACCTGCTGTCACTGTTGCGTTTGAGGGTCCAGACCCGACAATATCGTCTGATAGCTGAAACCCCTTGCCGCTGGCCTCCTGCGTATTTCTCGGATGTACTGTACTTGGGCTGCACGGACACAAGCCCGCTTTCCCGTTCGGGAATGCGGCTGAGCAAGCTCAGGACCGACAGGAATATTGAAGCCGCTACTCCGGTTTTGGGGATGCCGCGGTGCCAGGTTCTGGCGTCTTAGCCTTGCCTCCGGTCAACCGTCAATCATGTAACGTCCCGAGCTGGTGACGAGGCCAAGGCCGCGCATCCATCCATCGTCACACACACCTCGCGTCGGGGCGGCGGGCGCACATCACGACAAATGCCATGGCTCCAGCGGCGCCCTCCACGACGACCCCGACGCCGGCCCCTCCACTCGTGGCAGCCAGGACCGCCGTGCCGCTCACGACAATCTGGACGCCGCCGGCCTCGTGCGTGACGCCGATCCCCGTCGTTGAGGGCGGGACTTGTCGGTCCTCGACGACGGGCTGCTCGTGGTACCCGTCAAACGGCATCACAACAACGCGTGCCGATGTCAACTTTCCGTTCATGACGGGTCCATGGTCGTACACGTCGGATTCTTGCGTGCCGCCGGGTTGGAACACGCAGTCGTACCTGAGCCCCGCGGCTGGGTGTCCGGCTGGTTATGTGACTGGGTGGTCGGGGAGGGGTCTTTTGGCGACGTTGACGAGTCTTGCATGCTGCCCTAGGTAGGGTAACATCCTCCCAGAAACGAACACGGTGGAGGGAGGCTAACTAGCAGATTCGACGTCAGTGACTTTTCCTCCTACAACGTCTACTCGGGATGCATGGGGACGACAAGGGTCAGCCCGGGACAGACGTACTACCTCCGCGCGCAGGGGACTTACACCGTCACCACCGTCGAGTCCCAGTCCGGCGTCCGGACCACCCTGAGAGCGCCGGTCGTGACGCAGTCGAGCACGCTTACGCGCACGTACACGGCCTCGGCACTGCTCACGGTGATCGCGCCGCCGGTGCTCTTGGTCCGAGACGCGGCCATGGCGCAGGACCAGCTGGCGGGGACGGGGACGTCTGCGTTTGGCACGACGACGGGGTTTTCCATTTTTAGCCTCGGCTCTGTCGTGTCTGTCGTTGTTAGTGTTGGTATTGGTGTCGGCTGTCTGATTGTTTTTTGTTGCCTGTGCTATTGTTGCATTCGGAGTCGGAGGCGGAGGCGGCGCACTAGGGGTTGGAATAGTAACCCCTGGCCTGCTCCTGCTCCCGTCATCCACAATCCTCGTGCTCGACCTGCTCCCCGACGACGGCCTACCCCCGTCTCCAGCCCTCCACGATCTCCTCCTCCGGCGGTTACCCCGAGTCCCACACAGCCGCCACCCATCGCCCTCTTCAACCTTCCCCGCCAACCGGCCACCTCCGGCCCGGTCACCAAACCCATCGACAGACTGAAATGCCAAACCTGCCAGAGGAACTGCCACGCCACCGCCAAGACGCGAGACAACGGCTGCTGCTCCTGCCGAGACATCCGCACCACGATGCAAGACGCAATGCCCATGCAAGAACGCATCAGCACCTACTGCCGCCCCTGCAGGGACCGCTGGACGCGCCTCGGGCCAGCCAGCTGCCCGGCGTCGTGGCATCTCGACCTGGTCGGGTGCAAGCACGGCCTCGGCAAGACCTGCTCCCGCTCGCCCGGCAAGTTCGAAACCGCGTCCTGCTGCCTCTGCGACGACCGCCGCACCGGCCTGCTCAGCCTCGACGTCCGCCTGGGCACCTACTGCCGCCCCTGTGCGCTGCACTGGCGGTCCCAGCCGCTGACCGCGCTCCCCAACACCGTCTGCTGCGACCGTTCCGGTTCCGGCACCGGTTACGTCCGTTGCGCGCGCGACCCCGTCGGCCTGCTCGAGTTTATCAGCCCTGGCAACCTTCCCTGCTGCGCGTGCGCCGACAAGCGTACCTCCGACCAGGTGCCAACGCTGGCTGAGCGCACGGCCACGTACTGCACGCCCTGCCGCAGCTTCTACGCCGCGCTGCCGCCGCCGTCCCTGCCCAAGAAGTGGCGGATCCGGTGTAAACACGGCAAGAAGTACATTTACACCGCAGTGATGGAGTGGCACGGCTCCCCGGACCGCTGCTGCTGCGCGTGCCGCGACGACCGGACGGAGGCCATGTCGCGGGAAGCACGGGTTGGCACGTACTGTGATTCGTGTCGGGCGTTCTGGGCGAAGGTGGCTGATGATGCGTGTCCGGACGAGTGGGGGCTTGATCGGTGTGCACACGTCAACGCTGGGGGTACCGTTTGCGTCGGCGGGAGACGGTGCTGCGGGTGCAGAGACAGCAGGACGCTGGTGCGGACGGTAATGGAGCGGGTGGAGAGCTACTGTCCCGCATGTCGATGGCTGTGGCTCGACCAGTCAAAGGGCAGCTTCCCGCAACACTGGGAGCATGGCTCTGGATATTTCCCCACGCTGAAGCCCGGGCCGGACGACAAGGACCAGAAGCCGGACGTGGCGTGGCCGCTGGAGCCGACGGACATGTACAGGCGCATGCACGACCAGGGCCCGCGGTACGGGGAGCCGCGGTTTGGGGAGGACGAAGAAGCGGTCCCGACACGGCAGCTGCCCGGCATGACCGCGTCGCCGCAGGGGAGCTCGAGCAGGAACTTTTCCACCTGCCTTGACGAGGCTTACATTCGCGGCGACCGGACAGTGTCTTTTTCCGGGCAGCCGCAGGAGGAAAAGGCGCCGCCGCAGGAGAAAAGGGCGCTGCCGCAGGAGGAAAAGGGGCTGTGCAGGGGCACGCCGAGCTTTTCGGTGCTCCCGACCGTTTCTGCTTCTCCCGCGCCAGTTGAGGGACCGCAGACGCAGCGACGGCGCCAGGGAGAACCTAGCAGGACGATATGTAAGCAGCATTTATCCCTCTCCCTTGCTTGGTAAAACTGCTTTGAACAGTTTACTGACCTTGCCACCACAGCTCGCTTTGGATCTGCCGAGTGGCGCCGGGAACAGGATCGACGGGGTCTGCAGTTTAACAAGCCGCAGTTTGACGTCTTGCCTGAAGCTTAGCAGATGTTATACTTTCCAAGTACAAATTTGTAAATGTAATAATAACTTAATTCGATAATGAAGGCCGGATACCACCTGCCAATGGCGTCAGCTCCCAGCTGCTGTTGCTACTACGTCGGTCTCATGCTGCTTGTGAGATGTGCAAATTCATATTATTATCTGGCCGCCAGCAAGCTCCTGGTTCAGAGCTCAGAGTGCCTCCATCCCGTAACTGGGTCACAACGGACTCGCCGCGTTTGGTGCCGGCACCACCATGCTGACCCGGCCACGGCTGCAAGAAAGCTTTCACTCGGCACATCGTCACACTATTCGAAAGGTCTCGGACTTGGTTTCCCGCTGGAAGTTCCATTTCGTCCACAAAATCTACTTCGGGGATCTCTGCAATCCCGCACCGCCCTGGTACATGTCATGTACCCGATTGATATCACGCCGTGCTGGCGAGGCCGAGCCACGGATGCCACGGACGCCCGCCGCGCTGCTGCCGTACTCAGCGGACGATCCCCATGCCTCCTCACCTTTGAACGCCTGGCTGTGGCGCGTTTGAAACGGGCAGTCCTATCCGACAACAAGACCGTCCGCACGGCAATCTACAGCTCGGGCGTGTGTTCGGGGCTAACCTGCTCTCCTTCTCACCTCTACGTTGCTATCGCGGCAGCGCCGCCATAGATGTGCGCTAAACGGGCGCCACAGGTGCAGGCAGCAGCTGCCGGCAATGTTGTATAGGTGAATTCCTCCCTGCGATGGTGACTCATCCGTACCAGGTTAAGATGGCTCCCGAGGCGAACCGTTCAACACCAAACGTGAGCTACGGGCCTCCGGTCATGCCTGTATCCTATCACGGATGCCACGGTTCGTTCCCGTCCTTTGCGGGAGAGTTGGGATTTCATGGGTGGCAACATTAACGGCTTGGCAGGACAGCGAGGACGATTGCCCGACTGTTTCGGATATACTCCTTGACCGTATTCCTGACGAGACCCTCGACCCGCATCACGGGCTAGGCAGAGGTCTTGGTGCTCCTTGGCCCCGGGTTAGGAACGCGGGGATCTAGGCAGCCGATCCAATGGCGGGAAGCGGCTGAAGCCACAAACGTTAGCTGCAGTTTGGGGTTACCTTTACTATAATTATCAGCGAGCTGAGTGTTCGTAACTCCGAAATATACTAAGGCGTGGTGTCACGGGACCAAGCCCGCACACCTGTATTTAGCAGTGGCCCGCTGGTTCCCTTTGGAGCCAGCGGACTTTCCTCCTTCGTGCAACAACAGATCTTCAACCTGGTACCTAGCAGCCGTGCCGCGACAGTCTGCTAAAGCTTTTTGATCAGAGATTTCACTCTCGTTTCCAGCCCTGAACTCACCTGCCATCAACCCTAGCAGTCGGTGCAACAACAAACAAACATGGCCGCCACCAACAAACTTACCACCTGTCTTTGGTTCGACACCCAGGCCGAAGAAGCGGCCAATCACTACATTTCCATCTTCCCCAACTCCTCCATTGCCTCCATTCAACGGTACAATGGTCAGGGCCAAGAGGTGCACGACAAGCCGGCCGGTACCGTCATGACCGTCGAGTTCGTCCTCATGGGGACCCATCGGTTCGTCGGTCTGAACGGCGGGCCCCACTTCAAGCACACCGAGGCCGTGTCGTTCATGATCGAGTGCGCCGACCAGGCCGAGGTGGATTACTATTGGGACAAGATCGGCGAGGGTGGCGACGAGAAGCGGCGCGAGTGCGGATGGATCGCGGACAAGTTTGGCGTCAGCTGGCAGGTCGTGCCCAAGGTGCTGAAGGAGATGCTGGCGGATCCGGACGAGGAGAAGGCTGGGCGGGCGATGGCTGCGATGATGGGCATGAAGCGGATGGATATTGAGGGGCTGAAGAAGGCTTTTGAGGGGGCGGAGTGAGTCGGATTAATAGAACGGACGATTGGCATAAAAACGAAGCTCGTGGATCGTTGCTGAGCGATGGCGAACACGGCGGCTTTGTGGTGCCTGGTGTCACACCGCCACGTCGAAAGCTTACACTTCGCGGTGGGACCAAGTCCAACACGTTGTCGGCGGTATGGGAGGCCCTTGGTATGGCCGTGATAGGGCTTAGATGTATATAATGGGAGGCTTGTTTGCGGGTTGTCATGTACAGCCGCACCAGAGCATCAAGCATATCAATATTCCCAGCCATTTACTTTCGGGCGTCTAACTACTTTCCCAAGCCTCATGCAATACCCACTTCCTCTATCCATCTCCTTTGTCCAACCTCTTATCGAGAACGCTAGAAGGCCCCAGTGGACAAATGGTGGGGAACTAATGTCCCTGATTCGGAATGTAAATTCGCCTCCTTCCACTAACGGGGGCCAACTTTCGTATGCCCCTTTGCTCGGGCGTAAGAGTTAACAGGTCCCCAGATAGCAGAGAAATATAGCAAATTGTACGACATGGAACATAACGTGGGGCGGCTGCGCCACCCAAGCTACGTCCAATAAACTGCCGTGCTATAAGATCGGCCCTCGACACCGAGGCGGGGTCAGCGACGTGGGAGGCTGACATCGAGTTCAGATTGATCCTGTGCACATAGATGCTCAAGTTTGTCCCTTTTTTTTTCCGGCCCACTCCGGGCTGAGTGTGACGGGATGGGTAGCCCCTGCGAGCGCTGCAATGACCTGACGTTCGACGGCATTTGTCGGACCAAGGAGAAAGCAGCTGGGGCATGGAGTCTCGGCACATATTCCGATACCTTCCCCGAGTTCCCCGCACTGGCTCGGCATGGAGAGACCTGTGAGGCCTGCCACCTTGTCTGGGATGAACTGACGAGCGCTATCACATTGGACCCAGACAAGGACGCTGAGCCTTACGAAGACGCTGGCGCGACAGTGACCTACGCCCTTGCGTACGCCGCTGAGCCTGGAATCCCCAGCTTGCCTTGGCACGGCCCTGCGACAGATGACAAGCTCTCTCGGTCTCTTCGGCTCCACATCGATATTGAGCTGCCGCCCGGCACTCCCAACAAGTCGCACTACAGCATCGAGTTGCCCATTAAGCCATTAAACGGTAGGGAACAGATTCCGTTTTACCGCTTCAAAGTATCAAACTTCGCTGGCACTCTGCTGATACTCCCCGTGCTCAAGATAAGCTTGCGTCTTGGCTCGGTGTCAGGCATCTGCAGCCCTTCCTCTGCGCACGAAACATCGACCTCATCAGGTTTACATTAGCGGACTGCGAAAAGAACCACCCACGATGCCGCCCCAGAGGACCTGGAGCATTCCTTCCAACTCGCTTGATCGACCTTGGCCCAAGTGGCTCCAACTCAGTCCCCAAGCTCATCGTCACCGCGCAGGATCCCGGTGCCGGCGGTGCAGCAAAATACGCAACCCTGAGCTACTGCTGGGGCACACCCCCTGAAGCGGCCACACAGCTCAAAACCACGAGGGACACCATGCGTCAGCGCCTCGAGGGCATCCCCGTGGCCGTCATGTCGAGGGTGATGCAGGACGCCGTGGCAGTCTGCCGCGCAATCGACATCCGCTACCTGTGGATCGACGCCCTCTGCATCATCCAGGGCGACAGGACCGACTGGGCGCACGAGAGCGAGCTGATGGGCAAGGTGTACCACCACTCGCACCTCACAATCTGCGCCGCCGCCTCCGAGTCGTGCAACCAGACCTTCCTGGAGCGATCCGACGACGACTGCGCCGTCTTTCCTTTCCGGTCCTCCGAACGAGCCGACCTCCAGGGCGAGAAGATGCTGCTGCAAAGGCCCGAGGAGGCGGACGACGGGCCCGAGTTGGCCCATTCCCGATGGGCCGGGCGCGGCTGGGTCTACCAGGAGCAGATGCTGTCCCCGCGCTGCCTCGTGATCGGGAGCGACAAGCTGCACATCTACTGCCTCGAGAGGATGACGTCCGAGACGGGCCGCGTCCACGACGGCTCGGCGCGGGCCGTCCTGACCGGCGCCATCAACACGGCCAGGCAAATCCTTGAGCGCCAGGACGGGACGGCCTGGCAAGCAGCCGAGGATTGGGGCGAGGTGATCACGCGCTGCACGGACCGCTCCCTCACCGACCCGGTGGATCGTCTGCCCTCCCTCGCCGGCCTGGCGCAGCAGTTCGCCGAGGCCCTGGGGCTCTCGCCGGCCGACTATGTGGCGGGCCTCTGGGCGCCGTTCTTTCCAGGCGGGCTTTTCTGGCGGTACATCACCGCCTCTGGCCGCCTCAGCCGTTGTCCCCTCCGGGAGCACCTGGAAGCTCTGCGGGCGCCCAGTCCCTTCATAGCGCCGTCGTGGAGCCCGCTTGGGCAGATTGAAACCATTAGCAGGCAGCACATCCCCGACTTTCCTCTCAGGGGTCACATCCGGACAGAGTACGAGGCGATCGAGGGGACAACTGCACGTGACAGTCCGAACCAGTATGGGACCATCACGTCCGGTCGGCTCAGAGCTACGGCAAGGACGGTCCCCATGCCGTCAGATCTGGTGTTTCTCGACAGGCCAGGCAGGGAAAAAGCACACTGGAGGGCTAACAAGGATGGTAAATGCGCGGCGTATTGCGTCCTGGACTGGGCTGGAGACCCAGCCGGAGAGCCGGCGGGGGACCTCGTGCTGCTCCTCCTCTGCAGCGCCTGCTCGGGGGGCAGAGCGGACTTTTACGACTGGGACGACGGGCTGCAGTTTGACGACGAGCATGGCACATACCCTGAATCCATCCGAGAAGTCAAGGAGGAATATTCCCAGTACATGCCCTGGGATCTGGACGAATGCCTCCCGCGGATGGAGGAATGTCTCTTGTGTAAGAGCCCCTCGGGGCTGAACAGGCACGCATGGGGCCTCATTCTGCACCCCTCGGACGAGCTAGACGTCTTCTTCCGCGTGGGCGTGTTTGCTTCCAGGGCGTGGGAAGCCGGCGGCACGGTCTTGTTTGACGGGGGCCGGGGCGGGTTGCGAACTTTGGACATCATCTAGAACTATAGCCAACGTGTCACCCTTGTAAACAAAGCGAAAGGTGCAAATAGAATGCGCGTTAAAACCGATCCGGCAGGGAGCTGGTTCGATAATAATCAGGAAAGCCAGTTGGGCCCACGAATGTAATTATGTGCTTGTTCAACCCTGGCCAATATTGACTTGTAGCTATCCGTCATTCTACCTCTGCCTCATCGACAACCCAACTACAGCTCTCATGTTACAAGATACCTCGACGCAAGGGAGCAGCTGTATCTCGCCAACCAGGAGGGCTCCGACTCGCTCAGCGGTCTCGGCTTCAGGCGACGGACGCGAGGTTGCGAGAGCCGTCGACGATGACACCCCTTTGGCTGCCGCCACGTCCCTCGACATCGCGCTTGCTCTGGCGGCCTCGTGGACGACGCAGCGCTGGACGCCCACGAGGCCCTCTGGCGGTCGCTGTGAAAACCGCTACTGCATCTGCTCGAGCACGAATTGTTTGAGCAAGTCTGGGTGGCCCAGGAGGTAGTCTCTCACCTCGGTCCGAGTCGTTTACGGGGCGCATGCAGGCCGACTGGCAGGAGCCCGTCAACAGCCTCACAGTGCTGGAGTCCAACGAGGCACCTGAGTCCTTACCAAATGGGCTGACGACAACACGACCAACTTACACGTCGGTCCCTTCCTCCTCGATCCGCATCACGAACGGTGGTTGCGCACTGTTGGTCAGCCAGGCGATGTCCCCCTCACGTGTGTGCCACGGAGCCAGGCGGACATAACCCTTGCGCGTAACGGCGGCTCTCCTGCCAGCCCAGGGCGCGCATAAGCAGCAACAAACACCGCCGTCCCAACATCGACCACATGAGATGATCGTCAGAC
>PYSS01000044.1:238163-265217 GCA_003049465.1 Magnaporthiopsis rhizophila | reverse complement strand
TTTTGTTTTTTTTTTTTTTTTTTTTTTTTTTTTTTTTTTTTTTTTTTTTTTTTTTTTTTTAAAATTACAATAAAAAACTCCCAGAACAAGAACATCCATTGGTGAAAGGACCGCCAGGACTGGGTCTCAGATGGGGCCCAATGAGGCAGCGGCAGACCCGCTTGGCAAGCCTGCTGGCGGGACCAAGATGACGCCTGCTACGACGTCATATCACGACCCTGGGACAGCTCCCCCAAGGCCAGGACCCTCGCTAAATCGGCAGCCGACTGTGAGCCGCAAAAGTGCGCGGCGCCGGAAAAGAAAAGAAGCAACCAAACAAACTCAAGCGCGCTCGCCCGAAACTGTCGCGCCTTTTTTCCTTCTTTTACGTCTCTCTCCCTTTTCTTTCTCTATTTTTTTTTTTATCCACCCTTTTTCCTACTTCCCCAAAACAAACCCAAAAACAGGATTTGAAGCGCCAGACGCGCAGTACCCTTTCGTCTCGGCCGAAAACTGCGTTTCCCTGCCCAGCAGCCACAACCCACAGGTACTGTACCTCGTGCCCGCACAGCCCAATCCCCCACCATTCTGTCGTTCTCTGCACTTGGATGGAGCCCGCGAGCCCACTCGGACGGTCGCAGAACAGGTTTCCAACAGCAGACCGGCGGCGTCGGAGTGTCGCAGTCAAGGCCCCGTTTTCTGATCGGGCTGTGAAGCCGCCCACAGTTCATACCTAGACCCAACACCCCCCGCCTCCCTGTTCTCCCTGTCTCTGCTTGCCGTCTTTCTGCTGTTTTCCAGAATCTGCATACCGGCGGAGCAGAAGTAGCAGTAGCAACAACAGCAGCAGCAAAAGTGTGGGCGTGCGTATTTTGCTTGCGTAGGTCCCTGCTCAAACATTAAGAAAAAAAAAAAAAAAAAGCCCACATCGCGTGGCAGCCCCAGCCTTGCTCGGTTCGGGTCAGCAGCAGGGCCCAATACCGAATCCCAATCCCCGTCCCCCTGAAAAGAGTCAAGCGCCACGCATATCACACGGGCCTGAGCTGACCAAGGACCGAGACGAGTGACGGCGCTGCCTCTTCCCTGGCAGAAATCGAAAGAAGGACAGTCCGTCATAGCCTAGCGCAAAAAAGACATCATTGCCCGCCGCCTGGTTTTTTATTCACCAGGCTCGGACCTGCCTGCTCTTTCTTTTTTCCTGGACCCCGGTTCTCGTGATACGGCGCTATTCAGTACAGGCCACGAGATTGCATCCCACCTGCACCGTCATACCTCATCCCATCCTCCCCGCCATCCACCCGCCGCATTTGTCAAGACCAAGCCGACTCGCATCAAGCAAGCACATTAATTACCTGCCTATTCGACCCGTCGACGACGGCATTCTGCTCCCTCAGTTCACGCCCAAACGACGACAGCACCGTCCCCGAGTTGACGAGGAAGCGCCGGCACGACCGAAATCTGTCCCCCTGTTCCGGCGAGTGTTCCTGAGCTGAAGCCAACCTTGTGAAATCTCGACTACCAGGTTCTGCGCCTTCCGACGAGGACACTCGACTTCACCGGCACCCAGTCCGGCGACGAGGAAGGAGCGCCAGAGACTACACCTACCTTGTGGCGCCTCCGGCTTCCTCTCACCATCTTAGACGCGTGATCCGCCACGCTCTGCCGACACAACGGCGAACATGTCGACAATCCAGCAGCTCAAGAATTTTATCCGCCATGGTATGCGCCTGCCCTTCTTCCTAAGCCCACAAATCCGCGACGACCTCTTCGCCCAGTTGTTTCCGAGCGCAGTCGCCGGGCCGTCAATTTGTCGAAACTGCTGACATTATTCTTTTCCCACGCAGGCAAGCAAGCCAGGGTAGCCAACTACGACGAGCCGACGCAGAAGCGCGACAACTCGCCATCGCAACACGGCGCACCAAAAAACACCCATTCGGAGCCCATGTATGGCGGCAACCCCGTCACCAAACCCGCGCAGGAGGGATACTCTGTTCAGCCAGGCCAGGACGCTGCGAACCGCGCAGCCCAGGCCGGCAACATGGCTGCGCACCACGTCGAGGCCGCCCAAGGCATTCCTAAGAGCAAAGCTAAGCGCATTGACGAGACGAACATCGCCAAGCTGGTGGCCGAGGAGAACGCGAGCAAGTCAAAGTTCCCCAAATATCCCGGCCTCGAGAGGTGGGAGCTTCTTGAGAAGATGGGCGATGGCGCCTTCAGCAACGTCTACCGCGCCAGGGATCTCGAGCGCAAACTCGATGGCGAGGTCGCCATCAAGGTTGTGCGCAAATACGAAATGAGCAGCATGCAGGTGAGTTGTTTCTGAACTGTCGGTTAGCCGCCGAGACAGTTTTTGTGTGTCGTGCCAGCAGGCTGTTGATTTAGCCGCTGTGCTCTCCGCGTTCCCCTGCCTCTGGCTTTGTCTTTTTTTTTTTTTTTTTTTTTTTTTTTTCTCTCTCTCTCTCTCTCTCTCTCTCTCTCTCTCTCTCTCTCTCTCTCTCTCTCTCTCTCTCTCTCTCTCTCTCTCTCTCTCTCTCTCTCTCTCTCTTTCTTTCTTTCTTTTCTTTCTCTCTTTTTCTTGGCTTTCCTTTTCCTGTTCCCGCTGAGATGCGCGTCCGTTCCCGTTACCAACCAAGGCCCGGGTGCGCCGCCTAAAACAGGGAAACAAGCATCTTCACCCGGACTTCAAACCCAAGGCTCCGAAAGCCGCAGAGGTGCGCGAGAAATTTCTTTTCCTTGGTCAAGAAGTATTTCTTACTGCCACCGCACCACGTCTTTCCCTCGCATGTCCTGGCTTCAGCCACTGCACCTCCGGGAACGGGCTCTTCCCCAGATCAAGCGTGCCGGTGGAAGATTGCCCCGTGACCAGCCTTGCGGTTGACCACCTTGGTGAGCTGACACGGTCCTCGGTTTGTAGCGCGCCAATATTCTTAAGGAGGTGCAGATAATGCGCCAAGTCGACCACCCCAACATCATCAAGCTCATCGACTTTACCGAGTCCAAGCAATACTACTACATTATTCTCGAGCTGGCCCCCGGCGGCGAGCTCTTCCACCAGATCGTGCGGCTCACGTATTTCAGCGAGGAGCTGTCGCGCCATGTGATTGTGCAGGTCGCCAAGGCCCTCGAGTACCTGCATGAGGAGCGGGGTGTGGTACACAGGTACGTGTGTACGATGTGCTGCCGCCCTCCGTGACGAGGCGCGCAAGCCTCCTCCACTGCGAGGGCACGGCGTCATGTGATCGGCCTTTTTGGCTGTCACCTGGCGTGAAAATACTGACATTATGCGCACTACAGGGATATCAAGCCCGAGAACATCTTGTTCGTCCCCATCCCAATCGTCCCGTCAAAGAACCCGCAACCCAAACAGCCTGGCGATGAGGACAAGGTGGACGAGGGCGAGTTTATCCCCGGTGTGGGTGCCGGCGGCATTGGCCAGATCAAGATTGCCGATTTTGGTCTGTCCAAGATTGTCTGGGACAGCCAGACCATGACGCCGTGTGGCACGGTGGGCTACACGGCCCCCGAGATTGTCAAGGACGAGCGTTACTCCAAGTCGGTCGACATGTGGGCGCTCGGCTGTGTCTTGTACACGCTGCTCTGCGGCTTCCCTCCGTTCTACGACGAGAGCATCGAGGTGCTCACGGAGAAGGTGGCCAAGGGACAGTATACGTTCCTGTCGCCGTGGTGGGACGACATCTCCAAGTCGGCGCAGGACCTGATCAGCCACCTGTTGACGGTCGATCCGGAGAAGCGCTACACGATAACCGAGTTCTTGTCGCATCCTTGGATCCGCGGCTCGGGCCCGACGCCACGCGGCGACAAGAAATTCGCTCCGGATGGCATGCTCCGAGCCTTTGACGCTAGCAAGTTCAAGGAAGGGGACCGTCGCTACGACTTCCGCTCGCCCGGCGCCGTCAACCTTCGCGAGGTGTTTGACGTCGGCTATGCCGTGCACCGACAGGAGGAGGAGGGGAAGCGCCGCAAACAGGTGGGGGCCAAGATGGCGGGGACCGGCCCTGCCGTCCTCAACAACCTGGAAGAGGAGGACGAGGACTCGAGCATGCGCGACGCCAGTAGTGACGAGAGCCGCGAATATGCGCACAGGGCCACCCAGCAGCTGGAGCAGAGCATGCGCGCGACAAACATCCGCGACCATGAGCGCGGCCGCGAGCGTGAGAGCCACAAGGGCGCGCCAACCGCGGTGGCGGCCGAGACGCAGCGGGGGTACGGCCAGCATTCGGCGGCGGTGACGGCGGCAGCGAGGCAGCAGGTTAGAGACCGGAACCGCCAGAAGGGCGCGTTCGAGCTGAGCCTCGACGGCGCGACGCTGCTTGGTCGGAGAGGGCAAAAGCAGGCTCCTCCAGCGACGCAGGTGGCGTAAGCGCATGTCCGACACTACCGCTCAGTTGGACACCTCACCATCTACGTGCTCACGTTTTCTTGACCGATGATTTTTGTTCCATCCTCGCCTCGAGCATCGAATCTCCCATTCCTAGGCATTTTTTTTCTCCTACCTATTTTTCTTCCAGGCGACGTTGCTGGGAGACAGGACCATCGCGTTACTAACTTTGTTTTCTTGTCTTTCCTACTGGCGTTGGTGGCATCCGACAACTCATTTGGCTTGTCGGGAACGGCGGAATGGTGGCGGTGCATCTGGTGTCCGGAGCATCTCACAGTCCCTGTCTCACGGTCGCTCTGCTTTTTTTCTGGGTGTTTTTGCATGGTTGGCCATGGCAGGCCACTTTCGTTTCTCTGGTCTGCGGGCACGAGCTCTTGCTTGCTAGCTTTGAGGCGACTGAGACGAGCGCGGGCAACGAAGAATAGAGCGCCCCGGGGATATGCCACGCTTCTACTCGTGCCCTGATATTAGGCTTGTCTGACGCCGGTTAGCGAAGACATGGCGGCGTTGAGCTACTTTCAATGCATATTTTCCACTCGCGGCGTTCCTCTCGATATGGAAGCAGGCCGGTGAGGTCTGTTGTAATTCGGAAATCTCCACATTTGGGCACATGAGATACGTATCGGCACCATGGGGGTCAGCAGTCCCCCCGTCCATTTTCCGGCTTGGGAGCGACAGCACTACGTTGTGACACCGCCGCAAGCTCCTACCCCGCAGTCACGACAGCAGCTTTTGCTGCAATGCTACGTTGCAAGGACCAGTGATGCTGTTGAAGACGGGACCCTTTCGCCCAGCAACTTTTTGATCAGCTGGGTGGAGGAGGGCCCGCCTCGCCTTCCTGAAGCGGTAGGTGTCGGGCTGCCCGCATCTGCATGGGCGGCCAGTTGGATGCTCCCGATGGCTGTCAGATAAGCCTGATGGTGGGTGAGCACCTCTTCTGCCAAGGGAGGGGATCTGCCGGCCGGTCATACTTATTGAGCGTGGTCGGGGAACCCAACCTCCACCGGGAAAAGCTTGAAAGTGCCTCCATCTTTTTCATATTTGTCCAGCCTTAACTTTCCCGGTCAGCCCGACGATAGGCATTTGGGCCATACTGGTGTGGCCATGGCGGAGCGCAAAGACCGCGACGAGCTCGATATCGAGGCCCAGGGCGTCGGCACCGTCGAGACCAAGGAGACGTCACCCACGCACCAGGCCGCCGACGATGCAAAACACGGCGAGTCCCGGCACATTGGCACGCTGGACCGGCGGCTCAAGTCGCGCCACGTGCAGTTCCTGGCGCTCAGCGGCGCCATCGGGACCGGTCTGTTTGTCGGGTCCGGGCAGGCGTTGAGCCTTGCGGGGCCTTTGTCGGCGTTCATCTCGTGGGTGCCTTTGCTGTGTCCGCCTAAGAAAGGAAACCGGACAGAGAGGGGCTAACTTGAAACACGACAGCTACGCCGTCACAGGCTTCAACCTCTACTGCGTCATCAACTCCCTCGGCGAGATGGCGGCGTGGTTGCCCATACCCGGCGCCGTGCCAGTGTTCGCGACGCGCTACGTCGACCCGGCGCTGGGGTTCACGCTGGGCTGGAACTATTGGTACCAGTTCGCCATCGGCGTGCCCATCGAGGTGACCGTCAGCGTCGTCATTGTCGAGTACTGGACCGGCGGTCCGGGCAAGATCGCGCAGGCGGCGCTGGTGACGATATTCTTCGTGCCCATGGTGCTCGTCAACTGCCTCCCCGTGCGCGTGTACGGCGAGGCCGAGTTTGTGCTGGGGGCTGTCAAGCTGCTCACCATCGTGGGGCTGATCCTGCTCATGTTTTTAATCACGGTCGGTGCGAGCCCCTCGGGGGAGGCCATCGGGTTCCGCTACTGGACCGACCCGGGCCCCATGAACGAGTACGCGGAGCTGGCGACGGGCTCGCTCGGCCGGTTCCTGGCGTTTTTCAAGGTCTTCATCCAGGCCACCTTCAGCTACGGCGGCAGCGAGATGGTGGTCGTGGCTTCCGGCGAGACGGAGAACCCGCGCCGCAACATACCAAAGGCCATCCGGCGCGTGTTTTGGCGCATCGCCATATTCTACGTTCTCGCTATTTTCCTAGTTGGGCTGTGCACGTCGTCGCGGGACCCCAAGCTGCTCAACGCCATCTCGTCCTCTGCCCCGGGCGCGGGGCAGAGCCCGTTCGTGGTGGCCATGGACAATGCCGGGATCAAGACGCTGCCGCACATCATCAACGCCGTGGTTTTGTCCAGCGCGTGGTCGGCGGGGAACTCGTTCTTTTACGCGTCCACCCGGGTCCTCTACTCGGCCGCGCTGGACGGCAAGGCGCCGCGGTTCCTGCGGTTCGAGAGGTTCGGCGTCCCCTACGCCTGCGTGGCGGCCACGGCGGCGCTGGGCTGCCTGTCGTACATGAGCGTGAGCGAGCAGTCGGTGCCGACGTTTTGGTACATCTCCAACCTCAGCGCCGTCAGCACGCTCGTCGTCTGGGCCAGCGTTTGCGTCACGTATCTGCGTTTTTACTACGCCCTGCGTCGCCAGGGCGTGCCGCGCGACGCCGTGCCGTACCGCGCCCCGGGCCAGCCGTTCCTGGCGTACTTTGCCGTCTGTTTCTGCTTGGTGATTGCGCTGTTCAACGGGTTCGATGCGTTTTTCCCGGGCAAGTTTAGCGCAAAGACGTTTATACCGCCGTACATCAACATTCCGATCTTCTTGGTGCTGTTTTTTGGGTACAAGTTTGTCAAGAAGACGCGGTTTGTTGGCCTGGACGAGATGGATATCTGGTCGGGCAAGGCCGAGATTGATAGGCTGGAAGGGACGTGGCCTGTTGTGCGGCCGCGCAACCGGCTGGAGAGGATCTGGTTCTGGGTTGCTTAGTTTATTTGCTAGTTTTGCATCATGGAACATGTTTCTCTCCTCTCTGTTTGTCCTGATATCTCCATTTTATCCCACCACCCCTCCCTACTCCTTCGAACACACTACCTTCACCTCAAACTCCTGCGACATCTCAAACCCTCCAACATCCGGACACTTCGGACTCTGCAGCGTCGGCCTCACGTTCTGATCAGCAACACACCGATCCCCCAGTCCCCAAACCTGCACATCCCTGTCCTCAAGCTCGATGGTCGCCCACAGCGCGATCTTGAGCGTCTTCTCCTCCCCGCTCAGGTCGCTCCACCGTCTGCAGTCGGTAAACGTCTCGCCGGGCGTGCAACCCGTCGTGGGATCGTTCGCCACGGCGGCGAGCGGCACGCTGCACCCGACTTCGTCCCAGCCCGTGAGGCCCGAGTTGCACCGCCCGCCAAAGTTGCCGAGCCGGCTCGTGTCGACGGCCGAGGCCGAGGCCCGCGTGCAGGCCACGCGCAGGTCCACGTGCTTGTAGCGGCCCCCGAGGATCAGCGGTGGGAGCTCGATGGACAGCGCGTGTGGGATGGGAGCCGCCGTGGTGCGCGGGTCGCGGTCGCTGCCGGTTATGGTGATGTGCGCGCCGACCATGGCGGTGGGGATCAGCGGGGTTGCGTCCTGTGGGTAGACCACCAGGGTGCGCTGGAGGGAGGGTGGAGAGAGGGTGTAGTTGAAGCCTTGGATCGGGGCCGCGGAGGGGGCGGCGGTTGCGCCGAGGGCGAGGACGGCGAGAAGGGGCAGCATGTTGGTGGATGATTTGATCACAGACGAGCTATCGGGTTGCTGAGGCTGCTGGAGGACATGCTTCATGGTCAAACCCAGCACGCAGGGGCCTCGATGTGATATATGTCATACTGATTCGCTCGAATGTGCTGTGAGGTGACGGTGACGTGAGCTTCATTTGCGAGAATGGGGCCGCCTCGGGAGTCGTTATCGACCTACCCCCATCGTGGAAGGGTGGCCTGATTGGCAAACAAAGGCCCAGGCATTACGTTTTGGCAGATCAGCGAATGCAGGATGATGCAGAGAAACGGCCTGGAGCTGGCCATTATGCAAGCGGAATATTAGACACCATCTATTCCTAGCCTCGTTGGGTGACCTTATCGTCACCGCGCTTAGCCTGAACGGCTGTCGTCCCCAACGGGCAATGATTGGGTCATTGATGGAACGCCGGCAATTGTACAATCATCTTGGCATCCGCCCGCAGTCTTCGCCCGGGTCGAGGCTTTCTATGGTAAGTGACATCTATGCAGTTGCGTGTTAGTAGATGGAATTAGCCAGAGGAGCAAAAGCAGCTCCTTCAGGCGTTCTTTTATGCTGTTAAGGATGGATCCGCCCGTGGCGGATATCGATGCCGCCCTCGGCACTTCTGCCCGGTGATGGGAGCACGCGTGAATGTTCCTGCGGCTGCCGCGAAGCCGATGAATATGGACAGTGACCTGCAAACGGCTGCTTTATGTAAGCTGCGGTATAAGTCGAAGCCGACTAGCCTACGTTCCCAGCTCCGATCAGCCCTAGGAATCTCTGTGCGGCAGGGCACCAAGAATCCAGCCACCTTTTTTCGGCAAAAATACAGGTCCGGAGTGGAGGATGCGCGTGACTTCTCGGAAGGGCGCGGTTTTATTTGCCAGACATCAGGCGGTCGAGGTAGAACATCACTCCCCAAACGCAGCCTTCCTTTTCCGCTCAGACCAACACGGCCCTCCATCCCCTTCCATAACCCAGCAGCCCTACTGAGGTCCATGCACCTCCAGCGTCCCATCAGGCCGCATGCGTGACCAGCTCGCGCCCTCCTCCACGGCCGGCTCGCTCCTCTTGAGCACCCAGCGCTTCGACGGGCCCGATGCGAAGCAGTGGCCCTGGGCATCCGTGCACCGCGCCTGCGTCTGCCCGCCCAGAAGGCAGCACGTGAGCGTGCAGCACTTGTCCGGGCGCGGCAGGTCGCAAGGGGCGGCGGGCGCGGCGCACACCTTGAGCACGTCTGTGGCGACCGCCGTCTCGGTGGTCGTCTTCGTCTCGGTCACGGTGACGGTGGACGTGGCGCTGGTGGTGGCCGACGGCGCGGCGACCGTCGTGGTGCGGGCCGTGATGCCCCAGCACGAGCAGGCCGAGGAGTAGGCGGACGCATTGGGACAGGCGCTCGCGTAGTAGGGCACGGCGCTGGGGATGACGGTCACCTGGCGCGGGTCGAGGATTCCCGTTGTGGTGGTTCGGGTGGTTGTGGATGTGGTGGTGCTGGTCGAGGTTGTGGAGGTGCTGACGGTTGCCGAGATGGTGGTTGTGACGGTGCTGGGGAAGGTCAGTTATGCTACAAGCTCGGTGGATGGCGCATGTACAGCGGCACTTACACGGTGGCCGGAGTCACGGTGGCCAGCATAAAGACCGAGCAGTCGGCTCGCCGAGTCTCCAGCGACGGGATTTTGTCCCGCGTGCCCGTGACGGCGCGGGCGCAGTTGTTGGCGAAGCAGCCGTCGGTGGCGACTACGACGGACGCCGAGGTCAGCACGGCCAGCACGGTCTTGACGGTGAACCTCATTGTGAACTGGGATTGGAGATGATTCTGGATGCTTGGCGGTCTGCGGGGTGGGCTGGAACATCTTGAACGCTGCTCCCACACCGCTGCTGCCCGCTTATATACATCCTTCTTGCCTCCTTGAAGATTCGGGCTTGCAACATTCCAACGACGGGCCCATTCAGCCGCACCCAGTGACCCGAGCTCTAGCGGTGGTTGGGATTCTTCAGCCCAAGACGCCAATCCGTGCGGCTGCTGAAAAGGAAACGAATTTTAGCGACAGAACAGGAAAGATTGGACAACGACCCCGAAAGTCTCAACGGTGAGCATCCAAGCTGATCGTTCACCGTCCTGAAAAGGCCTGGTCTGGCTGCGGGCGTTCAAGGGGGATAAGGCGGTAGCAGGACCAGGAAGCTTGTTTCCACCCCCCGCAAGAGTAAGGCGAATCCCTAGCCCCGGTATGTGGCGTCGAACTAGCAGCCCGCTGGAAGATCTACTGACGTAGGCAGCCGATTTGGGATGATGTGGTTGTCCGTGGCTGGCTGAGCGGTGATAGCGTCAGGAAAAAAACAACAAGACAACCAGTGAAGAGGAAAAAAAAAACGATGTCACCAGGCATCTGCTGCACAAGAAAAACTGTTGTTTGTATATATATACGTGGGCAGGGTGGGTAAGCCCCCTGCATCGAACTGAAGAAACCCTATTTTTGGACCCGGCCCAACGACGGCGACGGCCACACAACCTCTTTTGATCTTTTCATCACAAAAAGACGCAGCAGGTCACAAACAACGAGGCACAACATCTACATGACCGTCACGGTAGACGAGCCGCTGCTGTGGTATCCCTCGGTGGCCACGATCTGGTAGTCGTGGGTGCCGAGGCGCATGCCCTGGGCGGCCCAGGCGTCAAAGTGGGCCTTGATGTTGACGGTGCCGCTGGACCGCTTCTGCTGGCGGACGGACCAGTACTGCTGGAAGGTGCGGGTGCCGTCGATGGACGGCTGGTTCACGCGCGTCGACTGCGCCACCTGGTAGCTGGACCCGTCGACGTTGATGGTGCCCTTGCGCTGCGCCTGCGACGACGGGTCGTAGGTGCCAAAGTTCTCGACCACGTAGTACTCGACGAGCGGGTTGCGCGTCCAGCCGTACACGGCCAGGTAGCTGTTGCCGTTGGGGCGGTACTGGGCCGTGTAGCTGATGTTTCTGTGAGAGGGGTTGTGCATGTCAGCTGGCTGTCTTGTGGTCTCTGGAAATGAAGCAACAAAAATTACCTGTCGGGGCTGCCAGGGTTCCACCCCTTGCCGCCCACCAGGTTGCCGTTGCCGGACCAGGTGATGCTGTACTGCCCCTTGGGCCCGTTGGTGTACGTGGCCTGCGCCTGGTTGTCGGTCCACCACGAGTAGTAGAAGCCGTCGTGCCGGCCCGTGGCGCTGGGCGTGCCGCCGCGCGCCTGCAGGAACGTCTCCCGCATCTCGTCGATGCTGGGCGGCACGGGGTTGCCGCAGACGCCGACCGCGGCCGAGACGGCCAGGACGAGGGACGTGAACGAGACCATGTTGGTGGTGTATATGTGTGTGCGAAGGCAAGGCTTGACGTCAAGGAAGGAATGGATTGCACAGCTGGGGAGCGCGGGTGCTGAGGCAGAGGGGAGAACCGGGCTTCTCACTTTGGCCAACACGGCAGTCCCTCCCCTCCATCTTTATACGGCCCGAGCATGGCTGCCCTTTCGAGCAGCGCCTCAGTCGTTCCGGGAACAATAATGCGGGCTATAGCAGTTAATCTACGGATTCTGCGCGGTTAAAGCAGCCCCATCATCCCGCTGCACCCACGGGGCATCCTCGGGCCGTGGGATCAGGGCTACGCATCTGTCGTTGGGCAAAGCCGAGGCGGGACCATGTGCTGTGTTGTTCCGTTTGGCGCGGCCCACCAACGGCTGGGGAGAATCGGGCAGGGGTTGGGCTAGCCAGGTTTCAGCCAAGGGTTCCCCCTCGAATGATCCATCGAAACATGTCGTGGGTGATCTTGCCCATCTACGGTAATTTCGGAACCACCATCCCTCCTTCCCTGGCTCCTTCCGCGGAACGGCGTCGAGACTGGATTTGCGTAATCGCGAGCTAAACAAACACCCATCGCCGCTCGCAAAAGGCCAAGACGCCAAAAGCGAGCCACGTAGCATCGTCTCGTCGGCTATCATCTCTGCCCGTCTCTGCCCAGCCGGACGCCATCTTTTCGGCTTGGCCACGGCAAATGCTTGATCCAACTTCTGAGCTGTCAGCCGTCACGGATGCTCGCCACACAGGTCCCTAGGGCGGGCAGCGGAACGTGTGGTTGCGTCCGTCCCCATCACGGACAGCAGCGCGAAGAGGGCGCCACAAATGTCTCCAGGTTTGATTAGCCGGGCGCCGGCAGGGTCGAGGGGATCCACCCCCGGGTCCTTGGTCGTCATGAGGAGTGAGTAGATGGCGGGCTGATGTCGATCACGGCTCGCGCGGGTGTCCGGGATGGTCTGCTGTTGACCGGCCCGTTGGTCTGTTGGCTCCTCTCCACGAGGCGCGCTAGCGTCCCGAGAAACAGGCCGAGATTAATGCTCTCGAAAGTGCTATCGACGAAGGGGTAACCAGGTTACCCGTCTCATTCCTGCTGTAACCGCCGTCGCCGTCCAGGCGGCCTCACCGCGGGAATAAAATCCCAATTCCTTCGCGGGTCGGGAAACCACCAGTGACGCCAGGCGGCAATTTGCGATGCCAAGGCGGCTCCTCAAAACGTCGGCACTTGGGGTTACCAAATCCCACCCATCAGCGTTGTCGCTTGAGGTCTCGTTTTCTGGGGTGCATGCATGTGCCGGGGTCGTTAATGCAAGGGCGCACGCCTTCCATCGCCCAATTCTTGGAAGGAAATCCTCTGTTTAGCCTAAAGAGGAACCGAAACGGGGCCCGAGCAAGGGTGGTCCGCGCCTTGGCCTGGGACTGGGACCGAGGTTTCCTGCGGCTTGATATTTGATGGACTCTGGGGTTCATGCGTCGCACAGCATTGGGCGTGGTCTGCTGATGCCAAGCCTGCCGTGAGCCCAGGAGTGCTGCAGCTCTCGCTCCGTCGTCCTGATTTGGCAAATCCTGCACATCTGAATTCTTACCAGGAAGCCAACTGCCGGCGTCAGCCCAGATTTTCTTTTGAAGCACTGCTGGGCCTGTCTTCAACGTCAATTAGAACCGATCAAATTCTGGGGATGCTTGCAGGTCGAGGCAGAGGGCAAAGGGAAAGGGTGAAAATCTCCAAAATTGCGGTCGACATAGAGATCGCCTTCCTGGTCGTTGCTATCGTCCGCCATGCTGTTGCATCCATGATCCCACTGTGTCGTATCTGCCCAGGACGAGGTGGCAAGAAGGGCCCTCGTCACTGGAGAAAGAACTGTGCACGTCGACAAAGTATCTGCGGCCGACGTCGACACCAGAGTCGAGCAGGAGACGCAGGAGGTCGGGGTTGGAGGACAGGCCCGTCCCTGCTGCCCGAGTCGGCGTCGACGTCCGCGCCGAGCGAGAGGCGAATGGCGGCGCGGAGGGCGGGCTCAGAGGGAAGTGAAGTCGAAACTCGGTCTGTGGGCACTGTTGACGTCGATATCGTGGCTCCTCAACAGAGCAGATGTAATTCCCCGCCTACGTCGCCTGCACACGCGGCCTCGTAGCACTGGCGGGCATCAGGGCCGCCTGGGAGGATTGACGCGCTTCATTCGGTCTTCGCGGTCATACGCCTCTCGAAGGGATCGCAACGATGGGTGTGGTTTAGCGAGTTGTCGGTCTGAGAACGAGCTTGGCTCGTGAAAAACTATGATGTGAAATGCTTCCATGTGGTTCCATGGGTTGAAGCGGACTACCCACGAAGAAATCTGCGACTATCTGGCACCTGCCACTCAGACACGAAAAAAAAAAACCCCTCCGCCTACTATTGCTAATTACATATCCCCAAGCGGGCCGAACCCAGCACTCCACCCCATCATGTCATCGCCTTCCTGTTGATATCCAGGAGTGTACCACCCATTGCTTTCCTCCTGGTTGCCGTGGAGGAATGCCTCGCCCCGGTCCACCATCTCCTCGTCCTGGTTGCCAACGTGGAGCGTCTCATCTCGATTCGCCATCGCCTCGTCCTGGCCCTCCTGATCCGACATGTCTGCATCGTCACTGGACTGATCCGACATGTTTGTGTCGCCACTGGACTGCTCCGAGTCGCTAGCATCTGGATCGCCCTCTTTCGCGACCCAGACACTCTCTACCACGCATCCGCAAAATTCCGTCCTCTCCCAGATGTCCATGTTCATAATGTGACGTGAACATATATTCTGGGCACGGGGCGTGGTGTACACATCAGCTCCCTCGATCCACTGGGTAGCCACAAACCAACCGCACGTGGTAAAGTCATTCAGCCACCCTTCGGCGATCAGTGGGAGACCGGAAGCGCCGAGGTTGGCATCGAGGCCTTTTCGCAGCATTTGTAGATCGAAATTCACCGAGATCCACGGCTGGTCTTCGTGAAGTCTTCTGTAGGTGACCAGCTCCGCTTGCACTGCGGCCCATAGTTGCCCTAGTTCTGGGCTCCCGCAAAAGCTGTTACGAGTCCGCCCCTCACTATGTCCATACTCATAGTGACTGCATTCGATTTCGGCAGGCGAACCCCGAGATTGCAAATGTGCGGCTCTCGCCTGGTCCATAATTTTGACGAAGACATCCCAGCCGAGACGGGTTTCCGGCGTCCATCCATCATTTGAGCCGTTGTGGAGCGCACGAGCAAGATCCAACGGCGTTGCAGGGGCATGCTCACACTGCTCCATGGTAGAATGTGGGGTACTGCCAGATAATATGTGTTGAGGTGAGAGGTCGGATTCTCGCAGGGGGTCTGCACCTAAAGCCAGCATGCAGGACAGAACCGCGATCACGCCGAACAGAGTCTCTCCCGGCGATCCCAGGGTTGCTAGGAAGTATCCAACCACGACAAGGGTGTGGAGTGGGGTTGGTGTGAGCTGCCGGTTACAGTGACCGCAGGTTCTGATGAAGATGCCGGAGGGCGTGTTGATGCTAGGGCTCCAGGGTACTATGAACATTCTTGTCATCGAATGGCAGATCGCCTGGGCCGAGGTATGGCAGAAGACGTGCTTCCAGGACATGGGGACCGAGGTTTGTCCAGATGCGAAGAGTCGACGGATGCAGGGCGAGTCCAGATCGTATCTTCCGCAAACGTCGATGCCCTCTCCAGGAAACCTCTCTGGCTTGTCGAAGGAGCTGCAAACAAGCGACGGTCGAGTAGAAGTGTGAGACCGAAGAATAGTAACCATGAGCGCGTCGAGGACTGTGTGGCCTTCGCCGTTGTGGTAGAGCATTCCGATAGAGAAGTTATCGTGCATATACTGAACGAGCATTTCCATGACCATGCAGCAATTCTTTGCGCCGCGCAGGTTTGCCGCGGCCTGATGGAACGGGTATGTTTCGGCGAGAAGCTTCCAAGTCCCTTCAAGGGGACGCTCGAGAACATCAGACAAATATGTATCGTTCCCAGATATGATTGCGAAGGCGCAGGCCTCCGCTTCCATCTGGGCAAGCGATTTGTTCAATACCTCTGATACCACGGTCGAAGATACCGGGAGGGAGGTGCGGATCTCGGTAAACGAGCCGGAGGTAATGCCCTCGCCTATGACTTCAGGGAGAGATCGATCGTTCTCCGTCCACGGTCGCCAGGTGGCCACGTCCTCGATGTCTTGGTTGTCTCCGGTGTCTCGTGTATCGTCTAGGTCTAGGCACCATTCGGTAACATTAACCTCGGGCTTGTAATGGATGGACCACCGACAAAGCATTGTGGGTGGCTCTGGATCGTCGAATAGAAGCGCCGAGCTTGGCGTTCCTGTCAGGGCAGGGACTGGCCGCGATGGTGGGCTGGCGCCTGCAGGCTGAGCTCCAAGGCTTCTTGCGGCGATGAGGTCCGCAGTCCAATGGGTGGGTCCTTTGCCAAAGTATTTGGCGGACATGAAGGAAAAGATAAACAGGTCGTGGAACCAGACAGCGGCAGCCCTACATTTTTTTCAGTTAGAGTCAGTAATCGCTCTGTACTGGGGAAATGGCCACTAATCAAACATGAAGATGTCTTACTTTTGCTCGGCCGGGCCTAGGGACTTTAGTAGTTCCATTGGCCGCCCCTGGAGAAATAGTCCAACATGATCGAGCGATGCTCTCTTGCGCAAGGCCTGTGTAGTCGGCGAGGGGGCGTTGATGGGCCCCCCAGGTGATGAAGTGGCGGCGGCAGGACTGTTGACAGTCAGGAAAGGAGGCGTGGCTGGTGACGAATGATCAAAGGGGCCACGGCCTGTCGACAGCAGCGCGGAGTAGGGCAAATTCCACTGCAAGATGCTGCTGCCAGGGTTAGTAACCATGAGTGATTAATCCAACGGCACTGCAGTTTATCCACTTACAAACCTGGAGAGATTTTGGGCAGCGATGCGGCCCCTGTTTTGCTTGTCTCGCTCGCATACCTCCTCAGCTGCGCCTTTGCATTCTCCGACAAGGCTTTCGGGATGCCTCCTTTGGT
This sequence comes from Magnaporthiopsis rhizophila, assembly GCA_003049465.1. Lineage (NCBI taxonomy): Eukaryota > Fungi > Ascomycota > Sordariomycetes > Magnaporthales > Magnaporthaceae > Magnaporthiopsis > Magnaporthiopsis rhizophila. The sequence goes on along the minus strand of PYSS01000044.1, from coordinate 248,874 downwards.
AAGCACAATGTGGGAAGTGCTTGCGCTCGCATGAGAACGTTTCGTGAGTCGTTGAATGATCTTATCCTTTTCCGCAGCTGTGACGCGCTTGTGGATGTTCCAGGATTTGAATCGGTAGCGGTAGTGTGCTGCCCTGGGTAGAAGAAGTTGGGCAGATGGTTAGCTGTGGGCTATGGTCCCCCCAAACAGCGGTTCGAGATCTTAGCGGACTGATGGGCCCGCCGGGCTGGACTTACTGGGCGTCGAACCCGTACACCTCCTTCATGTGCTTGGCCACATCGGCAATCTTCATATCTTGGCCGATGAAGAGGTCGACGATGATATCCTTGAGCAAGGGCCACCGCTTGTCGTGGGGGATGGAGCGGTCCATGGCGGGATCTGCGAGTTGAGCCATTGTGCTGGACGGACAGGTGGGAAAGGGATTGAGATGCGGAGCGACTGAAGCTGGTGACTGCTAGTACTGGATTGGGAAACGGAGAGAGAGGTTTGGATGTGGTTGGCACAGCAGAATTGGGGAGAAAGAGGAGCTTGGGGGATTGAGAGATGTGAGGGAAAACCAGCTGGGGAGGTGCGGTCATTTTATGCTCAGAATCCAGCGCCTTGGATGGTTCGCATGGGCGCCACAGCCTTACCATCCGTATCTACAACAGGGGTACTTGGCGCGGGTACGGGAATTCCCCTACCTGCAACCTCCTACCTGCAAACCTCCTACCTGCAAACCTCCTACCTGCAACCTCCTACCTGCCGCGTCGTATTTGCACTGCAGCCACCGCCCGCCTGCAGTACGACCAGGCAGAGAGCAGCAGGCGGCGGGCGCCCGGCCCCACTTGCGAAAGGATACCAGCCAATGATAGAGTATTGTAAAAAGCGAAGGGCCAATCATGGGGAAGGATCCGGGAGTTAGCCGGAATAGCGCGACTTTGTGACGGAGGCAGGGTTCTTGTGCAGGCACACACACACACACCTTGAGTTGGCGCATCTCCCGCTTAGCGTCCCTTGCGATGCAAAAAGGGAGTGGCCAATCACGGCGGCCGTTGATGCAAGGATCAAAGGCAAGATTGCAGGTACGTTCAGACCTGATCAGAGACGCATCTACCAATGTAGCTGGCTGCCAGCCCTGGACTGAGCAGAGCCTACATGCGAACCAGTTCTCCCGTCTATATAATATGGCTCCCAAAACACCCTCCGCTCCTCCCAAGCACCTTCCTCTTTCTCAAACCGCTCCTCCGGTCCCTCGTGTTCCTCTTTCCTCCAGCCAAAACCGCCTCGCGGCATCCATTATACGCCTCCCGGAAGACTAGGTGGCCCCGGACCCCTATCACAGACTACCTATCCACCATGACCGCCTCCGCCAGCACCCACAAGACCAATAAGGGGTGAGTGAACCCTGGCCTCCCGTCGCTGTCATGTCACCCGTCCGGGTCCAGTTAGGAAAGGCCGGCCCGTTAGGGACCAAGCCAGGTCCTGAGCCTACTGACAAAGATCGTTTGGTGTATCGCAAAGCTCCCAGCACAAGCGCCCTCGACGTGCAACATCCAGCAACAAGGCTCAGCACGGCTCCACACTGGCACCCGAGACCGCCGACGCTCAAGGGCACCAGGACCCCGACCATGTTGAATCCCTTGCGCAGTCACAGTGGGACCAGTATTACGCCCAGGGACAGCAGATGAGCAGCGCGGAAGACTTTGCCTTTATTGGATCCCAGTTCGCTTCCTGGTACTCACCCCTTCCATCCTCCTGCCCTCCACACTTCAATGGAGTGCCGTCCTCAGCCAATTAGTTATTAACAACTGGACGTCCATAGCGACACCCAGAACCAGAAGGGCCAGCACTAGACACAGGCATAGCTTCCCACACATCACCCACTCTTCCATCCTTGGTTCATGGTCCCGACCTACACGGACATCATGTTCATTCACATCATGGAGACACCCTTCCCCTGGTATCAACTTCCTATTAATTACAATCCTCTTTCAAGACTAGACCTCAAAGCTGCCACGCCTTATGGAGGTGATAAACATGGGCACTATAAGAAGTGACCAAGGGCTTTCTGGACCATGTGTGAGTGTGTGTATGTGTAAAGTAATAGTTGTCTAGCCATAGATGGGGAATAATCCTGGCATTGTTTTGCTTTTTAGAGACGGTCCTTACAGAAGCTCCACTCATGATAACACTCACTGACAATTAACGGCCACCTACTTGGGGTAGCAAAACTTGACGCAACAAAGGAAGAGAAAGTGTCAAGCCATCAGGTGTTGCTGACAAGTGTACAACATATTGCGTGGCCTCAACAATTATCAATGCGCATCACGGCCCCACAAGGAAATAAACTTGGGTTAATTAAGGAATCCAAGTCAATTCAAGCTATTGCTAATTAACTTTTGCTAATCCCGCCGCATTGGTCTGTTGTGCATCCATCCTTGCCCTCCAATGTGGCATTTGCGGATTCAAAAGAATGACTTTTTAAGGGTTGCCTTTTTCTCGGTTTCTTCTTTTTTGGTTTTGGTCCAACGCACCCAAGAGCAAACTTTTTCCAAATGACCGAAAGTAACAGAACAAAACTCGATGACACCCGATTCGTAGACGAGTATCAACAGATAAAAAGACCTAAGAAGAGAAGAGAATGGAAGTAGGCTGCGAGGGCCCCGGAGCCGCTTACTTGGCAACACCAACGTACTGGAAGCACTGCTTAAAGTTGTCTACTTCGAGGGCGAACAGGCCGCCGTGGTCGAGGAGGGCGGCGGGGGTCCACATGTCCGGGTCGACGCGGGGGAGCAGGCCCTGGTAGGCGGTAAGGCCCTGGGGCTCGGTGACGCCCCAAGGGTTGCGCAGGACGAGGTAGTGCTGGTCGCCGCGGACGATGTATCCCAGGACCGAGTAGGCGTGGTTGGCGACCAGGTTGGATCCGCGGAACTGCGGGCCAGTGGCGTAGGTGAAGGCGCACATGGGGTTGATGGTCTTGAAGTTGACGCAGTTGGCGCGCACCAGGCCGACCATCTCGACGGCGGCGTGGTTGCGGCACTCGTAGTAGTAAGGGGTGCGGCCGTTGATCTGGGCCATGGCCTTGATGGGGTCGCCGCAGTGCATCTGCGTGAGGTCGGGATGCTCAGACTCGGTGTCGGTCATCCACTTGGCGAACGCCTTCTCGTACAGCGACGGCCAGATGTCGGCGCCGTCCGACGAGCGGCAGTACAGCGGCTGGTTGTTGGAGTTGTTCATGGGCATGTCGTAGTCGACGGTGACGGTGCGCGTCTTGCTGTCGTTGTGGCCGCCCTGGCTGTGGAACTTGATCTCGAGGTGGCGCTCGCCGTCGCCGTGGCGGTCGCCGCCACCCTGATGCTGCTGCTGCTGCTGCTCCATGTGGCCGCTGCCGCACCCGTTGCGACGGCCGCAGCCACCGCCGCGGTGGCGGTGGCCGCTACAGCTGCTGCGCATGCGCGTGTCGCGGTTGATGACGGACGGGTTGGCCCAGAAGACGGAGAAGAGGGCCGAGACAAACCACGAGTTGGGGGCGCAGCCCTGGACGGGGTCGTCGAAGCGGTTGAACTGGACGCCGCGGCGCGTCGTGTCCATGCCGGCGGCCTGGGCGAGCATCATGTTCTGCTGGCTGCCGCCGAGGAAGCCGCCGGCACCGCCGAGCATCTGGTCCGGGCGGCCGCCGATGTGGAACTGGTTGATGTCGTTGATCAGGCGGCTATTGAACATCTCGAAGAAGTAGTCGTAGCCGTCGCGCCACGACGAGTTGGGCGGGGTCCACTTGCTGTCCTTGCCGTCGCTGTCGTGGCGGAAGGGCGTGATCAGGTCGTTGAGGGCCCGCGTCACCTCCTTGTTGCTGAGCCTGTGGCCGAGGCGGTAGGTGTGCAGGACTAGCCGGAGCTTGCCGTTGTGCAGGCGGCACATCTTGACCTTGGCGTTGCCAATATCCTGGACGCCGAGCTTCTCGAGGTCCTTGAGCTTGTCGACCCGGGACAGATCCGGCGTCATCATGTCGTTCTCGCTGAGGATCTTCATGTCCTTTTGCGAGAGCTGCTCGGCCATCTTCTTGTCCTCGTTGAGCTGGAGGCCGGCGTACAGGACCGAGTGGTGCTTCATGTCGAAGAGCTCGTCGTAGTCGGTCTGGAGAACGTCCGACATGATGCGGGCGACCTCGACGCTGGTCTTGTCCACCTTGCGGCCGAGGATGGCCTCGACCATGGCGTAGGGGTTGGCAACGCCGACGCAGACATTCTTGGGCGCCTGGTCGGGCTTGGGGCCCATGTGGTCGTTGTCGCCGGAGCTGACGTCGACGAGCTCGTCGTAGTCCGCCTGCAGACCATCGACCGTCGTGCTCGAGGACGAGGTCTCGCCACGGCGCTCGATCTGGCTGCCCATGATGGCCGAGACCAGAGCATAGGGGTCAATGGAGACGGTGCGGGACGAGCCCTCGGAGACGAAGTTGCGCATGTCACCCATGACGGCGATGCGAAGAGTGTGTGCAAAAGAGAGTTTCTGAGTATTACGATCGAAAGACAGGATGCTGGGTCCTTTCCCGAAGGATGCGAACAAGTGAACAAGTGAAGAGGCGAAGAGAAGCAGACAAACTTTTGGTTGCTATTGTTAAGCCGAGAGGCGACTGAGCAGTGATTGCTGTAGAGGCTGATTGGGAGGGCAAATCGAAAGGGCCAAGAGGGCGATGCTCTCCAAACTTATATACCCCACTGGCGAGCGTGTCTTCCTCTCCTTTCAGCGCGGCTCCCCCCGGCCTATTTCCCAACATCAACTAAAGATCCCTGACACACCTAGGTACCTCACTCCGGGGCCCAGTCAATCGGGTTCCATTTGGCCGCATTGGATGCCACGGCGTAGACGGTCAGGCGATCGAGATCGCGAAACAGCCATTCGCCATCCTCTCATATCGCCTCCAACTCAAACACAGCCCTTTCTCTGCAAGCCCGTGCATCCGAAAGCCGTCTCCCGGGGAATCGGAAGCAAGGAAACGTCGGCGCTAGCCGTATCATCCATGCGTTGAGTTTCTCGCTGCAACGAGAGCATGTGAGGTCCCTTTCGCAGCTAGCTGCACTGGGCGGCGTCTGGATTTCTGACCGTGGGAGGTCGGATGTCGGGCATTGTGCCCCAAACGCTAACGTTTCTCGGCCCTGCTACAGTGACGGGACTTGTTGTGTTGGGTTTGTTGGGCGGGAGATTGCTCTTCGTCCATTTTGCGACTGAGGTGGACGGATCACAAGCGTTTCTGGTGCATTTTTTTTTTACCTGTGCAGCAAACACGTCTGAGAAATCGCTCGGCCGCTCGTCTGCGAGATGTCGGAGACGCCATACCTTGGAAATATAATTGGCTCGGTGTCTAGACGCGTCGAGTAGACACTGCATGGGAGAGGGCCCTGAGAAAATAAATTTTCTGCCCTCAGGTCGGAACGTCAACCACGTCGATGCCGCTCGGTATTCGGGATTGAACGGCGCAGATGAAGTATATGCAGTAGTTCGAGGCCAGGTCGTCAATTACCTAACGGCAATCACGGTCGAGGCCGGCGAGGGAGGGGACACGATTCTTGATTGCACATGTTTGTCAACTTGAGGGTTTCGTTCGGTTAGTTCTGCAATAAAGTTCGATCGGCGAGGAGGGTGGTGTTGGGGCGCTGGTGGGAGGAGTTGCAGCCGTGGTGTGTCGGGTGGTGGTTTCCAATTACTGTACCTGTGGGCAATGGTGGCAGACCAGGTCGAAGTTAAAGGCTTCACGTCTTCACGTGTATGTCGTCTGGTCTCCATGGTAGCCGTGCTTATCAAATCTCAAGCTGGTCTTAGGGAGCCAGGATGGTGGAGGGCGCGGATGGTGGTGTGACGACGCCCGTTTGCCACCGAGGGCTGTCCTCGGAGCCGAGACTAGGCTCAAGAGCGGGGCTCTCGACCCCGCACTCGAAGGCGGCCATGAAGCTTCGTTGTGGTGGGTGGCATTCAGGGCGAAGGCTAAACAAAAGCAAGGGAAATTGGCTGGGTCTGTGTGTCGGCAGAAGATTGAGTCCTGTTGACGCTGGCAGAATCAAGGGATCTCAATGGAGTTAACGTTTTCCAGTGGTGATGACGATCGTCGAAAAAAGGAATAACCGCGGGGAGCGTGGCTGGAGGAGATGGGGGCCACCTTCCCTTCCCATCCGCCCCGCCCACAAAATCGTTGAGACGCTTGACTGTTCGCTTTAATGCAATTGCAGCCAACACAAAGAAAAGAAAGAAAAAAGCAAGTAGGAAATCTGCAATCGAGATTTATAAGAATGTTCCTTTTTGGTGTAAAATATGCTATTTTGCTTGAGGTACGGTTGCTCAAAAATCACTAGGTTGTGCACTCTCAAGGGAAGCGTGCTTTTAAGCGTCTCGACGATTTTGTGGGTGGGGTGCCGTCTTCCTGCACCTCTCTTGTGTCCACATTCAAGGCTCTCAATCTAACCCCCGACGCCCCTTCCTCCTGCAGCCAACAGAAGTCCCTGCCAAGGCGAGGGTGCATCATCAAGGGTCTAAGGGTCCTCCAGACTCCAGACTTGCTTATCTTCGCCAGGAGCAAGCACTCCCCCGGAGGTTGCACCGGGCGGACAGCTTTCGCCACCGACAAAAAACCCATGACGCTTCAATTAGCTCACCCTGCCTTGGTGGCGGCTGGCCGCCGGTGCCGCCACATCACGCCAAATCACGGGCGCCTAAATTGAATCTGCGTTGTCGTGAAGAAAAAGAAAATGCGACCCAAGACGACCACACCACCAACAACAACGGCCCGACTGGCAAACCGCCCAAGATACTCTGGCCAGCTCCCTAAAGTGCACCACCTCCCTCTTGGGTCTTCACCTCGACAAAACGCCGACCTTGGGTGGTTGATATCCTATCAGCTAGCTCGCCCGCCCGCTTCTTCTCTCACGGCCCGTGAGGCTGGTCCGTTTTCGTCGCTTCCATGCAGTCTTCTCGATCCGCAGGCGGTCCACCAAGCACAGCGTCAAGGCGCGCTGCTGCTTCCTCTTCTGCTGCTGCTGCTGCTGCTGCTGCTGCTGCTGCTGCTCCTGCTGCTGCTCAAGATCGGTCATCGTTTATCCGAGACATGGGCTGTTGCTCCGCGCCGGTCGACGGACCACCCGCGACGGCGCCGCTCCAAGACGCCGTCCTGCTCGGCATCGACGCCATCGCGCGTCGCCGCACGAGCATCGGTCCGCCCCGGGAGGTGGTCCACCTCGACGAGCTCGACGACAGATTTGCAGACGACGAAGACAGCCACTTCGATGGCAGCCCAGGTCGACGCCGCGTCTTCGCCGAGATGATGGTAGGCAACCCGTATCTCGTTGGACCCTGCACTCCGTCGACACTGAACCTTGCTGACTGCGGGACCGCCCTCCCTTCTGCAGAAGCGGAAAGCCAAAGCCCTCCACGGCGTGCGATCTTGCCAGAAATGCCACAGATCAAAAACTCCCAGGTGGCGAAAGGGACCGTCGGGCCCCAAGACGTTGTGCAATGTGTGCGGCTTGGTTTACGCCAAGCGCGAGTCGTGGCGACTTCGGGACTCCTGGCTTGCCAACATCTCCAGGGGCCCTTGATGGCCATCCGACGATCCCTCACATCAATATCAAACGCCAACATGAACACAGACACTGCGGGCTGCAAGTCCCAAACCGGTCCGTGCTCTACGCACAGCCTTTCCCAACACCAACAAACCATCAGATTACATCAGCAAAATGGGTTAATTTGCACGCATTACAAGGACGGATCGAGCCAACATTTCCTTTTCACGGCTGCCGCCACGCATCACCCGGCTTCCGCGGACTCCGCGGACTGTGTGAACTCCTCGGGCTCCACGGATCGTACGAACTGGCCGGGCTTCTGGGGATATTCAGCGCCAGCCCGTCCTCCCACCCGATGCGCTGCTCCCGGCTGCCATTCTTGATTGGACGCCTGCTGTCTTGATCTGCGAGCTCCTCCCTGTCCCCGTCGCCCCTGTCTCCGTCGCCCTTTGACCACGGCTTCCGCAGCAATATTGGCTCCAGGTCTGGCGGTCGCGACAGTAATGAGGGCTGATCCTTCCATGGACCACGGCTGACGGCGGGAGTCGGTCTCGCCGTCGTCGCCTTGCGTCGCGCGAGGTGCGCCTGCAGACGGGCTGCCTCCTTGGCGGCCAGGTCTCGGATCAGCACACGCAGGACGGGAATCGAGGACGCCATGATGGTCACGGCCGTTTCTGCCGCGGCCCACGATGCCAGGTCTCCGCTGCCGTCTATTTTGAATTTCGTCGCCCACTGTTAGGTATTCTTGGAACTCACTTAGACACGATTGCCGCACTCGGTATAGGACATGACTCGCCTGTGAGGTCGATGCTTGGGTGTTCTAGGACTCGAAAGTACGAGGCCTTGACAAACGCCATCGCGCCAGCCCTTTTTTCAACCTCATTGTGCGTCAGTGTCGCTCTACATTTTTGGATAGGTCAAGCAATAGCAAGCAAAACTTACACGACCCCCATACTCATTGCCAGCGCCACCCCTATTTTTTCCTTGATGCTCAACTCAAGACCGTTCGGCCTCGCCCCGAGCTTCAGCAGTATCGGCCACGGGAGGAGGGCCAGTATAATGTCGATCAAGCCCGAGTAGACTGTTGTACCGACGTCAGTACCACCCACCCGCCAGCTACACAGTCAACGACTCCGACACTTGGGACGGCAAGGGAGGAGGCCATACTGCTCACGTAGAAGCCAAAGGTGGCAGCGCGGACCGACATTTCCGAGTCGCAGTGGCCCAGCACCAGGGGCCTCCAGCGCTTCTCGACGGGTTCACAGCCGACCCAAAAGAGGGTGGCGGAGACGCCGAAGAGGATGTTCATGGAGGCGATGGAGAACCAGATGAAGGTGGCCATCCAGCCCTGCGTCATGCGCAGCAGCGTCATGGCGAAGGACGTCTTGCTCCAGGACTGCCCGACGATGCCGACGGTGATGGACGACAGCCCCGCCACGGTGATGGCCGTGATGTTGGAGCGTGTCACGGCGAAGCCGGGGCTGCTGAAGCCGCTGAAGATGAGGAAGCTCACGATGGAGGCGTCGGCGGCCAGCATCACCTGTAGTGTGGAGGCCTCGTCAGTGCCGGGCCCATTGGACAGACAGACAGGCAAGGGAAGAGAGTGACAAGCATCATGCCACGGAGCTGTACTCACCCAAGACGCGACCAAGACGGCATCTTCCCACCTCAGCCTCGAGCTGGGATACGTCTGCTTGCAGTAGAGCCGCAGCCCCAGGAAGATGGCCGACAGCCCGACGAGCAGCCACAGCGCCTTCTGGACCGACGACCCGCCTCCGCCCTCGTCCGGGTCCAGCGAGTCGAACACGTCGTTCTGAGGGAACAGCGGCTCGGCGGTCAGGTTCGGGGCATGCGGCGCCAACACGCGCGAGACAGACATTCTTCGATGGGCAGTGGACAGTCGCCAGCTCGTGTTTGGTGTCTGGCGTACGTATGGTGGCCCGCCCGGTCCAAAGCGGTTTCTCGCCTGGCCGAACACGAAAGTCGGTGGCTAGGAAGGGGGTTTTGAGCAGGACGAAAGGTGACACACCGAGAGAAAACGAGGAGGCAGATGGACGGGATTGTGGTTATTATCCAAACGGCCCGCCAGGTTCGGCCATCACGTCATCTCAACAGGATCGGGCAGCTTGATGCGTTCGTTCGTTCATTCTTACCCTCGTTTGGTGCTCCTATCCGGGGATCTTTTGGAAAAGCCTGCCACGATCCGCGGCCCTGTGGTACCGACCAGGTAGGTAGGCAGCATCGGCCGGATAGGTGGGCAGTCAAAACCTTGGAGGACAAGAAACTGGCTGACTCGGCATGGGAAACGTGGGTGAGGGTAGGCGTCCTGTCCAGTCACTCTCCCCCGTCCACCCTTGTCCGCAAAGATGAGCCGCTTGTCTTCTCTGCTGGCGGTGGCGTCACAGGATGTGGGGCAGTGATAGAAGATCTGGGAGAGATAAAAAAGGTGTCTCGACAAATGGGCCGGAAAGTGTGCTGTTTTTTTTTTTTTCTTTCTCTATGACCCCACCCCGATTCTTGCCATGGGACAAACGGCATCTCTGGAATCAATGCATCGGCCGAAGGATGACCCTGACGATCAAGTGGGGAAGTGGATGTCGCGCGGAGGGTGTGATGCGGGTAGATCCCGCGGCCACTACTACCGCTGATCGTTCCTAGTGCCCGTTGGTGGTGGTGGTCCGGAAGACCGTGGGGCCATGCTGAAGCCATCATTGATGCTTTTCGCTTCCACGGCGGTTCTTGGATGCAAAAAGTGCCGGAAGAAAATGTAAGACCAAAAGGAAAAGGGAAAAAAAAAAACACCGGCAGATTTCCTGGTGAGGCTTGGCAACGTGATTGCGGTCCACGTTTCGCTTTCGTCCCCAGAAAAAGAGGCCAAGAAACCAAAAATGCGACGACCATGTTCTTCAACCCCCGCCGTTTTCCACGCCTTCGGCAGCAAGCTTTCCTCAAGAGCGCACGCCCGTCGGTCACACCCAGCCGATAACGAACTTAGCCTGGTCTTTTTTTTTCTCGCTTTCCATGGTCGTCCGTCCCGTCTTCTTGTGGCAGTCGGCTGTGCATGTTCGTCTTGGTCTGTGCGCCCCGGGGCACCGAGACCGACAGACAGATGCTAGCATCCCCCTTGCAAGCAAATGGGTTTTCCAACGCGCGCGCGCGCGGGGGGGGGGGGGGGGGGTGGG
>PYSS01000044.1:200812-238116 GCA_003049465.1 Magnaporthiopsis rhizophila | reverse complement strand
GGGGGGGGGGGGGGGGGGGGGGGGGGGGGGGTTAGTGGAGATGATTGGCAGGTCTTGGCGGAACTCGGCATTGCGGATCGGTTGGTTGGTTAGTTGTGCCAAGAAGCGAGGGCAAAAGAAGTTACTTTCTATTCTATTTCTCGACGGGGTGCCCCAACCGGAATGGTATTGCCGGGCCCTTTCAATCGTCATGGGTGGATCGTGCTTGCGGAACGAGCCCGACAATCCATGACTTTTGCTTCTTTGTACCCGCGTGCTGCGTAAATAACGAGGCGCGTTACTTATGCAGAGACGCAACACTTGGTGGCTGACATTGACGAGCGCATCTTACATCATCCGGTGGTTGCCAGCAAGCTAGGGGTTCACGAGTACACCGAACATCGATAACACACAACAGCGTCGGTGGAATGCGCCCGGGCGACCGCCAAACTTCACACAATCTTTTTCCCAAACCCAAACAGGGAGACCCCAAGACCCGCGTCCTTCCAGCTCCCCAGTGGCCCGAACTGCCGACCCAGGACGTGAACTAACAACACCCCAGCCGTCATCTTTTTCGTCCGGAATCGGCGCAGCACTGCCGCTTACAAAAGAAAGACGAAAGGAGAAAGAGCCTTTCCCTGTTCTCCACTCCCTGAAACCTCGGGTTCTCGACGAGCGACCCGACGCCGTCGGTGTGCCCGAAAATCCCGAGGCCTGCCTGCCTGCCTACCTACTTATGTAGCACCCATAGCCGTGATGGTGGTATAAACAATAACAGTCTCGGTGCTGGCGACGGTAACGATTGTCGTGGGAACAAAAGCCATGGTGACGGTGACGCCCGGCTCGCCCTGGGCGGCAGACGCGACACCCGGCGGCGGGGCTGCTGCGGAGCGACGACGGGGGTTCTTCCCTGCCGGACTGTTGGGGTAGATAGTAACGGTCACTGACGTAACGGGTTCTGTCAAAGTGACGGTCTTGGTACTCCTCGGACTTTTCGTCGAGCTTGTGACGGCGGGCCGTTTAATCGCGTAATCAGAGTCGTCTTGGCTGGTGGTAGTGGCCGCCGTGGTGGTGTTTGCGATTGAGCTAGCTGTGGAAGCGGCACCGGCTCCCAGGGCTGCTGAGGTGTTCCATGTGGGCCAATGTGGGAAGGCTGGGCTACGCGTGTTGTAGCTGGTGGTGGTTGTGTGGTAGATGAAGGTTGCGGGCTTGTGAGGGGATGTCGTCGAATAAGTTCCCCTGGAAGTCGTGTAACAACTCGTAGCAAGAGTTGGTGGGTACGCAGACGAAACTTGCACCGGTTTGTGGGCGGTGACATTCAGCGGGGATGAGGGCGGCGCAGGGCATGGCACCCGAAAGCTGTTTGGTGAGGGAAACGGCGGGATTGCTGGCTGGGTGTTGGACCACGAAGTCGTCGCGAAGGTCGAGGCGGTCCCATTTCCCATGGACGCGATAAATGTGTCCGAGGCTATCGCGAGGGTGGAAAAGATGGAGACCATGGAGACCAAGCAGAGGCTCCTGGTACACGCCAGGAACATGGATAACGGCATATTGCTCGGTGGGAGATGATCTCCCTGGAGTTGGCTTTGGCTCTCACGTTAATTCGCGGGCCCAAGAGAAGTGGGAAGACCAAGAAGCCAAATGGCAGGCAGAACATCATCTTGATATATTCTACGCATCAAAGCATGGAATTCCAGAGCTGCCGATTCCATTTTGTCACGCTTGGTTTAAACCGATGGGATACCAGCAAAGGCGGCATGCCATTCCAAGGGCGTTTCAGTCTGGGAGCGCGAATGAAGAACTAGCTATGCATTAACGCGTGAATGCGGCAAGGAAATGGAATGGAAGCCCGGAAAGGTACAGTGTGTTGGTTGGAGCCGAAGTGTAACCTCCAAATGCAGTCAGTCATTCACTTCTTGACAGCGGACGGGGTTGATCGCTGGAATGCGGCGAGGCAGGTGGCACTCACTGGAACGGGATGGCGTGGAGGTCTCTTCCACGACCGCTCATGGCATTAGGGCATTCAAGCGGACGTAGAAACGCTATATCCGGTCCGGTAGGCAATGCCCTCCAGCCCACGGATGGGACGTGGGGTAGCGACGCCGGCTGCTCGAGCCTGGTATCCTTGGAGCCAAGGGCACTGCGGCCTCTGGAGGGCACGGCAAAGGAAAATTACCGACGATGGCGACATGCCAGAGCAGCACACGGTTCCCGGAGGCGCTGTGGTCGGCCGTGCAGTGAGGTTAAGGTCTTCCAACGTACCACAAGTCTGCGCCTCCGTTGGGCCATCTGACGTCCGTGGCTGTTGGGTGTGACCTCGCACGATCTCTGTGTGTCCAGGTTGCACCGCGGCAGGCAGGTCCGACAGCCACCAATCAAGATCCGATCTCACGCAGCCTCAGCACATTTGATCCTCTCCCCACCCGCAGCCGACATGGTATTTTTATCATGGCTCGTCTGTTGCAGCGGCATGTGGGTTGGCAGCTGCTGCTCCGAGACGGAGACGACGGCAAGTGGGCACTTTTTTAGCATCGGCGGCGTGTGCCGATCGAGAAATACATGAGTCGAAGACGTTTGGCGGAAAAGACGTCCCTAGCGTCTAAGCGGGCCTGGAGGAGGAAGCCAGCAAGTGCTCAGCAAATTGGCGGGTTCGGCAGCCAGCGCCGTGTGGATTTCAGCATGACCGGTCTCGGCGGTGGCGACTGAGGTCTTGTCGTTGCCTTTAGAAGCTCGTGATGGCTCGTTGCTCTAGTTGGGCTTCAGGTGTTTTCACTCAGTGCCTGGCGTCATCAGTAATCCGAGGACAAGGTGGGGCGCCGAAGTGGGTTATCTCCACCGTGGCTGTCAGGGTGGGGGTCACTTCCACGGATGCTCGTGCTGTTGGTGGTTGGCTGTCTTTCCATTCTACACTCACCACTCGTTCCTCACCTAAACCGCGATCGTAGGAGGGCTGCCGGCATCAATCGTCCATGGCCAACCGGAGCTGTAGTCGTCAGCTGGACGCGGCCAAGACCCGCCCTCGCCGTGCGCGTCGTGTGCTCGGCCTCGGCAATGCAGGCCTTCCCAGGCCTTTTATCGCTTGATCTTGCCTCCGCCTGTGCGAGATGCAAGTGCACTGCCACTTCTTCCTTACGTGTACAGCCTCCCCGGTCTCCCTTCTACGACCTGCTCAGGGAGCATCTGGTCCGGGAAGATTCAGATCTCTCTTCGGATTGTCTTGGCCAGTACGTTCGTCATCGTCGATGGCTTCCACGTCTCGTATCGGTTTGTTCCAGAAAGCGGTGTCGAGCGTCATGGATCCGTCCCTGCTGAGCCCACAGCTGACATCTCCGCCTATAAATAGCACTTGGGTGTTTGTCCATGGACACTCCGGACGACGATAATTCCACGACGCAAGTCCCACGGCGGTCTTCCTGCGGATCCCGCTAGGGCTGCCTTGCCGACCTGCTATGCGGACCCTATGCTTCGGATTGCGAGGCTGTAGCATCCTCCATCCAAACGGTATCACGCGCGTTATTTCGTCCTTCATTCATATCACAGTATTTGGAACCTGGCCCGGAGGACGCGTTCGCCAGCCATGTCTGGCCAGATTTCCTTGGAAGTTTCGCTGCAGTCGGGGACACGGCGTCGTTTTAACTTTGCAGCCCCGAGCGCACCCCGAGACTGGATCCCCTCGGTTAGGTCGCTTCACGAGCACCCTGCGGTGGCAAATTTCCGGAGCTTCACGCCCTGCACATCGCCCGTCTTCCGTTGAATGCTGTGTCGGTTGCCGCCCACGTCGGCCAAAAAATTACACGGACCTCCTATACAAAATCCACAGTGCGCCACTGGTCCGTGTTTTTATTTGGTCAGCGTGCCGCCCCAGCCAAGTCGGCCGCTTCGTATGCCAAGCCACTGCGATGCCTTTGCCTCTCCTCCCGTCTTCTTCTCCGAGGCTTAGAGCCGCGTTAACTCTTGACTAGGGCTCCTTGTCCAACTTGGATGCAAGTCATCAATCACGAAAGCGCGATCGGCCGAGGAGCCGCCTGGAATCTGCAGGTCTCGGGCAGAGACCGTCGTCGAGCGACGAAGGAACCATGGAGGCGGCGAAAGGACTTCTGCACTCCTATGTCGTCAAATGCAGCCGCCGAAGCATAGTTTTCACATGCATCCTGTTACTGCTATACTATGTCGGCCATTATTTGCTTGGAGGCCAGTCGAGATGACGGCCTGCATATTTATTCTGTCCCTTTCCCAGTTGGTACCGGGTTCAGGATTTTGACCACACTTTCGCCCTGCCTCCCTCGCTGTCCTCGTCTCTCCGGCCGAGCGGATCCCACAAAGCTTTGGCTCATTGCAAACCTCTTTCAGGCAAGACCAAGTAGGAGATCATTATGCATTTCTCGCCGGCACTTGCGGTCCTTCGCTGGGCCCTCCCGCTTGCCCTCCCACTCCTGGTCACTGGGCTCGATGATGTCGGAGATGCCCCACGAAGATACGAGTACACCATCACCTGGGACAAGGGGTCTCCTGATGGCTTCGAGCGAGAGATGGCTTTCATCAACGGGCAGTTCCCGGGGCCCTTGATAGAAGCTAACCAGGGGGACAATCTCGAGATCGTGGTGACAAATAACATGCCCATGAACACCACGATCCACTTTCACGGTAAACCTCCTTGAAGCGAACCGGACATGTCCCTTATGGATTTGCTAACCGAAGTGCAATATGCTAGGCATCACCCAAATCGGAACTCCGTGGTCGGACGGCGTCCCTGGCTTGACACAGCGCCACATACGGCCGGGCAGAAGCTTCACTTACAAATGGAAGGCAGATCAGTATGGAAGCTACTGGTATCACGCTCATGCCCGCGGCCAGATCGACGACGGGGTTTATGGTGCAATCCTCATCCACCCAAGAAATAATACGCCCGACCCGTTTGGTTTCATCGCTCAGAACGCATCGGCCCTTCAAGCCATGCGGCAGGCCATGCGGAACGTCCAGCCTGTGTTGTTATCCGATTGGCGCCACCGTACGTCGGCAAAGTCGTGGGAGATCAACGTCGCCTCGGGCGCTGAGACGCCCTGCTACAACTCCATCCTGATCAATGGAAAAGGCCGGGCGGAATGCTGGTCGCGCGCCAAGATCAACCAGCTCACAACGCCGGTCCAGAGGGTCTTTCTCCAACGTGGAGGAGACACCCAGTTGACGAACAAGGGATGCCTCCCCGCCCGGTCTGTGGCGGCAGGCCTGTCGCCCGGCCTGCCGGTCAATCTGGCCGCCATCCCACCCGACATCTTCGAGAACTGCCAACCAACAAATGGCGAGCTGGCTATCATCCCGGTGACGCAGGATCCTGCTGGCGGGGGGAATTGGCGCGCCTTCGACCTGATCGGCACGTTTGGGCTCCTCACCGGCATTGTCTCCATCGACGAGCATCCCATGTACGTGTATGCCGTCGATGGAGGTTACATCCAGCCGCAGTTGGTCCAGGCCATCAGCGTGGCCAACGGCGACCGCTACTCGGTTCTGGTCAAGGCCGACCGCGCCGGTGACTTCGCAATCCGTGTGGCCTCCGCCGCCATGCCTCAGCTGATGTCGGGCATGGCCATAATGCGCGTCCAAGCTGCCAACAGCCCCGGGGCGCGCGTGTTTGTCCGAAACGATCATGGCGGCGGTGATGGTAACGGCGATGAAACGAACGGCAAGCAAAAAATCAGGAGACAGCAGACGCCGCCAGCCCCGGCTCCGTTGCCCACCTCTACGCCGTACATCAATGATGCAGGTGCCGCAATTGGGCGCAACGTCAACTTCTTCAACCAGCAGGCGCAGCGCAACTATCCCGCCGAGCCCATCTCCCAGATCGTGGCGCAGACGTTCAAGCTGAGCATGCGACACGACGGCGCGGCATACAAGTGGGCGCTCAACGACACCATCTATCCAGAATCAGCCGCCGACGCGACGCCCGTCCTCTTCGCGCAGCCGCCGCTCGGCCGCGACAACGACGTGACCATCTCGACGCGCAACAACACATGGATCGACCTCGTCTTCGAGTCCACAATCTTCCCGATGCCGCCGCACCCGGTCCACAAGCACGGCACGCACATGTACCTGATCGGCGCGGGGCAGGGCAACTTCACGTGGAGCTCCGTCGCCGAGGCCGCCCAGGCGAACCCTCAAGACTTCAACCTGCTGAACCCGCCCAAGCGCGACACCTTCCAGAGCCTGGTCGCCATCCGCGGACCTGCCTGGATCGCCCTCCGCTACCACTCGGCCGACCCGGGCCCTTGGCTCGTGCATTGCCACATCCAGGCCCATCTCGAGGGTGGTATGGCGATGGTCATCCAAGACGGCGTCGATGTATGGCCCAGGGTGCCGTCCGAATATCTCGCCATGGCCTGAAACCACTCCCCTGACCCGTTCCTTCTTTTAGTCTATGTCCCATTCGCTCTACGTCGCCCTTACCCAACATTCTTTCTACCCCTCCGATGCCGCCGCGCTGGTAGGCACCTCGCTCCGAGTTTAACTCCGAAAAGGACCCAGCGAACAGGGTTTCAAGAACACGGTGGAATCTATGATCGTTTGGCATTTACAAAGGATAGAACATGCGGTATTAAAATTAGTATTGTACCCAGGAAGCCCTGGAAGCATTGCAAACACATGTAGTATTTAATTATCATCTTAAACTCAACCGGCTGTCCGGCCAACGCGTGTTTTACAGATTCTTTTATTGTCTTCAAGCACGAGACTGGGATTACCTCTCGAAATTGGCAGCTTATGCCGTCCAGGTCGGGCCGCACCCGCCGTCACATGCGTGGAGAAGGAGCTTTGAAGCCTAAATGGGCAAGCGGTCTGGTCTGCAGGGGACACGCCATCATCCCACATACGGCCAGGATTATTGTGAGGAAAATCCTGTCTGGGGCGTCGAGTCACTCACAGGACCCGATTTTTCGTCCCTTCTTTTTCCCACCCGTCTCCTTTCAAAGGGGCCATGGCTGTGATAAAAGGGAAACAGGGGCGGACGGACCGAGGAACCGCCGATCCTTACGCCCGGGTTGTGTAGAGTCCTGTTTGGTCCTCGTTTCTGTATGAATGTCTCGCGGCCAGATTCCCAACCCGGAAACCCGGCATCGGCACGGAAATGCCGCACAGTAATAACTTTTCCACGCTTGATGACGCCTGAGAGATTCGGCGTTGCAGACTCAAGGGCGAGGACAATGATCAAGATGGCGGATCGGTAACCTTTTCGGGTAACTCGCGCGTGCCAGCAGCGGGCATGATCCTTTTCTGGACTGTATATAACTGGGGACAAGAATCCGTGGCCTCCTTTCCTATTCTGTTGTGCGAGCTCTAGCTCGCGAAAAGTTGGAAGTCGGCAGCAAGTGAAAGAAAAACAAAACCAAAAAAGTGACGGGCCCTGCCGTGTTCCGGTGGGGACCAGGGGAATTAAATTGGGCTCTTTATAGGTAACGGAGCCAAACTTGTAACAACCACGGTAGCTTCATCTGCAAATCACCAAGCTCGCCCGTAGGCAGGATGAGATGGGGATCATCGACAGTGGAGCGTGGTCTGGCAGTGCAACCTCAACCTATCCTGGCCCAGGGACTGCGGCGAGGGCAGTGCTTGTTAAGAACAGGAGGGGAAATTGCAAGCAGTTCCGTGCAAGGTGGAGTGAGTGCTCAGTACGAAGATTTCTTTATTTTATTTTTTTCCTTTCGTCTTCGGGTTTAAGCCAGAACCTGTCGTTTTTGTAATAGAATTAAATAAGATATTCACGGCTCTTGCAAGACCTGGCTGCGCCTTTTTATTCTAGGTATCTGTTCTTTCTTCGCGGCAAATGCGTCGACCCATTGCGAGTATTTCTCAGCAAAGGGGTTCTCGACTTTGAAAAAAAAAAAAACTCAGAACCCACAAAATACAAACATCCCTAGTATCCACGCGTATCCACACCTTCGGGGACTTGTCTCTTCAAGCACAGAGAGGGGCGAGTCAATAGCAGACATCAGGTGGGAGCGAAAACCCTAGCTTGGTTGATTGGGGCTGAGCTCCAGCCAGTCGGGGGAATCACGCAGTTGTTACAGGACCGGAATCATGTCGGCGAGGCTCGAATTCCGAGAACTGCTCTGCCCAGAATACAGAATACATCGATGCCTTCAGCCCAATGGCTGAACAAGGATCATTGCATGGCGGGAGGGCACGCAGTTGCAACTGCAAGAAAAGCAGCAGAGGGTAGGAAGCCCATCAGTCAAAATAAATACACTGGCGCGCACGAGCGACACGGAGTCATTCTCGGCGCTGTAGAGGCGGCGCTGTAACATACTAGGGAGCATCTGCAACGCCCAGAAAGGCTTCGATACCTGTCATAGAGTTTTACTCGTTTGTAATGCGGGTGTTACGGCGAGAGTTGACGGACAGCTCCAAAGACTAACCTGACCCCTAAGAAGGAGGCTCACGGGGGCGAGGAAGATGAAGTCCTGATTAGCGATTCAACTTGAACGTGAGGGAACGGTGCACAGCAGCGGGGTGACAAAGGAGCAGATAGCTCCGGCTCCCTTGTCGGCGTCGCAGGCGCTTTGTTTCTTGGAAGTAGCTGCGAAAAAAGAACGAGCCAGTAGCACCCTCTTTGCATGTCCATTTACCGGGAGACGTTTGCCTCGGTTCGCGGCGTCGGTTGTATGCTAGGTCTATGTCGCCTCGTGCGGAAGGAGAGGCAAACCCTACAACCTGTTGATCAGGCTTGGATTTTCCGTGATTACGGGCCTTGGCTACACTAGAGACGCCAGGAGGGCAGACTGGGCCTTCTGCTTTTTTTTTCTTTCGTTTCTTCGAAGAAGTTGCCTACACAGAGGACGTGGAAGAGCGCAGCAATCCCCGACTCCACCATGAGCGGAATAACGCTTGTCACTTGCTAGTTTCCTTCTTCCTTTCGGCTTAGCTGCCGGTGTCATGGGCTAACTACGACTTAACAAGAGCCATCGTCAACTCCCACAGCAAGCAGTTCCAAGCTTGAGTTTTTTTTGTAGGTGTCCTTGGTTACAGCTCTCCCTCCGCTTGTAAGATCATGGCAGAAAGTCGTTTAAACACGGTATTTCGCTGTAAAGTCGGTAAGGATTGAAACATTGGGCGATGGAAGCTCGACAAAGTGTCTCGTATCGGGAAGAGCTGCGCTGTGTTATCTGACTGGATGCATGGCGGGGAGCAAAGGACTGCCCAGTACCGGCATGTGGGAGTGCGGCGTGTGGGGAAAGCCGTGGGAGTAGGGTCGAGCCGTAGGAAGGTTTGTAGAGGTCTCCGGTTTCGACAAATGGTCCCTTCCGAGACAAGTTTGTGCACTTTGGTTGCAAGAGGCTTGTGTGGGTAGAGGTTGTTCTGTTTTTTCCGTGTCTTGTGTTCCCCCTTCTCTTCCCGGAAAGCGGCTGGTGGCAGCGGGTAGTCTTGCTCGGGACGCGTTCGACTGGGCGAGAATCAACTGGGCCTTGGGCGGAGGACATCTTTGTTTGCTGTGGCCTGTGACCACGTAGTTAGCTTTTCCTGGTATCGAACAAATAAAGGACACTATCCGGGAACCAACAGCGGCGGGTAACACTAGTCTTAAAGCCTTGTGAAACCAGTTCAGTGGCTGCAGATGGGGGCCATCCCTTTCGAGTTGTCGTTTTCGGCAGACCGTAGAGTGCGTGCATGAGACGGTAGTACGGCGGCGAGCCTAGCCCAAGTGGGCGTACAGTCCTCGGGCGAGAGCATTGCGCTGGTGACGTGACCCTTGACATTGGCTGCGGAAATACGAAGCAATGACTGGGAGAATCAAACTAAGTGGTAAGGAAGACAATCGGCTTGTGTAAGCACAAAGGCCGCTCGCCGTGCCACCTAGAACTCGACGGCAGTTTCAAGCAGCAGTATTGTTTTTTTTTTTCTTCGCGGCCCGAGAAGGACACCGCCGGAGCTTCCCGGTCAGGGGCCCTGAGGATGGGCGGCGGATGTTCAGGCCTGGGGCCCCACAGCTCGCGACTTCCCGTATTCGCGTTTTGTTGCGGACTCGTCGTGTGTTTTTCCTGACACGCCTCGCTCGGTCGGGCCTTTGGGCCTGCTCACGAGTGGTAATATCACGCATCCCGGCTTCAGCTTCTTCGCCCGGAAGCCTTCCTGTCCCGGACCAAAGTGAAACGTTTTCACCCAGTCCACAACGTGGAGACTGAATAATGAGCTGAGAGGGCCGTCGTGAACTCCTAATGAATAGGCAGTAATATTCCTCACTGCCCTCTACGTACTGTATGGCCTGGGAACCCGCCGTTACGATGCCTGGCTCCCCCACCCTTGGTGTTCCCCGAGACTGACAGATAAGCTACCTACCAATAATACCTAGTGGACAGCGACACCGCAGGCGAGACCAGACACAACAGCGTGGGGAGAGACAGGCAGGAAGGTTCGGCGCAAAAGAAAGTTGGGGCCGTCGGGCACGAGCCGTCGAATGCAGAGATTGGGACATGCCTCGTTGCGTTCCCAACCCCATGGCCGTTTTATGGGGCCTTATCCGTCTTATTGGCCGTTAGGTCTTTAGCGAGGCTATGACAGTGCATATGGCATATGACCGTGCATATATGTGCATGGAAATCAGGCGGGGGTGCTATAGGATCCAGCCAACCAAAGCACGCGTGGAGCCGAGGGAATGGGATAAGGAAATGCGCAACGACACAAGCATGCAGCCAGCCGGGTACCTGGTATGTACTTTGGTTGCAGTTTAGTGGGGAATTACATGTTCATTGTTCACCGTCCTTCCATCTCATCGTGTCGAGCGGAACAGAACCGCTGGGGTAGGTCTAAGCTTTTACGAGGCGAGCGAGGGGCCCGAGCGGTATTGGCCAAGGAGGAGATGTGTGTTTCTACTGGTCCTCGGCGGGTGGAAGCAGCAAATCGAGCGAAGTCAGCGGGGACGCGGGCAAGATCCAAAGCTGCCATGGCTGGATTTGGAGCGTTGGTGTGACCAGTAATTTGACTTTTTGCGACATGAGAAAAAATAAAATAAAATAAAATAAAATAAAATAAAATAAAATAAAATAAAATAAAAACATTTTGGCGTTCCGCCTTGGGCGTCGCCACTCAAGGAATTCGACATGTTTTTTTTTCTAGAAATCTTTGCGATGGAAGTGGGCGGTCGGACCGGGCCGCTTGCCAAAGCACGCGGGTCATTTCGAAAAAGCCGTTGATGCAAGCGTTTCGGGTTCGTCAAAGGCGGCGGCTGGCGTAGGCTTCATGCCTGAAATGGAAAAAGTTCCGAAAAATGTACCACGTTGATGAGGCGGCTGAGATGGAATGGGAGGTCTGCGGTCGTAGGTCCGACGGATGGCTTGGGGGTTTGGGAGCTGCGGGAGCTGCGGGAGCGAGAGAAAATGGCATCCCAGACTGCAGCAATCAAGCAACGCATCACCCCACCCTTACTCGCCCAGCGGCGCCCAACCCGACCCACCTCCTGCATTCGCTCTCGGCGCCCAGCCTGTGACCGTGGGCTGTTTTGCGGGTGACTTTTATTGCAAGGTATGTAGGGCCGCGCAAAATCTGGTTATCAATTGGTTAGGTCATCCTATCCACGACATCCAGGGTGTGCCTGGTTCGCGTCTTCCCTGGGGGTATGGACCTAGGTGTAGACTACAAACACGAATACGCTGCAGCCCTACCCGCGCCGACTGGCATCCGGGGAATCCGGGGAATAATGACATCACCCGGCGTTGCGAACAGACGGGACGAAAAACATGCAACGGATAGAGTTGAGACTGTCAATTAAACGAGGGATCGTAACTCGTGATCGTGGTATAACCTTTGGGTATCACACCCCCAAGCAGTGCTAACGAACACAGACGTTGGACCGACCAAGATGTCGAGCGCAAAAAACACATGTACTGGCCAATAAAATATTACCTTCCTCCATTCACCATTACAAAACAACGCCAAACCAACAATGGACGACCTCGAAACCAGGGGAGCTTTTTGTGTAGTATAAATTCCACGCGGGCGCGATGAATGCTCGGCTGTCACGCCTGCGGACCGCATGCGGTGTGTGTCTTGTGTGCCGGATTCGGCATTCTGCTGCTCCTGCTGCTGACTTAGACGGCAGCGGCGCGGTTGTCGGTGGAGTGGTGCTTGGTGCCGACGGCGGGGTCGCCAGCGACACGGCCGGCGTAGTGGCCCTCGGCCAGGACGTTGACGGCGGCGAAGAAGAAGGGGATAAAGCTAAAGGCCATGACGGTGTGCTTGTAGGCGCAGCGGCCAAAGGGGCCGGCGAAGGCGCCGAGGCACATGGTGTCGGCATAGCTGTCGGTGGCGACGACGAAGGCGGCCAGCCAGAGGTACGAGAAGATGAGGTTGAGCGGGTGCAGGAAGCCGCGGCGGGCGTCGGAGCGCGAGAGCAGCAGGGCGACAGGGTAGACGAGCAGGGTCAGGGTCGCGACGACGATGAGGTACGTCAGGTGGCGGCCGCCGCTGTCCTTGATGATGTCGATGAACCAGGCCGTGATGCCGAGCACGATCATGGACGACACAATGATCAGGAGGTTGCTGAAGAGCAGCAGCGGCGTGAGGATGCCGGAACCGCGAGTGTAGACCATTCTGTCGGGTGGGGAGGTGTTTTTCTTTTTTTGTTTGGCCGAGGGTTATGCGACAGGGGAGAGCTCGGATCGGCACGAGGCACGACAAGCCGCGGGTCTGCTGGTTACTGACTGGTGTAGTTAGGGAAGAAGTCTATTGTGAAGCGAGGCTCTCCAAAAAATGGTGGAAGCTGTGGATGGATGGATGGATGGATGTTGTTTGTTGATGGTGTAGGAAGCAAACCTCTCCCGACAGAATTGGACGACTGGTGTTCCTATTATACGTCAGCCAGCGACGGTAAAGCACAAAGGGCGAAGGGCGAAGGCGCGACCAGAGAAAAAGTCGTGATGTCACCATCGCCGATTCCAGAAAGGCCAGACGGAAGCACCCCTGCCCTGCAGCTCTGCGCTGTAACTGAGCCGTGCATGCTGGACGGAAAAGGGCGTCATAGACAGGCGGGGGATCTGCGGAACGTCAAGGGAGCTAGACGTCCAATCAGTGCAGGCGCTACCGTGCGTGTGACGATTTGGCGCAATGCCGTGCGTGCAGGCGGCCGGTCTAGGCGTCTGGAAGCTGCAGTGGCGGCAGGGCTTCCAGTAGCTTCTGGCTGCCAATCTCCTTCTCGCCGTCGTGCGACGATCAAATGGGAAGGCACGTCATTCTGGTGAGAGCATGATGATGCTTTCCCTTCGCTTAGCAAGCGAGTCATGGAGCGTTTGCTCCGGGCTATTGTCTGAGTAAGGACCGGCGCACAAGGCGCCATTATGACATGGCTGTCGCAGAATCATGATGCAAGGCGCGGTCTGCGACTCGCTCAATAAGGTCCCCATGTCCTGGCAGTCGTTCTGTTGGGCAGCAAGACATTGCCTGCCTGCCTGCCTGCCTGCCTGCCCGCTTGATTCAAATATCGTGCGTTGAGGGCAAGCGATGCGACCAAGGGCAGGCGAAGCAGGAGTAGGCGAGAAGGGAAGACTCCATTTGCGGACTGGCTTTGTGTCAGGTTTGCTGGAAAAAAAAAAGCATGTTCTTCGGTGTGTCTTTGGAGTGCCGCAGTGCCTGGGACCTGGCCACCAAGGATCCCAGCCCAAAGTGCGTGATCCGGCAGCAGCGGCCCAAGCTCGTTTCTCTGACGTCACGACTTGTTTAAAGTGGCTGAACACACCATACCAGAACAAGTTACCGAAATTTCACCGCCCGACTCTCAGCCCCGATTATTCAGCCGACAGCAGGGTCAGGCGCAGCGATTGATTGGCTGCTTAGGTCGCCGTCTTTCGCCCTGCAATTTCAAGTCCTCCAGTCAAATGGAGTGCTGACGGGCAGGCGCCCTGAGCTTCGATTTTTTGGGTGCTGATGCCAACGAATTTCTCTGTCTGGTCTGGCCTCTTCCTGCCGAGGCAGAGTCGACTGTTCCTTGAAAGCTTCTTTCAATATTACCCAAAATAGCACCTCCGCGAATGCAAGCCGTCGACATGTCAGCTGGGGATTGGAGATGCTGTTTTTCTGCGCCCTAGAGGCACCCCATACACGGTACCGACCGCCTCGCGGATCTCAGTCGGCAGCCGGGCGGCACTTCTTATCCGCTCCGTGCGATTTACCGCGATGCTCCACGCGACGGGTGGGTGGTTGAGACGGTGCCTTGCCTCAAACGGCAACCCCGTCGCAAAGGATCAGCATTCCCACCCAATGGCCGGAACTGTTTTCCGGGAGAGACCGCACTCACTGGAGCATAGCTCGCCGGCCAGTGCCGGCTTGTAATAAACGACGCTAGTCTGTTGCCAACCTGAGGACAGGGCAGCCCCGTCGAACACGTTCGCCAGTGACTGTCGTCGGATGCGGAATCCCAGGCGAGCTGAGGAGGATCCTACCAGGCAACTATGCACTTGGTCCGTTTTGGGCAATTCCCAGCAAGCTGAACCCTAGAACTGCCTGCAAACTGACCAGCTGCCAAAGTAGGCTCCTGTCGCAACACCTCTCCTTGGACCTATAATCCACTCTCATCTACGGGACGCTTTGACATCCGACTACCGTGCTGCGATGCCATACCCACCTACCCCATTGATTCTTCCTTTCACCCGAGCACGTGCGCTGTAGCCGCCCCCAGATAAGGTTGGGGTGGTAGAACATTGATCTGCCCGAGCTCCAAAAGTTCACCCCCACATGCCCACTTTCTTTCCGCAACGCTGGACCTCGAAAATATATCGACCAGTCCAGAATCTGTTGGTCTGTCACCAAGAAAGAGTCTGGCTTCTACGGTAATTGCTGAGGAGGGGGCAAGCCAATACCGAAGGGTCGCTTAGAAAACAAGAAGTAGAAAAAACGGAGAAAAGGGCAAATTATGCAGGCTCTAGCGGCATGGTGGATTTGGACCCACGACTTGGCACCGCATCCACGCCCTAAGCATCCAGAAGCGGCTCCCCTTCCGAGCACGAGGTTGGTGGGCACAGACAGATCGAGATGGCTGGCCTCGACCGGGGAGATAGCTGCCAATCACAACAGGCCATGGGGTGGGTTGATGGGGAGATGTCGGCGCTGGCAAAGCACTGCAAGCCCAGTTATCTCGACGATTGACAAGCGACAATGTTACGCCGGTGAGTCTCCTTTTTGTGACCTGTCAAACGTTTTCTTAGCAGACAAGAGCCGGCGAGTGGGAGTGTGTGGTGGTGTGTGCTGCGTGGAAGGCTCCACGACCGGGACGGGGACCCATGCAGGCGGCCTGTTCGCGTTCGTTCCCATTGGAGGGTTTCGTCCCGGAAGACGCACCGTCATAGCCGCCAGGCTTTGACCGTTGTCATCATGACGTGACCGAGCATGAGAGCCTTTCGAATCCCTTCACGGACTCCACTCGGTCAGTAGGGATTCGACTCCCTCACTTTTACCAGCACGTTTCGCGGTGGACATGTGCAGTATTTTTAGAACTTGGCTTTTTTTTTTTTTTTTTTTTTTTCGTCCCCGTCTGCCCTTGCTGCTCCTCCGCGCCCAAGCATGCTCCGCTAAGGTGCTGACCTAGGCCCCAGAGCAAGCTCGTCTCCAGGGCATCGGGTGTATCCAGCCGTTGGACGGTAGATGGGGTCGCAAGGGGACAAACACGAGGAGTGGATTGGTCATGAGGTGAGCACAATATAGCTCAGGGACCCTGTCAAATTCTAGCGGACTGCTTTCCGGGCTCCTCCTTGCCCAATCGCTGTCCTATATCGCCCGGGTCTGTATCGTATAGCCGAAAACAGGGTCCAGGAACATGACAGCCGTTGCCCAGTGCCGTTGTTATAACACAAATCATGATGCATGCTAGACGGCCCGGCAATAAAAAAAAAGGGACCGAGCCCCGAAGCCCAGGGCGCAAACCGAGTAGAAACAAAACGGCCTGGCGCCATCCGAGCAGGCTACGAGACGGCCCACAATCCGCGCGACGGCATCACCATGCTGATCCATCGGGTAAAGCCTTTTTGGCTGAGCTGGCTTTATTTCCCCTTTGGACCTAGTTCCCCGAAGAAACCTCCGACTGACACCGGGCAGACTTCCCAGCCCTGTCGCCATGTATCTAGAACACGAAAGATGGACTCCCGCGTTTCCAGCGTGTAGGCCGTGCCCTGTGGTGTGGATGAGTGGGTTGCTGGGCTGCCAGCGCTGGGTGCCCATGTGGTGTCGGGCGGCATGGGAAGGAGCATGGGGTGTAGAAAGGGTGGCAGACCAGGGATGGGGATCGTGATGGAAGGGTTGGACCCCCACCCCTCTCCTTGACTCTGGGTTGGATTTTCAGGGTCCATCCGGCCTGGGAGGTGAGCAGTGCATGATTCGGGCCAATGAGCCTCGTGCCACCCCTGGAAGTCCTCCTCGCCCCGCGACCGCGAGGCCAGCATGCATCCTCTTCTACCGGTCGGGGCACCAATCTCTCCCTCTCTACTCTCTCCGTCGTCGCCCGACAGCCCAGAATCTGGCCGAACTCTCTGGAATGAGCTGGTGAAACTGCAGATGATGTCACCAGACAAACGGCTGTCTCCTGCCTTTCGGTTATTAATGATGTTGGTCCCCAGCGAGCAGCTAGCCATGCTCGGACCCATTGGCCTAACACATTCGAGTACAGGACAAACCTACCACGGGAGCCAAGCATCTGGGTGGGGCCTCCGGGAAAAAAAGAAGACGAGAAGAGGAAGGAGATTGGCAGAGAAAAAGGAAGAAGAAGAAGAAAAAAAAAGCGGAGGAGGAGAAGACAGGGCCTTAGCGTCGAAAAGCGAACGCTTTAGGCTAGCTACACCGGCGGCGGCCGAACCATTGTACGGATTGACAGGCACTCCGGGGCAGGAACAGGAGCAAGCACGGCCGCGGGTGGATGGGTAGGGTTTGGGCGCGTCAGTCTGTGGGTAGGTACAGGTAGGTTCCATTGTCGTGTGCGTCGTGGCCACTCGCCCGAGATTCGGGAGCCGAAAAACAGCCAGGCCACACAGAACCACGGCTCGCAACCCGACATATCCTCACACACCCCCTAGAGTGGATGCGCACACACACACACCATCGGAGATGGCCCCGGTAGGCAACCACACCCTGACTACATACCACATATGTATTTGATGCTCTGGAACCCTGCGGATTTACTGCCGCGCTCGCAACCACCTTCCCAGTCCCTGCCGCCCAACCTGCCACAGCAGCAACACCAGCCGGCCCAGGGCCCCAGGGGCCGACTACACAAGACGCCTGATCCGCCCGAGACGACAGACGGCATAACTGGCACAAAAAAAGCTGCTGTCCTGCACATCCCGCCCTCCGCATTGCAAGAACAGCGAGCAGCTTCAAGACCAGACAACTTGGAGTCGAGTCAGGCCTTTTTTTTCTTCTCACTGTTGTATCTCGTCTCTTATCCGCGGCGATGGCGATGAGGAGAGGCACCACCACCGGCAAGGCGTGCAGTGGCTGCCGCAAAAAGAAGCGCAAGGTCAGCAGATTTCACCGTCCAAGTCACCAACACGCGGGTCTCATCTTGCTATTTTCCGGATGCCGCGGATGGGCACCACACCACCGTCGTTAGATCCGCTGATGCAGTTCCAGTAAGCTGGAGAGAGCAAAAACAGAGAGGCGGATAGAAGAGTCCGATGTTGTGGCGGCCCAAAATTTCCGCTTTTTTTTTTTTTCTTTTTTCTTTGTTGCTCTCTCCGTTCGCCCGCACACCCGCCCACCCTCATTTTCCCAACATAAACTTTAGCGCATAGGCCGGAACTTGCTGACTTTCGAGGCGGGCAGTGCGATGGCCTCACCCCCTGCTCCAACTGCCGCGCCAGGCAGGACCAGTGCATGTACAACCAGACGCAGTGGACGTCCAAAGACGGGCTGCGGTCCGAGATCCTCGAGTATAAGAAGCGTGAGGCCATCACCGAGACCGTCATCGACGCCCTGCGCTCCCCCACCCGGGGCGGCCCTGTCCTCGAGCAGCTGCAGCGCGGCGAGTCGCTGGTCGAGATCGAGAGCAAGCTGGTGGGCGGCTCCGCGCGGGCGTCGTCGTCGACATCGACAGGCAGAAGACCCCATTCCGACATAGACGTGGACCTCGATCCAGATGCAGAGGGTGAATTCGAGGACGGCGGCGCCGGGGCGGCCGACCCCGACGACTCGGAGATGAGAAGCCCGTCGCCCATCTCGCACGCCGGCTCGGCCTCGGCCGCTTTACCCCCTCCTCCTCCTCCACACGCCAGCACCAGAAGCAGCAGCAGCAGCATCACCACGGCCCCGGCCGCCCCTGGCGCCGGCGCCCACTTCTTCCCGAGACACTGGGGCGAGATCTACCTGTCATCCGGGTCCGCCTCGTCGTCCCCGCTGGCTTCCGCCTCGCCCTCGGTTCCCTCGCCGCCACCCCATCCGCAGCCACCGCAGCACCACCGCGTCGGCGGCGGCGGCGGCCTCGATTCGTCAAAGAAGCAGCCGACGACCTTCTCGCTCGCCATGATGGAGCGGATGCTGGTCCTCCTCTTCCGGTGGGAGTGCCCGCCGCTAACCATGATCACCAAGGAGGCCTTCACGGCCGACTTTGTCGTCGGGCGCCAGAACAGGTACTGCTCGTGGCCGCTGATCTGCGCCATCGCCGCCGTCACCAGCAGGCTGCGGGACCCTCCCGCGGGCGTGGATGGCCTCAAGACCCCGACCAACGAATTTCCCGGCTCCGGCTCCCCGAGCACCTCGACCACCCTCGAGGGCACCCCTACGGCCGCCGGATCGACAGCGACGAGCCCCGGCCCGTGCTCGACGACGACTGCCGATGCCCTATACGAGCTGTCGGGGCCGCTGTACTTTGAGCAGGGGTGCAAACTGCTCGCCGAGCAGAGGCAGTGCGAGAGCATGGCCGACGTCCAGGCGCTGGGGCTGTTGTCTCTATACGAGGTGCGCAACGGCAACGAGGCTTCGGCTAGGGTTCTCGCCCAGCGCTGCCTGAGAGACGTCAGTGCCATCCGCGGGCGTGGCACGGTTGAAGACGGCACATTCCATGCCGCTACCGCCGAGACGTATGCTGGAGCGTTCTGTCTTGCGAGGTGAGTCAAGATGCTGGATGGGGAGATGCAGACAAAGAGGCAGAAACGGAAAGCATGGGGGGGAAAGATCAGAAAAGAAGAAGAAGAAGAAGTGAAAAGGCATGGCAGCTGTTGGACTTTCAAAAAGGCGCAGCAGTTGATGACGGGAATTTGAAGAGACGATTCAAATATCTAACCGCTTCCCGCCTCTAAAGCATGCTAGATCTCGTCACCTACTCCCAGCCGGGCGCCTCACGCTACCTGGCCTGGCACGCGCCGGGCCAGTTCGAAGACGGTCACCAAAGCAGCCTGGCAACCCAGGCCGGAACCGACCAGAACATCAAACAAGAGATGGGCCACCATCATCAGCAGCAGCACCCCAGCGGCAGGGCACCAAGCCCCGGAGGATATCAGCAGACACCGGCGTCCGCCTTCTCGACGAGCGGCGGCAAGAGGGTCGAGACGTTCTCGGACGTGGTGGTGCAGATCACGACGCTGGCGTGCTCGCGCATGAACAGCATACAGCTGGGCCACTTGGATCCCGGGGACGACTCCGGGAGCGTGCTGGACATTTACGAAAAGTGCCTCGAGTGGTACAACTCGGCCCTGGCGATGGTGCAGGTCGGGGCCGGGTGGACGACGTCGAGCCTGTTTCTGCAGTAAGCTTTTGTAAATCCGCACCCCGTCTGACTCTTTGGAGGTGCTGGTATTGTCTGAAGTCAAAGTCGACGAGTTGCCATACCCGCACAGACACTTGTTGTTGTCAAAAGCCAAAACCAAAGAACTGACTAAACCGCACGCATGACAAAAACGCAAACATAAAAAAACAGCATGTTCTACCACTTCTCCCTCGGCGTCCTCTTCCGACCCCTCCTCGACCGGCCGTCCCTCGTCTTCCGGACGGGGACCATCTCGCCGCGTGTCATCTGCGCCGAGTCCGCCCAGGCCGTCCTGGCGCTTGCGCAGTCGTTTTCGAAGCTCTTCACGCTCCAGCGGACGCCGACGTTTGTCCCCTATTTCGTGTACGCCGCGGGCTTGCTGCAGATGGAGCTGGAGCTGGTGACTGGAGGGCAGGAGCCGTCGCATCATCGCCACCACCACCACCACCACCACCACCAATACCAGCATAACCAACCCCAGTTCCAGCAGCAGCAGCAGACGCTGAAACAAGAGCACCAGCAGCACAACAGGCCGCAGCTGGTGCGCCAGGGTTCGGACATGGTGTCGGGCCCGCTGGGGACGCTGAAGCTGGGATCTTCGGGCGTTGTCGCCATGGCGCAGCAGCAGCAGGATGCTCAGCCGCGCACGACCGAGGGGGTGGTGCTGGACTACCTTGCTGTAATGGGGCAGTCGCACCCTGCCGCGGCCGAGGCGCTGGATGACTTGCGGAAGCGGTTGCTTGGCGGGTAATTCAAGGTGGGTAGACAATGTTAATGGAAGGGAATGGGGATTGGGGAAAACAAAAGCCTTGTTTTGTTTGTTTGTCTTTGGCAAAGCCCCGTCTGTCTGGGAAGGTTGGGTGACGACAGACTTTTCCTTGTCGTAAGCTTATGAACCAACCCGAAGCAACACGAATGCAGAGATTTTGTGCCCCTAAACCATGCCACCATCTACTGGGAAGACGAGCAAACGGGACCTAGCGTCTAGCTCCGTAGATAAAGTCGCAGCCTGGAATGGAAAAACGGTTGGGTCCAAGTGTCGGAAAGATTAGTGCTTCCGGTCCCGGAGGCCGGTGATTGATGGCGCGGCCTAGTGGATCTGTCCTTGATGGCTCGTTGGTGGAACCGTGGAAGTGATTTTCCTTTCGCCGCCTAGATTCTGCCGCTACCCCGGGCCTATGCATAAGAAGATGGGCGTTTTTGGAGAAGTTCGTGATTTCAGCCGAGTCTGTGTCGCCGGTGAGACAATTCCGGTGTCGGGACCAGGGATGTTCTCTTGGAGGGTGTCGAGGTTGGTCCTGTTTTTCTATCCATCGACACAAGGGCTGGTCTCCCTGCCGGCCGCGCGCTTTGGAGCTCATAGTAGGCTCTCGAGCTCGGACTGGCGTCCAGATGCTTGCCGTCCTTCCGGACCATCGAAGCCGTTGACGGAGCCGCAACTGGACGTGGAGCGGTAGCCTGGGCCGACGGCCTCTTTCTCCATCCCGGGCCAGATGGACGCGGCCCGACGAAAAGACGTTAGCTCGACGGATATCCGTCTGCTCACACCCTTTCGCGGAGATGGCAGACGCTGCAGGCGACGAGAATGTATTTTTCCCATGGCCGCCCTCCGATATTCCGATAGGCAACCTGGGTGTCAGCCATGGCATGCAGTACCAGCCGCCGAGAACAACCTCTCACCGTGAACCAGTACATTCGTACAGGTGCGGAGGTACGGTCGCAATCGAGCGTGGAGCGTGGAGCATGATGCCCAGTGCTTTCCACACGACTGCGGTCTAGACTCGGGATTGCCATTGACACCATGGTCTGTCTGCCGGACCCCGGAGTTCCACGCTCCCCGACGCGTGTGGAAGCTCCGACGACAACTTGCAGCGAGAATCGCTTAGGGATTTTGCAGCCGACGAGGGCTTTCGGCGCTGCGAGGCTCCGGAGGCGGCCAAACGCGGGAGAAGACATCTTGCGCCTACGGAATCGGGAGATGGAAGAAATGGTGGCTGGGCTCGTTAGTTTGTACCGTGGTTCAGGATTTGGATGCCTTCGGAGTGGTGTTGGGCCGCTGATTACTGCTGAACTGACAGCCATGCAGCTAGCGATCGACGATCGTCATCGTTCGTTCAGAGGCATCCGGCACACACCCCCTCGCCAAGCCTCATCCGCACCGTTTACCTCCCCTTGCGTTTTGTGGCGCCGGCTCCAAAAAGCCAAGCGGGCTGACGTCCTCCGCCTTCCGCATCTCGACTCAACATTCGAGGCGGAAAGGGCGAAGGAGCGAAGGGGTGGCCAAGATTGGTGGCTTACACATGGAGATGGCCAAGGTGTGTTTCACGAACCCCGCAGAGTCTTAACACCCTTTTTCGATATTAACCTGCATGGTTCCGCGAGCCGCTCGTGCAGACAGCCTGCAGGCCCGACCTTTTTGGTCCAGGCGAGGCGCGCATCGCAAGGTGTAGTCCCGAGGGAACGAGTTCCCAAACCGCACACCGGGGCCGAAAAAAAAACACCCATGACTGTCTATTCTCCGACCCGCGTTGGTGGGTGCAACCACGGATCATTGGCAGCGGCTGGAAAACACCCCGCGGCAGGGGGATTCGTTCATTGGCCAGGTCGTATGGAAAGGATATTGCTCTGCAGGAAACGGACGAACGCTCACCGAGGAGTTCGGAACGCTGTCGACAAGGGAGCGTGTTTCTGGGGATGGGGACGGTAGACGGCAGACAGACGGCATACTGGGATGTGTCTGGTGGCAGAGCATATGGATACGAAGAGACTCTACGGGTATTAAAGGCATCGTGATCGAACCCGAGCTGGCCGTTTTGAAAGAGAAGAAGCAACGGCCCAGCCAGCCCCTCGTCTCTGACATCGCCAACCCCTCGCCCATCAACCGGTCCCACTCCATCCACCCCAATCAAAGCAAAATGCGCTTCGCCCTCACAGCCGCCTCCGCCGCCGCCTCGCTGCTGCAACTCGCGGCGGCGCAGGCGCAGCCGGCCGACGGGTTCCATCTGGCCAGCATCAGCGCGTCGTACTCGAGCGGCTGCCCGGCGGCCGAGACGCTGCGGCTGGGCCTGACGGCGAGCGCCATGACGGTCGACTACTACGCCATGGGCACGGCGGCGTCGCGGCCGGCGGCGTGCGTGGCGCTGCTGGACCTGGGCGCCGTGCCCGACGGCTGGCGCTTCGCCGTCGACCAGGTGCGGCACGAGGGGCACGTGCGGCTGGCGGCGGGCGCGGCCGACGTGTCGACGCAGTTCAGCCTCGGTATCACCAACAGCCATGTCGTGAACGCGCAGGAGGGAGTGGCCAACTTTAAGTGGAGCGTCAACTCGGGGTATTTTGTAAGTTTTGCCTGTTGACTTCGATTGCATATTATCCTTCACCGAGCTGACAGCAACAACAACAACGCAGGGCACCTTCAACAAAAAGCTCGACTGGGCCGACAACAGCGACGTCGACTCCGATTTTAACCTCGTCGTGGCCCGGGCCGAGCCGAACCGGCTGTGGTCGCCGTGCTTTGCGGGCCCGGACGAGCGGCGCAAGACGCAGCTGTCGATGCAGACCTTCTTCTTCTTCGACAACGCCACCGACGCCGCCGGCCAGGGCTACTTTGGCCGTGCTGGCGACGGGCCCGCCCTGCGCACCACGGTGCCGCTGGTCTGGGAGAAGTGCGACCCGGCCTCGTCGCCGTTTGAGAGCTGGGGACGGCACCTGCGTGTTGACGGGCCGTGCAAGTAGAGGTGCCAATCGGCCTTTTTAGGCTGTAACGGGGGAACATTTTCGGGGCGCCTCGTAATTCTGCTGGCGAGTCCAGGATGGGAATACTGTAGGAACATGCCTGGGATCGATGTAGTAACCGCGTTGTGAACAATGCAAATCCATTTCAGCATTGGAATGACCATCTGCCAGCTCCCTTGTCCGCCACAGGCGGGGAGATTGATGCCCCGACCGCGGTTGACCCGCTCGCAGATCGTGGGGCCAGTGGCTTGGCATGTCCGATTCCAAGATCCCGGTTGGGCTGTTTTAGTATGTGGGGATCGAAGCTTCGAAATTGGACAAGCAACAGCACGGACCAGGCCATCAAATTCTGCGATGTGGAAACAAAAACCCATGAGGATGTCGGTTTGAAGGGCGGTCTGTTCTGCAAACGCCATTGCGCGAACCACCAACAATCTACTACGGACGAGCGACTTCTCGTCCACGTCAATCCACTGCGGCAATCATGGCTGGAAAGGTGAAATACGAGTTTGCTGGCCCGTAAGTACCCCAACCCCAGGCTTCCCGCAAAAGACGCGACGCGTTCCAGTGGAAGTCTGGTCCAGTGCCACAGCACTCCATCCTCACTTCAGCTGCTGACCCTGCGGACCAAACAGCCCCGGCGCCACGGCCATCGTTTTCGGCCTGCCCGTCCTGCTGTGGGTCTTCTTCTTCGCCTGCAACGACGTCACGGGCTGCCCCGTCCCGTCGCTGCTGAGCCCGCGCACGCTTAGCTGGGACAAGCTCAAGTCCGAGATTCCCTGGCCTGCCGACGGCCTCCGCGGCTTCGTCAGCTGGGAGGCCACTGGCTGGCTGCTGGCCTACTACTTTTTGAGCCTGGTCCTCCACGTCGTCCTGCCGGCCCAGGAGGTCCTCGGCACCAAGCTCAAGGAGTCTGGCCGCCCGCTCAAGTACCGCTTCAATGGTGAGTCGCCTCGCTGCCTCTATGAGCTGCTGAAATGTCTGCACAGACCTGCTAACGCCTCCCAGCCTTCTCCGCCACCATCGTCCATCTGATCGGCTGCGCCGTTGGCACGTACCTGCAGGGCGCCAACTTTGTCGTCTGGACCTTCATCTCGGACAACTACCTGCAGCTGCTCACCGGAAACATCATCCTGGCCTTTGTCATATCGACCTGGCTTTACGTGAAAAGTTTCTCCGTCAAGCCGGGCGACCCCGAGCTTCGCGAGCTCGCCGCGGGAGGCCACACTGGCAACTTGATCTACGACTTCTATATTGGCCGCGAGCTGAACCCCCGCGTCACGCTTCCCATCTTTGGCGAGATTGACATCAAGACCTTCCTCGAGATGCGTCCTGGCCTGACCGGCTGGATCCTGATGGACCTGGCCTTCATCGCCAAGCAGTACCGCACATACGGCTACGTGTCCGACAGCATCGTCTTCACCGCCATCGTCCAATCCTTTTACGTCCTCGACGGCCAGTACCTCGAGCAGGGCATCCTGACCATGATGGACATCACGACCGATGGCCTCGGCTACATGCTGACCTTTGGCGACATCGTCTGGGTGCCGTTCCTGTACTCGACCCAGTGTCGCTACCTGTCCGTCTACCCGGTCCACCTGGGCGTCCCCGGCGTCGTCGGCGTCACGGCCGTCTTCCTGCTGGGGCTCTACATCTTCCGCGCCGCCAACACTCAAAAGAACGTGTTCCGCACCAAGCCCGACGACCCCAGCGTCAAGGGCATGTCCTACATCCAGACCAAGCGCGGCACCCGTCTGCTCACCGCCGGCTGGTGGGGGCGCTCCCGCCACATCAACTACTTTGGCGACTGGCTGCAGGCCTCGCCCTTCAGCCTCCCCACCGGCATCGCCGGCTACCTCATCCTCCCCGGAGGCGTGGCCTTTGCCGGCGCTGGCGCGACCATGCTGGACGGGCGCGAGGTTGTGCAGGACGCCGCCAGGGGCTGGGGCATGGTGTTTACGTATTTTTACGTCCTCTACTTTGCCGTCCTCCTCATCCACCGCGAAGGCCGTGACGATGCCGCCTGTGCCGAAAAGTACGGCGACGACTGGGTCAAGTACAAGAAGGCCGTGCCGTGGAGGATCCTGCCTTATGTCTACTGAGAGTCATGGCGTCTTCTCAGGGAAACTTTGCCGAATGGTGGGCAGTTTTCATCTTTGGCTATGCGCATACCCCAGGGCTTGGGAGGCTTGGTTCTCTTTTTCTTGGCCGAATTCCATCACACCTGGAGGCAGCCCCTTCCCGGGTACACGGCAAGCTAGGAAAGCACCTGATTTCTCGACCCTACCTCCTTGTTGATACTTTTAGCAGTCATTGTTTCCCGCATAGATATCGGGTTTTCCCAGTGAATCAAGATCCTTCGTGCGCCTCGCCCGGGTAAGATTACCCCTGAGCTCCACTGCACGGCACACCCGGCACCATAAGCACCGCAGAGCCGGAGGAGCCCTCGCCCTGCATGCACATCTCACATGTAAAAAAGGGACAAGGTTAGTTTGGGCGTCACATGGCATGAATATTGACAGAAACCCGACTACGATTGCTTTCCAAAGTCCGTGCACCCCCGCCGTTTTCACAACCTAGCTACCTTTCCAACAGCGAAAAAAGATATGCAATAAAACTTCGTAACCCTACCCCCTGGGACAGCATGCCGTTCAGAAACGACCCGTGAACTTGGCATTCCTAGTCACCGCCAGGAACGTCAAGCTCCAGAGCTGCACAATATCCGACTCGGTGCTGCTCAGGGCACCGAGGTCGACAAAGTTGAACTTGCCGTTGCCGTACGCCCACGACCAGACCTCGCCGCTCAGGTGGTTCCTGTTGGCGTCGATCGAGTCCCACAGCTTGTTGTAAGCCTTGTGCAGGTTGCCCATCACGAGTTCGTCGCTGCAGAAGGCGGGACTGCCGGCGAGGCCGCCGCACCGCGAAAGCTGCAACTCGAGCCCGCGCGCCATCATGGCCAGCTGGAAGCTCCACTATTTATTTTTGCACACACAAAAGTTCCGTCAGGCCAGTCCAATGTTTATCCACGGTGGCGATAAGGGAGACTGAATAGGTTTAGGTTAGGTTAGGTTAGGTTAGGTTAGGTTAGGTACTTACCACGACAGTCCCGTGGTAATCCTTGGTGGTCCAGGTCGAGGCGTACCAGGCAGTGTCCCCTTGGCCAAAAGCCGGGTTCGCCACCACGATGCCCACATCGGTCATGAGGCCGGCCGGGAAGGTGCGGAGGATGGACTTGGCCGTGTCGTCCAGCAGGGCCGACAGCTGCGCGTCGTCGGTGCCGTTGACCAGGAACAGGCGGAAGGCCGTGTTGGTGTGCATGACCTGGACCTTGCGGACGCCTCGGTCGCCCTCCAGCGCGATGGCCGGGAAGCCGACGTCTCCCTCGATCGAATCGGTCTGGTTGGGCCCGGAGAACCAAGCCGCGCGCGATTAGCCGGCGACGAGCTCCTTGGCCGCGGCCTCGGGGATGGACACGTCGAAGAACGGCAGCGTCTTGTCCTCCCAAGCGGCCGCGTACTCGTCGGCCAGCCTGGCCCACAGGGCCGATCGTTCCGGGGGAAACAGTCCCGCCCGGGCGAGGGACGCGATGGCCCTCAGGGCCGCGGGGGCGAGGGCCGTGTTCACGTCGAACGGGACGCGGCCGCCCCCGAGCCCGGTGTGGCTGTCTCGCCACTTGCCGACGGGCACGCCGGCCTTTAGACGAATCAGGTTTTCCACAATGGGCTCGGACGCGAAGGCGGCCGTGTTGGCCATTATCTGCTCGGCGACGCGCAGCGCCATGTCGCTGTACGTCACCCCGGCCGCCCCGTCCTTGGCGAAAAAAGTGACTTTCGTTGCCAGGAAGACCTTGGCCCTGCCGGCTCCCACGCTCGACTGCACCAAGTACTTTTCCATAAGAATAGGAAGGAAATATGCCGTATCAACCTGGCTCTCGCTCCTAGATTAGCAATCAGAAATAATGAAGGGGAGGGAAACGAGCGCACCATTGCGTAGTCGCACTGGGGTTCTGTGCTGTTGATATTTCTCTGCAGGTTTGACCAGGTCGCGTAGTCACTGCCGCCAAACCTTGTCAGCGAATTTCTATAAACTCCTTTTTTCCCTTTCCGGCCCGAGTGAGGACAAACCCGACGACTTCCTCGTGGCAGACTGAGCCGTCTCTGCTGTCCACGCGGTCCAAGACGGAGCCGAGCACGGCTTCGATAGCGCTGCCGTCGCCTTCGCCGAGGACGGGTTGCAACAGCAACGCAGAGATCATGGAGTCCCGGCCAAAGTAGGTCAGAAACCGCCACGTTCCTGCCAGCAGCTTGCTCTTGTAGGAGAGGAAGGTGAGCGACTGTAGTTGAGCCGAGTCCGCACCGGTGGTGGAATTGACCGCTCCCGGCCTGAGCACGTCCCGTGGACCGAACCCCCGAAGCTGGGGATAGTTGGAAGATCCGGTCATGACATACATCCCCGCTTCGAGCGTGACTTGCTTGCCCACGACGCTCACCCTTTGTCCAGACACCGGGCTGAAGTCCAGCGTCGCGACGGTGACGTTGTCGAACCACGTCCGGCGCAGCCTGGCGCCTCCATTCGGCAAGTTTTGGTAGACAATGGCATCTTGGATCTTGGGCTGGAGGGTCCTGCCGCCTTCGACGAAGTCTCTGATTGTCCTGACGCTGCCGAGGATGGCGGTGGCGATGGTGGCGGACGAGTTGAACTCGATCTGCGTGCTGATGCCGACCGTCGGCGGCGATGATGAGCCAGAAGCAGCCGGTTCATATACCGCGCCGAGTGGAGATCCGACGGTGGAGTTGACAAGCCGAATGCCCAGGTTGCCGGTGACGTTGCCGCCGGGGACGAACTTGGCAAGGATGCCGCTGTTGCCCGCGGGCCACGCGAAGATGACGCGTGCTCCAATGCTGGCGAACCGGGGGCCGCTGGCGGGCAAAGTCAGTACCACGTGGCCGGCCGAGTGGCAGTCGGAGAGGAAGTAGTTCTCGAACGGCCCCGAGGCCAGGCGAAGATTGTCAACGACGTCGGGGCAGGCTTCGTCTTGTCAGCTCTGGAGGGCCGCGCTCTTTGCTGGCTGCAACAAGGCCGGAATCATTACCGCCAGCAGGCAGCGGACGGCAGCACGCATCTTGTTGTTCGCCATTGTTCGTGTCGGCCGGGACCCTTGAGATGTTTTGGCACAGGCCGTGGCTTGAAGCTGCCCGGTCGCTACGTCTTTAATATCTATTGTTGTCATTCTGGCCTAGTGCACATCGGACCCCTCGCTGCAGGCACTCCGAGCAGCGTAGCAGTCGGTAGGCAGCCGTGGAGTCCAAACGGCGTGAGGCCGAAGTCGGCCCGTTTCGCATCCTGTGGATGCTGGTAACGAGTCGGTGATGCGGGGAAACGGTCCGAAATAGGTAGGTGGGTGGACACAAAACCCCCGACGTCCGGCCGGAGACCCGGTACGGAGCCCGGCCGGATAGGGCTCGGCCTGTCGCTTCCCCGCACTCGTCTTATACCCATGCCAACAGTACAACCATGTCTATGTCGGGGTTCAGGTGGACGGGTTAAGCTAATGCGTGTTCGCTATCTCACGAACATCCAAGCAACACAGGGAAACCTACGAAATCCAATCCGTCGATTACGTGGTAAAACCTTCAGCAGCTATCGATCCAGCATGCCACCTCTACGCGAAATTGCTGCCCTCGCCGTCACGTTCGCGGCGGCATCGTCTGCGCTCTCGGTGTACAACAATGCCTCCACTTCCACAGGCTCCGCGCTGCAGCCGGTCACGGGCAACTACACGGGCGCCCTGCGGCCGCAGGTGCACTTCTCGGCGCCGCAGAACTTCATGAACGACCCGAACGGCCTGTTCCTGGACGCGAAGGGGGTCTGGCACGCCTACTACCAGTACAACCCCACCGGGCTCTGGGCCGGCAACCAGCACTGGGGCCACGCGACGAGCAGGGATCTGTACCACTGGGAAAACCAGCCCATCGCCATCTTCCCGCCCGAGGACCGCACGTACGTCTTCTCCGGGAGCGTCGTGACGGACCCGAACAACACGTCGGGCTTCTTCCCCGGCCGCGACGACGGCGTGATCGCCATGTTCACGCTGGCCAGGTCCAACGCGGACGGCGCGGCGGGGCCGCAGACGCAGTCCATCGCGTACTCGCTGGACGGCGGCTACTCGTTCTGGCACTACGACGGGAACCCGGTCATCGACAGCACGATGCCGCACTTCCGCGACCCGAAAGTTATTTGGCACGAGGACCGCTGGGTCATGGTGCTCGCGTACACGCAAGAGTTCACCGTCGGCATCTACACGAGCCCCAACATGCGCGAGTGGACGCACGCGTCCAACTTTTCGCGCCACGGCCTCCTGGGCGCGCAGTGGGAGTGCCCGAACCTGGTGAAGATGCCGGTACGCGACGCCGTCGGTGGCCGCGTCGTGGGCCAGGCGTACGTCATGGTCGTGTCCGTGCAGCCCGGCGCGCCGCTGGGCGGATCGGCCACGCAGTATTTTCCCGGGGACTTCAACGGCACGCACTTCACACCGTGGGACGGCGCGGCGCGGCTGGCCGAATTTGCAAAGGACAACTACGCCGCGCAGTACTTTTACGGCGTGCCCGAGGGCGAAAACGCCGTCAGCATGGGCTGGGCGTCCAACTGGCAGTACGCCAACACCGTGCCCACGGGCCAGCTCGAGGGGTGGCGCGGCGGGCTCACGCTGCCGCGCGATAACTACCTCGCCAGGGCCGAGCGCGTCGGGTGGGTCGTGGTCAACGAGGTGCACGCCGGGCTCGCCCCCCTGGTGCCGGGGGGTGGTGGAACGGCGGAGCTGGGAAGTTGGGATTTCGACGGCAGCGGTTCCGCTGGCAAGACGATGGACCTCGGCGCGTGGAACTCCGGGTCGTACTACGTCGACACCAACGTGACGGGGCTGGAGGCGGCCAAGCTGGCGCCAG
Source organism: Magnaporthiopsis rhizophila (assembly GCA_003049465.1). Lineage (NCBI taxonomy): Eukaryota > Fungi > Ascomycota > Sordariomycetes > Magnaporthales > Magnaporthaceae > Magnaporthiopsis > Magnaporthiopsis rhizophila. Next base: position 207,759 of record PYSS01000044.1, on the reverse strand, counting down.
ACGCATACATCACCTTCTCGCTGTCGTCGCCATCGACGGGCGAGCGGCTGCGGTGGGGCTTCGTGTTTACCGGCGACACGCCCTTCTGGATCGACCGCGGCGAGGCGCGGGCGCTGTTCCAGGACAACGTCTTCTTCACCGACAAGTTCGCCGCGTCAGACGTGTGGAACACGACGGCCGGCGCGCCGGCGTGGCGAGTCCAGGCCGTCGCGGACCGCAGCATCCTCGAGGTCTTTGTCGACCGCGGCGTGCACGCCGCCACCGCGCTTTACTTCCCGGCGGCGCCGCTGTCGGTGCTCCACGTGCAGGTTGGAGGCCTCTCGCCAAACGCAAAGGTCCGCGTCGCCGTCATGGGGCTCGAGAGTGTCTGGAACAAATAGGTTTCCGTCCGTGTGACCCGCTGCGTGGTAGGAGCTCTAATTAGCCATGGTCTAAACTGCCGCCGTCCTTTGATGGTTCACTTCCATCTTGTCACGGCCAGTAGGGCCACTGACTGCAGCGGCCAGGAGGGCCCGCAGCAGTCACGACCGAACTAGATAGCCGACTATCGTAGGGCCGGCCTTTGGCCTGCAACCCACTTTATCGACTGCTTTTGCTGTTAACCTTTATCCTGCCCTACATGCCTTGATACATCTTGCAGTATTTGTCCAGTATACCATCCATTACATCTTGTTCCCTATCTGCTGTAAGAGCATGGAGCCGCCGTCGTCGATGGCCGCGAAACCAAAGTTGGAGATCACGTCGGGGCCGAGTTGAAGTCTCCATAGCTCCACCATCAATTTCGAGAAGGCCCAAGTCCTCGGCCGCAAGCTCAGGAACGGGTGCCCGTCCTCGAATTGTCCGCCGGTATTCCGCTCATATCGGACAAGGCCGCCGTCGGCACATCATGTTGGCCCTTCACTACCCAGTCACGCCCACATCGGACCGACAAACGCCCAATCACCCCCGACCAGCTTAAACATTTTAGCCGCATCTTATTCCACCGAGCGTTATGGCGTCCGACTTGGCATTGCATATCCCGGCCGCTGAGGGTCCCGCCTCTCCATCTCGGACCGACAAGTGCCCAATCGCTTGATTTGCCAATTATGTCAGCGTTAACTACCCATACCCCAACGTCACCCTCGGCAGCTTGTGGTCTGGGGTTGCCATGCGTCTCGGGAAGTCCCCCGGAGCTATCAACGTAAGGAGGCGGGCAGGGGCTGTATCAGGTGGTCTGGGTAAAAGATACTTTCCGGCGAGTTTCCCGTACTATTTTCCCAAAAACCCAGGTCCACAAGCAAAATATCGGCAGTTGGGAAAGAAAAAAAAACACTTTTATTAAAACTTTGTCTAAAGCAGCTCATTGAGGAGATATTAAGGATTATCCCAAGGCTGTCGCCTCCTCCTCCACGACGCCCCCTTTGAGCCCCGTATGCAAGGCTACCACATCTTCCTAGCCATGCCTTTTTCTTCCTGCCACAGTTCCGGCAAAGGTACGGTGAGCACAGTGTCACGGTCCCCTGTGGTCACGTCACGTGACCGGGCCCGCACCTCCCAGGTCGCATTACAACGCATGTCTCCTAGGCCGCATCACTTTGCCTAACTTTACCTGCTTTCACGCATTTGTTGGTCGTAGCAGTGGTTTTCCGCTTCGTTGTAGCAAACCATGGCGGCCTCCGCGGGATCCAAGCTTTCCGTAAGGAACCCCTTCCCTTGAGCGCACGCGCGTTCGAATGCTACTTTAACAATTCCCCTTTTTTATTCCTTTTTTGGGTCATTTTCAACAGCAAAGCCACACCACAAGGGCATGGGGTCTTGTTGGCGATCCAGGAGATCGCTGGCGTCGTCTGCCGCGACGAGAAGCTTCGTGGAAAATGGCTATAAAAGCGCCTATAAAATGCGGCTTTGCCCGCCTCTTCTGGTTGCAGCTTTGGATCTATCCTCACCCAACACCTTCACCATTTCACTCTTTCAACACAACACATTGCCCGTGCTTCGAAAAGCTTCCGCAACAGCCAAACCCAGCACCAACCACCACCACCGCCACCACCGCCACCAAAAAAAGATGCGCTTTTCAACCATCTCGACCGCCGCCGCCATGGCCTTCCTGCCCGCGGGCGCCCTCGCTCAGGCCAACGGGTGCAGCGTGGAAATCCTGAATGGCAATGGGGCCGTCATGGGCTCCGGGTGCGCGCTCTTCGCAGCCGTTACCAACATTAAGGACAACATGGGCCGCAGCTGGGGTGTCGAGGCCACGAGGAGCTGCGGCGTGGGCATAAAGCAAAGGCTGCCCGACAAGTGGAGTGTGCGCAAAACTGGGTTTTGCAAGGCTTGAAAAAACCAAAGATGGGTTCTCGGGCTTTGAGCGGAGGCCATGTTTTGTTGTAGTGGCTGGGTATCAAGTTGAAGTGGAGCCGTTGGATGTTTATTGGAAGGGGTCAGGGGGTTTGTCCAGGCCTCATGTGTATGGGGTGGGTTTATTTTAAGGGACGTCACGAGCGCCGCCAAGACGGTTCGAACGCTCAACATTATCAGGCTGCCGTACGGCAAGGATCAATGTCAAAAACGTCCTTTAATCACCGCTCCGATACTACTAGGTGCAGCTCCTGACGTTCCCGTAGCATTGTATTATCTAGGCTACCCTGGCCCTGCGCTCCAGCAGGGACGGCGCAACCTCAATCTCCAACCTCACCGTCACCCTGATGCCACCGTCACCAGTCAAGCAGACGGCTCTCACCGCAGGCAGCGCCTTTCCGATCTCCCCCTTGCCCGCCAGCACTCCTGCCAGCCCGCCAACCTGATTACGTGTATGCCCGGGACCCAGCAAAGCCGCTGGCCGAGCCAGATTTGCCGGCTCATCCCGCTCGTCTAAGGGACCGTCGGCGGGGAAGTAAACGACGAAGTGGCAAACGACAATCATGAACGCGACCTCGCGATAGTGGTCGGGCAGAAACGAGGGAACCCGGTGGCCGTAATGCGGTCGCGTTGAAGGTGGCGTTCGCAGAAAGGGTGACGCCAAAACGGGAAATATAATTTTGATCATGGCTTTAAGGTTGGGGCTCCCCGGTTTTGCCATGGATGGTTGGGCTTCGCGGGCATTATTCGTGCCTCTCGGTAGTTGCGGCGGGGGAATATGCCCTGGCGACGAACGCATAGCGCGGCAGCGACAAAGTTTAAAGAAGTCCCCGATGTAAAGCAGCGAGATCCCTGTCGCCGATCTGCCACCAGGGACCCGTGGCAACTGTGATACTAATGTTGGAAAACTCGCTCGCGCAGGATCCCTAGGACGGTCAAGCCGGACATGCCCGATTCGGACACAACGATCTCGTCGGGAGCCAGCGGCTGGTTGCCGCTGGGCGGAGCGTTGGCCATGCGGTGCACATATGACGGCGCCATGCCGACGGGGCTCGCGGACTCGCTAGAAAAAAGGCGGTCCCCAGCATCGGGCCCTTGTAGAGGCCGTGCCCATCCAGGGAGGAGGCCCGCTCATAGGCATGAGAGCGAGGGAAGGGGCGTCGGGGAGCTGTGTCGAGAACCTTTTTAAGGTCGGGCTGTGTTCGCGTGGACATGTCCATCTTGTCACCGTCGGGCCGGGCAAGCTGCCAGGTTGGTATTTTAAAAAGCCGGTCGTCCTTCTCGGTAAAAGGCGCGAACTCTAACCCATCGACCTTGGTTGCCTTGCGCACCCCGTCTGCCGCCACGATGTCGATGCGGTCTCGCCTCTCCATGGCTGACATGTGGCAGTCGAACCCAACCACGCTCGAAAAAGCTGCGCCGTTGCATAAGGCCGGAACCGGGATTACTCGCCGCACGCTCAAGGGCGACTAAGGGTCGTCCTCCGGGACGCCGAGCGAAAATAGGAGTGCATGCATGGAGGGTGTCCAGCATGGCCGGATGGGAGAGCAACGGGTGGTGCTCGTGATCTTCCTGGCTTTCGAGGTTCCGCCTGGTGGCTCCCGTCGCGAAACCCACCCGTCGCCGCAGCCTTGCTGAGCCACCGAAAGTCCGCTGTACCCGTCGCCCAGCTCGGCGTTCGGTTCCCATTTATATACACCCTCGGGCCTGGCCCTGGTTTGCCCCATATGCAGCCGTGATGACCAGCCCGCCCGAAGCATTGGCGCCTGGCGCCTAGAACCTTAAGGAAGGGTAGATCGGCAATCGAAGGTGGTTGTGATGACTGTTACTATCCCAACACATTCTCATCTTTAAGATGTTTCCCAACGCTACCGGAATTTCGGTGCCCATATTCTCGCTTGCGTATGTCGAGGTCGGGCAGCCCGACGCATCGCATACGCCGCTCTCGGCTAAGGCGGTCTAACGCAATACACATCGCCGCATCCATGGCCGGCGCAACGTACCACGCCGCCGGGTAAACCGTCTGTCCACGGAGCGAGTGCCCAGGCAGCCAGGAGTGAATCCTGGGGGCGAGCACATTCTTCAATCCAACTTGCTCTGTCGGACCGTCTGGGAACATCCCGCTAAGCAGCTCGTACACGCGACCACGAGGCATCCCACCACAGCCTCAACATCGTCCTTGCCTCGCTCAAGGGTTGCGGCATACACGGCGTCGATTGTGTCCAATGCAGGGCCCCTCAGTGCGGGATGCGGCCCGACCCCGAGGGCCAGACTGATTAGGCCCTGCCCCGCCCTTCTTTCCAACGCTGTCAACCGTGTGATGGGATTTTTGGGAGAATGGGGCCCTCTGGGCCACGTTCTCCGCCATGTAGTCGTCCCCTTGAGATCCCCGGAGGCTTTCATCACCGTGCCTGCAGGGACTGCTGGGCTCGGCGAGCGCAATCCAGTGGGTGACGCACGGGGCGCGGTGCCAGGATCCGGGCCCGGGCATCATGCCGGGCCTGCTGCGGAGCGCCTGGTGGAGCTCGAGCACCTCCCCTCGCAGGTACTCGAGGCGGTCGACCTCGCGACCTGACGGTGGAGCTGATGCTACAGATGCAGCTGACGGGAACGCGTCTCCCGTTCGACCGCGCCGGCCAATCCGGACCCCCGCGGGCCTCCGGTTTCGTCGCATTGGGACGCGAGGAAAACGCCGGGAGCGACCGCACTGTGGTTTTGCTCTCCGAGCAAACGCGCCCACCGTCGCCGCGGCCCCAGATTGTTTCCTGCCCGTTTGCGTGACCGGCTCCTCGTCAGGCACCGACTATACCATGTTCCATTTCGTGATGCGCCCCAAGGCGCTCGGCACGGACAAAACTTAACGCCTTGTTCAGCGCCTGGGGCTCGCCCGACTAGTTTGTCGCCTCCTTTTCCATCGTCGCCGCCGTCGGCAACCACGGCCACAGTTCATACCTGGCCGGGAACACCTTTGCCAAGGGACCTGTCAACCGACGCCGACAGTCTGGACTCCTAGGAGCCACAAAAAAAAACTCGGCCGTCAAAGGCGTCGGATACGTCGAGCGGAAGCAAAGGGCAGGACTTACGACTCGTCCAAACGGTCGAGTGCATCGAAAACGGCACCATGCCAAGTCAAAGCGTGACCTTTTGAGCAAATAACCTCGAATCCTCGCACTTCGCCGTCGTGATAGCCCGCCCAGAGTCCCTTGGCTGGCGTGGTTGCAGCAGCCTGGGAAACTCTGCAGTCCGCGGCCGCGGACCTTGCCAGGCTGGACTGGGGCGCGTTATGGTTTGGTGCTTGGACCTGGGGGTTTTTATGTTTATATATTTTCCTTTGGCTTGAATCTAATTAGGCCCTGGCATGGAGCGTTTCTTGTAATTACGTATTTCATCCAGCTTGAATGTTGGCTTCGTGGACACTTTGCCAAACTCAGCAGCCAAATCCGCTGAACCCCTTTTTACAGCACGCCCCCACCCGGCCCGGCCGGACTACCATCTTGGTGTAAAGCATACCGTCAAATCCCGAGACGAGGGCGGCAAGAGCCCTGCCTTCCCGTCTCACCACGAGCATCTCCGAGAGATATAATTACCAGAAGGAACTGGCCCGGGACTGTCGAATGGTGGACATGAAGCCGCCGAGGAGGGCCTGGTGGTGAAGCTGAAAGCCGGAGCGGCGTAAGGGAGCGGATTACCACGGCACCCGGGGCCACGTGGTCAGGTCATGGATAAGAATATGTTTAGCGACGACTTGAGAGAGTGCCATAATTAGGCTCCAATAGAGTAAATGCCAACCAATGCCATGAGAGGAGGTCATTGTATAACAACCTTCACGATATGGGATGGTACGCTGTCATACCCCGCTAACCCGTCGATAAAATAAGATTTCTATAAGCCATTGTCCAGTATTTGTTAAAAGCTGGAAGGACCAGAACAACCCTCGTACGGTCCAAGGCGTAAACGGCTGGTATCGGCCTAAATAGTCGTAGAAGCAGGTTCCCGGGCTGAATTAGTTAATAATTTTACCGTTTTAAAAACCCTGGATTGGTAAAAATGAGAAATCAAATATGTAGGTAGAAAAAGGTGGCAACGCAGTGAGTAGGAAGGTGAGAATAAAATCATGGCTTTAAAAAAAGCGGCGGAGTAAAAGGATGTTATCCCAAATAAGTAGCCACTCTAGCAAACTATGAATTATAAAAATCACTATGCTTTATTGTACCTTAACACTACTCTACAAGGGAACCAAGGAGGGGTTAAACAACTGGTGAAGAAAAAAAAGGACGAGGAGGGAAAATGTGGGTAACGACGGGAGGTTCGCGGCAGCCTGGACATCAGGTTTATAGCCATCCCGTCAAAGACATGCAATTCATGTGCTTAAGCCTCTAATTAGGGCTCCTTTTTTATGGGAGAAGTTTCGCCTTCAAATAAGGCGAACCACTTAGACCCTGGCGAGTCCTTATTCCTCACTATTACCTATCAGCTCGCTGGGTATTTTTTCGTTCTAATCCTACGACGCCTTCCATACGGACGCCTAGAGCCTATTACGTCTTTGGCCGTTAAACAAACGTCCGCTCTTTTGCAACCTCGTTCGGCAAAAAAAAAAAAAAAAAAAAAAAAAA